>OX376372.1:79694185-79817174 GCA_947369275.1 Nemotelus nigrinus
TTCTGGCGTTGATTTCGCGGGACCACTGTGGACTCATTTTAAAATCAGAGGAAAGCGCCCTCAAAAAACATACCTGGCCGTCTTCTGCTGTTTTGCAACAAAGGCCATACATCTAGAACTAGTCACCGACTTAACTACTAAAGCCTTCATTGATGCCCTGAAGAGATTTATGGGACGACGAGGACACTGCCGCAACTTGTATTGCGACAATGCTACCAATTTTGTCGGGGCGAAGAATCAATTGATGGAATTGAAGGACAGTATTTATGGAAAAGCGGCGCAGCAGAAAATTGCCAGTTTTCTTGGACCAATCGGAATTGATTTCCACTTTATTCCACCCAAGTCTCCACATTTTGGTGGTTTATGGGAGGCTGCTGTGAAATCAGCCAAACATCTTCTAATTAAAAACGTGGCACCAGCGGCCTTAACGTATGAAGAACTGGAGACTGTGTTGATCGAAATCGAAGCAATCCTGAATTCTAGGCCAATAACTCCACTCTCTGACGATGCCCGCGATATATCAGCCTTGACTCCTGGCCATTTCTTGATTGGAGAGCCTCTTACCAATGCGATAGACGTACACGCGCTGCCAAATAATTCAACCTTGCCACATCGCTGGAAACAAATGAACGACATCAAACAAAAGTTTTGGCAAAGATGGTCATCGGAGTATCTTACGGGACTCCAACAGCGAAGCAAATGGAAGCAAACGTGCGAAAATGTTACACCAGGTATGTTCGTGTTAATCAAGGAGGACAATCTTCCACCTTTAAAATGGCAAATGGGCAGAATTTCTCAAGTAATCAAGGGCCTGGATGGTTTAGTTAGAGTTGCAGATATTCGAACAGCAACCGGTGTGCTGCGAAGACCGATTCAGAAGTTGGCTCCACTACCTATAAATGCCGGGGAGTGCAACAAAAGCCATACTGATGAAGAAACATCTCCAGCGCGAGCGACAAAGCATAAACCAACAGAATCACGTACCGCGGCTGCCAACGAAGAATTAACATCAGTCAACGATCTAACCACAGAGCCACTACGGCCTAAGAATCGAAGAATTGGGAATACGGCAATAAATTTGTTGCTCTGGGCTAGTTTGGTGCTTCCGGTCACGATGAGTCCAGTAAAAATAATCCCATTCCAAACACCACCAGGTATTTACTTCGAAAGTATGGGTCCAGTCAACGTAGTCCTAAATGAATGGAATCTCATAGTGCATTATAACCTAACGTCCTACTGGGACGAAATGGCAGCGATACGGAAGGGAACAGAAAGCCTTTTCCATATATGCCAGCAAATGCCCGACCATCATTCGTGCTCCATAACCTCGATGCAATTTCATCATCTATTGCTGGAGATAGAAAACGGCAACAAATTCTTGCAGCCAGCATCTTATAAGTCCACACACAGAACTCGAAGAGGTGCCTTCAATCTTGTAGGTAACATCGCGAATTCGTTGTTTGGAGTCCTGGATTCAGACTATGCGATTAAAATGGCAGAAATTATTGACCGAATAGATGAGAACGACCAACATTTGTTACAATTGTTGAAAAATCAAACCTCCATTATTGATTCTACAGCCAATCTAATGGAAAATATGGAAAAATCGACAAAACACACATTACAACATTTGAACGCAGCTTTGAATCGAACCATGACACGACTAAACAGCATCTCCAAAGAGTTATGGGATCAGGAAGCCGCACAAACGTTTTCTGCTGCAGCAATACCTCTATTACTAGCTGCTAACAAATACCAGCGAATCCAAGCTATGCTCATAAATGTGTTTGTCGATATGCACCACGGCAAAATCAACCCACAGCTACTATCGCGCCAGCAGATGTTACAAGCTCTACATGTGATAAAGGAAGAACTACCACCACATTTGCATTTGCCAGTCAAGCCAGACAATCTACTGGAGCTTTACAGCATCGCGTCGATAGAGGGATGTATCGTGGCGGACAAAGTCCTCTTTCGATTAAAATTACCACTGTTTATCGATGAACGTTTCGAACTACTACATGTTGTTCCCGTACCAACCCTGGTGAATGAAACCGCATTGGTGATACAGGCCTCAACCAGATATCTTGTCACCAACCTGAATCGGGACAAATATTTCCCCCTTTCCGATCAAGAAATAACAACGTGTAGAAGGACGCCCATTCTAAACTATATATGCAGACAAATGCATCCACTCTACCAACGAAGCTCGGATATTAGCAAATGCGAGATGAGTTTCATCAGCCACACCTCGGCACATGATATATGCATCGTCAAAAGGCTGAAGAACCCACCAAGATGGATTCAGCTGTCAGCCCCAAATCATTGGCTTTACTTTGCCAATGCCACCATTCCAATCAACATAATTTGTGACAACACAGTATCATCAAGAACCCTGACTGGTGCCGGCATCATCGAATTAAGTGAAGATTGCGTCATGAAAGAAGAATTTGCGACGATTCAGGCTCACAAGCTGTTCCCCAGCAATTTCCACACTTCGCTTGTCTCAACTAGAAACATCACCGAAGCCATTCTCTGGAACAAAACCAACGTCGATCCTCAAGAATCCTTTGCAAAGCATCTTGCCAAATTAAAGGAAGACCTGAGGACAGTGCGGAACAATGAAGTTATCCAAACTGGATTTCGGCCAGCTGATATCCATCATTTCACGCTGGGCTACATCGGAATACTTGGATTGCTGCTCGTCCTAATATATCTTCTATGGAAATGTAAGCAACAACCAACTCCCACGGTTATGCAGTCCTCACCGATCCCCCGACCCAGAACAACAACTACCAAGGCATTTACGGTTTCAGTGGATCCAGACGAATAACTGGTTGACCGACATCGATCAACGCGGGGGAGGATGTTCCATTTTCACCTGACCCCTCAATAATATTACTGTAGCCACTAAGTATTAGCAATCACAAATATGTCGTAAACAACTTGAAGTTATTCACCTATTGAACTAAAGAGCGAAATTAAATGCCCTTCTAGCGTAAGCATATTTCTTTTACATGCACTTAGTAAATTATGTTGAATACCGTCCGCACACCTGATTTCCTGTAAGGTGTCAATTGCTGCACGAGTATTTATCATCATGCATGCATGGGTCAATGATTCAAGCATCAGCAATTTTCCGCGCATAATGAAAATAACAAGAAAATGCTGATCCACGTCATTGACCTACGCATGAATGCACAACATGAATGGTCAGCAATTGTCGCTACTTATACCAATATGTTAGATTAATTAGCTATATAAGAAATTGATTGTAAAAATAAAGTCACTTGCAATTTGGGTTTTCTAGCAGAACAAGTGTTTCACTTTCTGGTTCCCCTTTGTGCGTCGGTATTGGACCGAAGTACAGAAGCTGCAAACATAGACGGATTGTGTATTCGGCTATAAATTCCCAAGTAGACGAATTGTGTATTCGGCTACAAATTCCCAAGTAGACGAATTGTGTATTCGGCTACTAAGCGGACAGATAAAAGAATCTGTTCGCTTAATAAACATATATATATATATATATATATATATATACATATATATATATATATATATATATATATATATCTATATATATATATATATATATATATATATATATATATATATATATATATATATATATATATATATATATATATATATATATATATATATATATATATATATATATATATATATATATATATATATATATATATATATATATATATATATATATATATATATATATATATATATATATAGTAAAATATAGGAAAATAATTGCTTTTTGAATTTGTTTATTGAAACGAAAAACACACAACATAACAACTCACACTCATACATAAGGTAAACTTAATCTAATTGTCAAGTACCCATTACTCTACTTAATTAAATGCATCGGAGGATAACTAACTGTTTCACAACTGACAACATTATTTTGCTTTGCAAGAAAATTGCTTTTGTTTACAATATAGCTCTGAAAACGCTCATCGAATTTATTCACATTCAACATATCAGTAATGAAATAAATTTTTTCATTGAAACCAAACAAAATGAATTGTATACTGTGGAAACTCAATTCATTTTTTTTTGTCGATAAAAGCGATTATATCTGCAATTTGATATTTGGTACTATTTATATCAATATTTTTAAGGGACCAAACATTACATTCAGGGCTAATATTTTCTAGTTTTGAATATATTTCATGCTGAGTAAAGTCAATAATGTCATTTTTTACCATGTTAGTTTTGTGTAATGTGCTGCTAAATTCACTATAATGTCGTAATGCAAACTGATAGTTCAACTTAATTCCTAAACTTTTCAATATATTTTTTCATGAGCAACATATACATTAGCGTATTGTTTCAACTGTTTGTGCTTGGCTTCAAACCGCATTACCCATAACTTTTTCACTGGTCCTAGCGATCTGACTACTGTGGGATAGTGAGTAATAAAATGGTGCTTAGGTGTAAGGTTTGCGCCAGTCAAAATTAATATAGCATTGGTGATGCTTCTGTATTGTGTAAGCTAAAGCTGATAAACTGTTTTCATCAAATTCTGGCTGTGAAACATCTTCGATGAGTTTTATTAATAGTAGTAAAAGTTTCCAAAAGTCATCTCTTTTGGGTACTAAATCGCCAATTATGAGAGGCAGAAAATGTATAAAAGTTTTCATTTGAGCAGCAGACGTTTTTAGCTTTTTAGAATTTAAGTGGTTTAAGAAATATCCATAAATTTGTTCTTGGATGCATTTTTGCCAAAATTGAATGAAGATTTTCTACTATTTAGTTGAGAAAGGGTAAAATACTTTCTTTCAAATATGAAATATGATAGAATTGTGGTAACTTCAAAATGACAAATTCCTTCATAGATATCGTGCATCAAATCACATGTTACATTTTCAAAAATATTAAATGAATTTAGATCTGAAAAAGCGCACAATTGACCGTTAAATTTATTATCTGTATTGTTTAGATGCGAAGAGCATCTTTCTTCAGTCCTTAAAAGGGAAATGTTTGCGTTTGTCAAATTTTGAATTTGGCTTTTGTGCGCTACACATATTCTACAGCAATAATTAGCTGAAAAAGATTTTGGGTATCCTAATATGGAATTTAGTCCTAGATTATCTGCTGCAATATTCGATAGCACTAAATAAACCTTGTGGTTTATGTTCTTAACAGTAATATTCAGCCCATTCTCTTCAAATTCTTTTAAAAGTTTAATAAGTGGTTTTCAGTTCCTGTAAAAACCATAAAGAGCATTTAGTTAGAGTGCAAATAAGTATCGAATCCAATTTCGAAGCTAATGAAGTTTGTAATAAAGGAAAACTCATGTAAATAGTGGACAATTTATGAATACCGGACTTTGATCCTAACGGATTATTAATTTCAACATCGTCCTGGTATAGCATATATGGAATAACGAATTTATTGAGGAAATTTGCAATTTTTCTTTTCCACGCAATTCCTTGAATAACGTTTGAAATTGAATGTTGTTTTTCTAAGGATTTTTGATTATGTTTCATCCAAAATAAAATGCCGGGTTTTTGCAAAAAATGTACAATATAGTGCTGAATGGGTAATAATACTCCTTTAGATATTTCATGATCATAATTTTGAACATTTATACTATCATCAATTATATATTCTTTTATATTGCAGACCAGATTTTTATTTTTTAAATAATTTTCAACCTTGTATTCACTGTTAAAGAGTTCAAAAGATGCCTTCAATTCTATTAACTTGCTTTTTATATCCGAGAGCTGTAATATATGTGTAATAAAGTTACATATCGATAATTACATCCCTTGCTACTTTTCTGTTTATGCTATTGCTGCCATATAATTTTAATACTAATGAAAAGAGCTCTTCTTCTATTTTAAAATCACAAATAGAACTCCCAAACGTTTCAGACATGTTACTATTCTGAGCTGCAGTTTCAATTTGCTGCGTTGAACTGTTTAGCTCTTCATGTTCATTGAAATTTTTACACGATTTTTCATCTGAATGTTTTCTCAACAAATGTCGCCGAAACGCATATATATTTTGGAAAGTTTATGGGCAGCATGTGCATTGAAAATAATTTGTATGATATGACAATTTATGTAAATATTTCAGATGATAATATATTGGTTAACGTTTCCACTGGGGCAATTGCAAATAAAGCATCTATACATTTTAAAGATTTAGTTTTCTAGGTCAGACAATAATGCGTATAGAGCACTTGTTTTTTTTACCCACTAGTGGTAGTACAATTGAATGAATTCCCAGACAGATTTAACCGGTTTTGGGTACTCGAGATTAAAAACATGAAACATATTAAATGTAAGCGCAAATGCTTTGAAAAATGTTTGGCACTTATACAAAACACTATTGTTGTATCCATAAAACTCTTGCAGCGAAAATATATCCCCTACAGCAATGACGAATGGTTGCAGGCATAATCCTTTTTCACTGAGAAATTTTCCATACTACTCGGCTCTTGTGTGAATATTTTTGCTTGTCTATTTGTGAAGAATAATTCATTATCAGGATCTACATATAACGGACCTATAATAAAATACCTCACTAAGCAACACTAAACATTGCTGTGCTTCTAAAACAGATGGCTTCCATGGCTTTGTTTTATTTTGCGAATGGATTACGGTAGGAACCAAAATTTCTGGCAACAAATATATGACACATAAATCCAGAGTATCGCCTTGTAAACGATCTTGACCCTTTTCTAAAATGCTCCTGCAGCTTTTGTCTTTGAGTGATGATTAAAAATGAGTTGTAATATTTTCCGTATATTTTTCCCATTTTGATGAAAGAAGCCGATCTTTACCCGGAAATAGCTCTTCGAAATCAATTACAATCTAAAAATGAAAGGTTTGATTGTGTGGAAATAAAGCAAAAACATATTTGTTAGGTTATACCAGTGCAAGTCCAATAGTTTGTTGTCTCAGTATAGGCCACTCCTTTAAAATATCAACTGAAAGGTCTTTCATCTGGGACATCCGATACAAATGGGTTCTCTTCCATATACCAACAACAACTTGTTCTGGCTCAAAATTTTTACGAAGCCATTTCATATCTTCAATTGCACTTTTTGATATAGGTTGGGCAATATTTTCATCATTGGAAGCGTCACATTTTTTTTTCAAATTGTAGCGACTTTTAAGTATACCTTTTTGTTGATATTGTTACCCGCCGCTGCGCAAAATCTTCTCCGTTCCCTTTACCTCCCGTTGGAGTAAAAAGGGGGCAATTTCGGGTGGCCCAGCTCACGCGGAGAATGGGGTGAGTCGAAGTTTTAGGCGCCACTCGCTTTGTTCTATCACGAAATTGCCTAACAATCGTCGCCTAGAAGCGAGAAATCGTCGACGATCTTTCCCCTCACAAATCAAAGTTTCAAAACGCCCGACGCGCACTAATAACACCAGCGTTACAAGTTAATACACAATTCTATTTCACTTATGATTTACCTCCCTACCGACGGCGCCGCGTTACACAATGCGAGAAACTTATTCTAGTCCACCACTGTGCTTAAATCTAAATTCTTTTATCTATAATATACATATAATCTATCTAACCTGTCTCGATACTCAGCTGCCACACAGTCGTTTCTTCGGGGATTCCCCCCACGTAGCCGTTTTCTAGTTGCTTATTCCGAACGCGACGCTGCGCTATGGTCTGCTCACCAGCCCCACGTAGTTAATTCGCCACCGGATCGCTGCGCTACCTCGAAACTACTCATTCAACTAAGATCGCCGCACCTCGCACTTGACTTTACGCTATATCGTAGTTTTATTTCACTGAATCAAGCGCTCCGCGCTTCTGGCCTTTTCCTGAATCCGTCACGGTTGGCACGAATCTCCACTGTCGCTCGATCAACGTATCAAAAACTCCATGTTATTAGTTCACCTCGAATTCGTCGTGGTTTGCCCAAATCTCCCCAGTCGTTCATTCGGCGATACTCCAACGATCGATCAATCCCCAGAAATGAAAAATAATTAATTTTCTCCGCTTCGCTAGATACGTCCGTATCTCACCTAGTTTCTGGATTCAAGAGACAGATTTATGCTCGATCACCTTCCACTAAGCCTCGGCTAGTGGTTTCCATCCCGCTTCTGCGGTATCTTTGCAGACCGTTGGTTGTTCCATCCGCAGTATTGTTCGATCGGGTGCATTGGCCCCTTGTGCTCGCTACACGCGCCTGCTATAGTGCAATTTCGCGCACTTAAGTCCGATAGAAATCGGAACGCGCCCTCATCTTTTTGCCGCATGGTGGCGGTTCCGTCGCCCGTTGACGTCTAGTGTATCACTTCGTCGCCGCTTTCGTTGTTTACACTCGCCCTGTCAAGAATTGCTGTGTTCATGGCCTGGTGTGCAATATCTCCTTAGCGTTTAAGCATATTTACATTCGCGTTTAGCCAATTGTGTGCGGGCATTCGTGAGTTTTGTTACGCGTCAAACTCGGCCGAATCTAATCCAAATGCTGGTACGGCGCACAGAGGTCGCATGTTGTTTTGTCCACGGAAGGCCTAGGCGCCTCGCCGGAATGCGATATGCGATAGTGCCGGTGTTGTAAAATTCTACGATCCTTCTGTAGCGTCCTGGCTCGCCCTCCCCCGAGTTTACTCTTTACCGGGTCAAGTCGTTGTCCTTCGCCTGGTTTGAATCGCTGGTGATGGCATGACCTGGTGAGGCGCAACTCGTTTCACCGTCCGCGCGATGCGTTCCTTTCGTTGCTTGTTATACTATTTTCTAATTACATTTGTTTTTTCCTTATTCTAATCTAATTATTGCTCTTTTACATCATTTGCCTAACCTCGTACGTACATTTTATTTTTAGATATCCATCCGCTGGCGTTACATCTCCCCCTTCCCCAGAGAATTACCCGTAATTCTGATCTGATTCTATGCCTCCGGAGGCGCTAATTAACGACGCGTTCGCGATTTGCACGCCCGTTTGAATCCCGGAACTGTTCCGACTCTGACGTACGCGTCGTTTCACAACCCGCTTCATTCATGATTTCTATTAGATTTACTTGGATTTTCGCGTAATTTCGGAATTCCCTTCTATCGCCGCATGCCTTCGTTTAAATATATTTCTTTTTTTTTTTTTTTTGATTTGAATTTCTATTTTATCATTGCCGTTTATATATTTTTTTTTGTTTCAATTTTTTTGTTATATTATTAGCTCTATTATACTAGATTTAGGTTTTTCGCGACATTTTAAATTCCGGTCTCATTCCGGGCGGTTTCTTTCTACGACATCCCTACATTCGGTCGCACACTCCCTCACTCTTTCTAAACAACACCACAAACATGTCCTGATATTTTCTGACCCTCTCATCTACTATCATTTTAGGGAAAACTATATGCGCTCGGAGACAACCCGGAGGAAAACAAAACGAAACAGTACCGCAACGATTTCAATTAATTAGGATCAGAGCAATCGAACCCCGGTCTGTGACTAGGAACAACAAAAAAAAACCTCAAGATACGTGTCTGCTGGGATGGCGCTCGGCCGTCACCGTTGCCTGCCTGGTAATATTTCCTTTCTTTTTTTTTTTTTTAGTCTAATCGATAATATTTCGACATCTTTTTAGCTTGTACGTAACGACCACTAGTACACGAACCCTCTTTCTCCTTTCCAACAAATTCGGTCTTATTATACTACCCGCCACCACATTCTGAACTTAACCTAATAACTTAATACACCACCACCGAGAAAACTTACTACTAAACTGACCATAATTTAATTCTCAAAACCGACACCAACCTATGAGAACGACTTTTTATATCTATTTTTGTGGCAACCTTTCGCCAACAAACTCCCTATCCTATCTACGTGTCATAATTCTTCCGCCCTAGGAACTAATAACTTAAAGGATATTACTGATACGATGTACTGATTGACATGATTTCCCCGCTCTCTATTCCGCTCCTCCTGGAGTTGTCTTCGAAACATCGCTTGAGATCCTTCGAGTGCCATGTACCGGACTTCTTCCCCTTTTCATCGATCAAATCATAGATTCCTGCTGACGTTCGTTTGGCTATCACGAAAGGTCCGACAAACGCCGGCGCCAGTTTGGCTGCGAAATTTTTGCTAGAATCTGACAGTACATAGTTCTTCCTCCACACGCGATCACCTTCTCGAAAGCTCTCAACTCGCCGCCGCAGATCGTAACGTTTCTTACTGTCAGATGCTGCTTGCTTCATTCTCCGAACAACCTCCTCATGAATCCTTTTCAGAGCTTCTGCCTTTCGTGTCGGCGATAAGTCCCCGCTGTCGATGGTTGGAGGTTCCCATGATTCCTGATATGTAACCATTTCTCTGCCGAAGTTCAGAAAATATGGCGAAAAACCGGTGACTTCATGTTTGTAGGTTCGCAACGCACATGCGATTTTCGCTAGACACTGGTCCCAGGTACGGTGATTCTCCGAGGCGTAGCACCGCAACATACACTTTATATCTTGATTGCGTCGCTCTGCGGGATTGGCCTGAGGGTGATACAGCGCGGTATAGCACACCTTCACCCCGTACTCCTCCATCCCTGTTTTGAACTTCCCGCCTCTAAACTGCACCCCATTATCGCAGATTAGAAACCTGGGTACCCCGTAAACTAACAACACATTTTCTTCCAGTAGACGGAAGATAGTTGACGCCGTTGCTGATCGAACTGGGAGGATTACTGAGTACTTAGTAACGTAATCTAACACAGTGAGTATATAGCAGTGACCCCGAGTAGATCGGGGTAACGGGCCGATCAGATCTACACAGATCATCTCCCAAGGAGATTTCGCTACCCCTGCCCTAGTCGCCATCGCCCCAATCGGTGCCTTTCGTTCTACCTTATTCTTCTGACACACTATGCATCTCTTGACGTATTCCCGCACATCAGCGCCCATTCGAGGCCAATAATACTTCTGAGCAACTCGAGCCACTGTCCGATCCGACCCCATGTGCCCTGCCTTCGGGTCATCGTGACACTTGTGGAGGACGCTTGCCCTCTCCGCCTTCGAAACGACTCGTTTCCAATCCGACTCAGCCCCCAAAATTCCCTTTTTGCCTGGATTCCGATTCCATAGTGTACCATCCACTACTCTCCAGTTGGAGTAGCTTGTGGGATCTACTTGAACCTTTTCCCGCATAATCGCATACCAATTCTCCCCGATCAATGGCGTAGTCAGACTATCCACGTTCACTACAGCTCGCGATAGAGCATCTGGGACTAAATGATCCTTTCCCCTCCTGTGCACGACCTCAAAGTCGTATTGTTGTAGTCGTACGGCCCATCTTGCCAATCGACCGGAAGGGTCTCTTAGCTTGTTCAACCAAACCAACGAATGGTGATCTGTGATGACTATAAAATGCGTACCTTCGATATAGGGGCGTAATTTTTCAATCGACCAAACGACTCCGAGACATTCCTTTTCTGTCGCCGAATACTTTCGTTCCTGCTTCGACAACGACCAACTCAGGTAGCAGACTACCTTCTCCCCCGTTGGGTGTGCCTGGCTCAGTACAGCTCCTATCCCCACGTCCGAGGCGTCTGTCTGTACCTTAAACGGAAGGTCAAAGTCCGGACAGGATAAGATTGGTGCTGATATTAGTTTGGCTTTGCACGAGCCAAAGGCTTCTTCACACTCATCGGTCCAAGTGAACTTCCGGCCTTTCTTCAGGAGGTCACTTAGGGGAGCTACCATGGTGGCGTGGTTGGGGATGAATCGCCTGTACCATGACACCATTCCGAGTAATTGACGAACTTGTTTCACTGAAGATGGACGAGGAAACTCTCTGATTGCTTTGACCTTTTCTGGATCCACTTGTAGACCCCTCTCGTCGACAATGTAACCCAGATATCGCAATTGGGTCCTGCAGAATTGACATTTTTCCTTTGCCACCCTTAGCCCCTCCTCTCTCAACCGGGTGAAAACGTCTTGAAGTACCTTCACATGTCGCTCGAATGTGTCCGTAACGATGATTATGTCATCCAAATATGTGAAGACGTATGGTTCAAGAGAGGGCCCGAGCACTGTGTCTATTAACCTTTGCCATGTGGCCCCTGAATTGTGCAGGCCGAAAGGCATTCTGAGGAAATGGAACAGCCCCCGCCCGGGTACGGTGAACGTCGTGTACTGTTGGGACTCCTTTGCCATCGGCACCTGCCAATAGGCCGATTTCACATCCAGGGTGGACAGATATTTCGCGTTCCGCAGTTTATCGAGAGTCGCAGAAATGTACGGCAGCGGATATGCGTCTTTCTCCGATACCGCGTTCACTTTACGAAAGTCGACGCAGAACCTGAACGAGCCGTCTTTCTTCCGCACAAGTAGAATCGGCGAGGACCATGCGCTTGCCGATGGCTCCACCACTCCCATCTTCAGCATCTCGTCCAGCTCCAAGTTAATTTGCTTCTGCACTGCGGGTGACACGGGATAATATCTTTGTTTGATTGGAGGTGACCTTGTGTTGATGACGTGACTCACTGACCTGGCACAGCCCAGTCCATCCCCCATCCACCTGAACTGCTCATCCAGAAGATTCGTCAAAGTTTGAGCCTCCTTTTTCGACAAGCGTGCCCTCCCCTGTAATGCCTTTGCTTCCACTACTTCCGCTGCGGCAAGAGAAGTCCACTGTCGCCCCTTCAAATCTAACACGACCCCGAACCGCTGCCAGAAATCGACTCCTAAAATCAGCTCTTGAGGAACCGACAGAATCACCAAGGTATCCAGACCATATGTTCGGCCATTCAACGTGAACTTCAATCGCACTGACTCTGCCACCGCGCAGGCAACCCCATTCGCGAGTCGAACCTCCTCGATCCCCGCCCGAACTAGTTCGAGCCCCTTATTTGCCAGACGAGTCCACCCTTTCCTCCCTAAAATGGTGCAGCTCGCCCCCGAGTCTAGAAGTCCCTCCATCTCAACATCTGCTACATTCACTCTTAAGTGCGGACGACTATCTATACCACTTTCCACTAGAGCGTAATCTACCGTTGGTTGACGTTTCCTCGTTTGCGACCGCGATCTCGTGCTCACCTGGCCGCTTAGGGAGCACGACGGTCGTTTCCCGATTCGCGGCGGTTGGTTTGTGCCCCTGCCTCGTGATTCCTGGTACTGTTTCTGTTCTGCCTATTCTGGCAGGACGGGCAGGCGGACCGCAAAACTCCTTGGCGTCCGCATCCGAAGCAACGTAAAGGTTCAGGACAATCTCTCGATAAGTGTCCTGCCCCTCTACAATTCCAACAGTGGACTCTACTTGGCCCGACCACAGCTGCCACCTGCGCACTATTTTCTACCCCCACGTATGCCAAGTCCGGTTCTAGGCATCGTCTCGCCCGCGAGGTAGGAGGCACAAAAGCTGCCACAGACGCTCTAGTTGCATCCAGGGTACGACCCATCTTCACTAGATCAGTAATGGACTTTACGGGAGTTAAGCACAATTGTTGCTAATAAAAGGGTGCGATGTTTCTACGCAATACCTTCAGCTTTTCCTCATCCGTGCAACTCATTTTCAACCTGCTGAAGAGGCGCTCCATTACGGCCACATACACACCCATTGATTCGCTTTCCCCCTGGGTACGTTTGCGAATCTCCTCCCATAGGCGATCCTCGTAGTCGGACGGTAAAAATTCGGCTTTGAGCTCTTCCACTAGCTCGTCCCAGCATCCAACTAGTCCCCGATTGGCCCGGAACCATATAAGCGCTCGAGAATCAAACAAATCCACGGCCGCTCTAAAAAGCTGTGGCTTACTAAGTCCTCTTGCCTGACGAAGCTCCTCGACGCGCTCCAAGAAGGCATTCACTGATCCGGCTGAGTCCCCGCTAAATTTGAGCCCCCACTTGGCAACCTCTGCCAAACTAGCGCCCCTCACCGACTGGGATACGGATGTACCTTGCTCTTCCTTAGATTGACCTTCTTCGTCATCGCTGACACCATCGACTCTTTCCATCAACGATCCCATCGCCAGAATCAACCTATTCCGAAGACTTTTTGCAGCTTCCCTTTGTTCTTTGGTAACCGCCTGCAAATTTGCCAAACGACGGAATCCAAATTCAACCTTCACCTTAACCTTGATGAATTCCGAAGACGTCCTATCTCCCGAAACTCTGGCCACCAGTTCCTCTATCTCCACTGCCTTCGCGGACAGCTCGGCGTAGTCCGTTTCGTAGTCGAACGGGTACTCTGTTTGGACATACGAAGTGTCCAATTCTAATTCTGCTTTCAACGTTGCCCGCAGCGACTTGCGCATATTGTCCACCGTATCTGCGGCAAAACCTCGGATGGCGAGTTCATAAATGAGCTCATCCTTGCTCAGGCGGTCCACGAGGATCTTCATCTGTGCTACCATATAAGTTCCTGCTACGCTCGACTCAAACTATAGTTCTACGCTACTAACCCCGGCTAAAACACTATTTAACACCCTGCTTGACTCAATAAGGGTGGACCCTAGGGCCAGTACTGAACCACAATATAATGCTAACTCTTTCCCAACTATATGTTCGCTAAAGAAAACCAAAATCCACCTGAAAATTCGTGCCTCTTAACCTAAGAAACCAGACACACTTTCACACACTCAAAATTCAATATTATTCACACCTTCTGCTCACTCCCCAAAATAATACCGGAATTCAAAATATTTAACTTATGTAATAGGAAGACGATATGAAAATATCCACTCTCGTCGATATTAATTCCAAAGTATTCAATATATGCAATAAATATATCAAAATACGCTAACTTTTCAATATTTCCAGTATATGTATCGATTCAAAATATTCCACCTGTATAAATACTTTCAGTATTCGATGCATTCAGAAAAACGTTTCAAAATATTCAATTTATAAATTATATTCCACGTATATCGCGTGTACTGTGTAAGACCCGGGTCAACAATCCCGATATCATTAATATCGCCACGGTTCCCTGGTTTTTGAGTCTGACATCAAACTTTTACGTACCCGACCGACAGTCGATTTGTCGATTTGTGTCGCCGATCAACGCGTTACAAATCCCTTTCCACTCAATTTCCCCTCACAAATCAAAGTTTCAAAACGCCCGACGCGCACTAATAACACCAGCGTTACAAGTTAATACACAATTCTATTTCACTTATGATTTACCTCCCTACCGACGGCGCCGCGTTACACAATGCGAGAAACTTATTCTAGTCCACCACTGTGCTTAAATCTAAATTCTTTTATCTATAATATACATATAATCTATCTAACCTGTCTCGATACTCAGCTGCCACACAGTCGTTTCTTCGGGGATTCCCCCCACGTAGCCGTTTTCTAGTTGCTTATTCCGAACGCGACGCTGCGCTATGGTCTGCTCACCAGCCCCACGTAGTTAATTCGCCACCGGATCGCTGCGCTACCTCGAAACTACTCATTCAACTAAGATCGCCGCACCTCGCACTTGACTTTACGCTATATCGTAGTTTTATTTCACTGAATCAAGCGCTCCGCGCTTCTGGCCTTTTCCTGAATCCGTCACGGTTGGCACGAATCTCCACTGTCGCTCGATCAACGTATCAAAAACTCCATGTTATTAGTTCACCTCGAATTCGTCGTGGTTTGCCCAAATCTCCCCAGTTGTTCATTCGGCGATACTCCAACGATCGATCAATCCCCAGAAATGAAAAATAATTAATTTTCTCCGCTTCGCTAGATACGTCCGTATCTCACCTAGTTTCTGGATTCAAGAGACAGATTTATGCTCGATCACCTTCCACTAAGCCTCGGCTAGTGGTTTCCATCCCGCTTCTGCGGTATCTTTGCAGACCGTTGGTTGTTCCATCCGCAGTATTGTTCGATCGGGTGCATTGGCCCCTTGTGCTCGCTACACGCGCCTGCTATAGTGCAATTTCGCGCACTTAAGTCCGATAGAAATCGGAACGCGCCCTCATCTTTTTGCCGCATGGTGGCGGTTCCGTCGCCCGTTGACGTCTAGTGTATCACTTCGTCGCCGCTTTCGTTGTTTACACTCGCCCTGTCAAGAATTGCTGTGTTCATGGCCTGGTGTGCAATATCTCCTTAGCGTTTAAGCATATTTACATTCGCGTTTAGCCAATTGTGTGCGGGCATTCGTGAGTTTTGTTACGCGTCAAACTCGGCCGAATCTAATCCAAATGCTGGTACGGCGCACAGAGGTCGCATGTTGTTTTGTCCACGGAAGGCCTAGGCGCCTCGCCGGAATGCGATATGCGATAGTGCCGGTGTTGTAAAATTCCACGATCCTTCTGTAGCGTCCTGGCTCGCCCTCCCCCGAGTTTACTCTTTACCGGGTCAAGTCGTTGTCCTTCGCCTGGTTTGAATCGCTGGTGATGGCATGACCTGGTGAGGCGCAACTCGTTTCACCGTCCGCGCGATGCGTTCCTTTCGTTGCTTGTTATACTATTTTCTAATTACATTCGTTTTTCCTTATTCTAATCTAATTATTGCTCTTTTACATCATTTGCCTAACCTCGTACGTACATTTTATTTTTAGATATCCATCCGCTGGCGTTACAATATTTTCTAGACAAGGTATAAAAACGAGCGACGAGCCTTCATTTCTGTTTTGCCGTACTTGAAATATATGCTTCCTACAAAAAATATTCGTATGTCCTAAAAAATGTAGATTTGCTTGGGTGAAGTATACTTCTTTCTCCTTTGAAAATAACTTTTTAATTTCCGTTACTGCCCCTGGGTAATCGTTCCGCGTTGCTTTGTGGCCCTTTGAAAGCCAAAAATCTGCCATTATAGTGCAGAGATCATTTCGATCTGAGTGAGAAAGATTATTTCTCACTGTGAAATTTTCTTTAATCGCTCTTCCTAAGAGAGTTTCATTCAAAAGTTCGTCCAGATTCTAGAAAAATGTTTGTAATTCTATAATATTGTAATATTTAGCTTAGTTGAAGTATTTCACAAAACAACAATCGCAGTACGGAAATCAGCTAACAACTCTTGACAGCATGATATTGGGTCATGGTTAAGAAGAGGAAAATCAGAGTAGGTGGCTAAAATAATTTCCGGACATTTTGTCATCAGTTAATTTCTAATGTAAACAAAAAGTACATACAAGATGCTTGATGTGGTGATCAGATTCTCTTGGCAGTAAAGCAGATGCTGTAGAAGCAGGTGACGGAGAAGTAGGCGCCTGAGAAGCAAGACTAGAGGAGCTTAAGTTCCAGTCTGACGCAGATGATGTCACAGATATTGTCTCTGCCAATGGGGTGCAATAGCCCTAAAGCAATTATTAAACGAAATGTCTTAATTATAATGCTGAATGTTTTAAGTCATCTAAATTTACATTTTGACGGCGCCATTCAAAGAGTCGCATTCGAAACTTAATGCGAAGGCCCAACTTTTCTGGTGGGATTAAGATATTTATGTCTTCAACGGTCATAGACTTCAAACACTCTAAATCTATCTCTTTATCTAAAAAGTCTTTTTTTAAAATTGGAAATCCCCATTCGTCCAATATTCTTTGGACAATTTCCAAACTTGAGGCAATAATGTCCTCCGTGATGAAGAGGTTTTCATCAATTAACTCGAAAATACAGTCTTTGTTCGTCATATTTTTTTTTAAGATTTAAACACTCACTCGAATCAGACACTCACTTTTGTTTCACTACTGAAATACTTAACACCTTTATATTCAAGCGCACTTCATTAATCGATAAATACAAAGACAATGCTCGTTCATAGAATCGCACGCACAAAATAAGTTATAAGTATAAATGTATGTACGCAGCTTCTACTGTTGATAAAATGAATACTTTGACTTGATGAATGATTTTCTTTGATCTGTGACTGCGATGCAGCTAATACATGCATTTTCAGAATAGTTTGTATGATTTCATGCACAACATTCTATGTATCTGAAATAACATGTAAATATTTATTTGATTTGTGGAATCAGGTTGCCACTATCAAGAAATATATTCTTATAAGTGTAGAATTAACTATATAAAACATACGATTGCTCAGATGCAAATTTCTTTTAAAACTGTACCAAGATTTTATTTTTCAAACAATCACGTTTCTGCAAATATGGAATATGCGATTAGTAACTTTTAAGATCTTACAATCAGAGAAGTCTAATATTAATTGTTTGTGTTTGTGAAATAATTAGGAAAAACAAATATTTTTTCATTGAAGAACACTGAATATATGATATTAAGAAAGCATTTTTCTCTGTGTAGGTTTCCTTTTTAGATGCAATCTTTGACTTCGGTTACACTCTACTGCGGTACGGTATATATCACTAGGCTCTCCAATTGTCACTGCACAGTTCGCGTTAACTTGAGCCTTCTATGTAGTTTCCTCATAGTCACGCACCACAATTTTACTGCCACGCAAAGATCACTGTAATCGATTTAGCACGAATGAGAGTTTCACGCGAACACGATATTGCGCGAAGAAATTATATTGTCCAGCTTGGCAGCTTGCAGAGAAAAGCAGCTCCCTTACCAGCCTCAGCAAAGGATTAAAACACAAAGGAGGCTTGTGTACTGCTTTTCCTTATATGAAACGCTGTAGCCGGTTCTTATGTTTCAACTGCAAAGTTTTTTTTCTGCGTGGCACAACCAAGGTTCGATACGCGATAATAACTGAACTTTTGAACTTGTACTCGTCGTGATTTAGCGACCCATTCGTAGTTCTTATGTTTTACGAATGGTCCCTGCTGCCAGTTAACGTTTCTTGAACGGAGGCGAGAACAAAAAACACGATCTTAATTGGTACAGACGTATTTCTCGACTAAAGCTAACATTTGCAGGTACGTTCTATTTATGACAAATCAATTACAATAGAGATCGATCACATACTTGAACAATTGATTGATTTCCGTGAGATCTGCTGACTGGGAAATGCTCGATCAGGTGTATGTTGAGTCGTGTGATCGGCTGACTAAGCGTTGTCTCAGTGGAGCTCAGGTGTATGTTAACTGTCGAAAGACTTTGCGATGTTTATGTTATTATTGTTGTTGTTGTTTAACGCGGAAAAACCTGACGTAAAACCATTGAAATGCTGTGTAAGTACGATTAAAAATTCCTGCTTTGCCCTTGTCTGGGCTTGTTGTTTGGAAATTAAATGATCTTTTTCAGCATTCAGCGTTCCAATAAAGCTGATTATGCTGTCATACATACTTTTCATGAGTCGTTCAACATTTTGGCAGTCAGTGCAAATGAAATGGTTATCTAGATAGGAATGATACCAATCCCTTGGAGCGCCCATGCAAGCGCGATGCAATTTTCTGTCGCAGAAAGCTTTGCAAGTCACAAACTTCAAAGTGTTCTCGAAAGCAAAGCAGTACTTTAGGCTGCACTTGAAATTCATTTTGCACGCATATCGGTTTGTGAAAGTGCTCAAAAGTATGGAAGACTTTTTCGTAGCGTGTGATGATTCGATCGCAGAAGCGCCCAAATATATGCAATGACATTTTAGCGTAAAATATTTTTCGCTATTATCGATAACATGCCGTATCTGCACGTATATCTCATGTTCGGTTTCTTTTTAGTCACTTATTTAGTTATTCTATTAATCACTTATTTACACACACCTAAAACATTAATATAAATATTTTTCACTAAGTAGCGACCATCCTCGCCGAAAACACAATTTCACATACATATTCGATGTTTGGCTTGATTAAAACTGATAGCCACAAACACCCATTCAACCGGCAATGACGAGAATATATCTATGAATCGTCAAAACGGCACGATCAACAAATTCTAAATCCAATTCGTTAAACAAACATGCCGTGTACCATGCATAAATGGTTGTCTACTTTTAAATATAAAAAAAATACCTTTTTTGATTAATTTCACAACTTATTTATTAACAAAATTAACTTTGTTAAGTGACTGTTACTTAAATCTGACTTAGACTTGAGCTTGAACTAACTTGAACTCAAACTAACTGAAATGTGTCCGAGGGCTTGCTTATATGTGTATGCTTGGAGAACAAAGACTCTGGGAACTGCTGATGTTGCAGAAATTGCTGAGTGCAATTTCTGTAATTTGATCCATGTGAGATCTGCTTTGATCTTATGTTTGACTTATCATTTGATAGATAAGAACTTTTTGACAGCATGATTTCTGCTTTTATGTAAACAGTATTTCTCTTTTAATGTAAACATTATCTTCGATTTGGAAAGATAAGTTTTGGTATGATTAATCGAAGATCAATGATATTAGGTTACGTTTTTTTGATGAGTCATTGCTCTAGAAAAATCTTAATTGATTATTTGAATGTGAACTATGAGCGATTGGATCCATTGTTACATGTCTATGTTTATTGGCATGGGTAACTCGCGTACATATCGAGTTGTCCTGTGCACAATCGCGACAGCGTTACAAGTTAGCTTAAGCCACATAAATAATGCAATGTAAGCGTTCTAGCTGTCCAATCGTGCACAGCCGCTCTAAACGTCATTTTCTCACCAATGATTTTCTACTTCACTATCAGTGTCCTCACTAGGTAGTTCATCATCATGTTCGAAGAGGGCGGCCAAGATTTCATCTTCTTTCAAACCTCGGCTGTCTGAATGTCCGCAAAAATATAACCCCATTAAAAGAAGGTAACACATTATGTCAGATGAATAACACGAACCTCTATAAGTCACTTTCTTTTACATTTATTACATCATACGGAATAGGAGTCCATTATTATTTAGGAATTAATTTTTATCTCAATTAGTTTTGTTTTTATGCTTATTTTAGTGTTTTTATTTTATTTTCACAGAAAGAATATTTCTTTAAACAATATTTTTCGTTCAAAAAATTATGACAAGCTAACAACTTTTTCTAACTCAACTCTTTGTTATTTTTTGACAATAAAGCCTACTTTGTTTTGAAATGAAAAATTTGTATCCACTAGTGTGGAGAGTAGGGAAATGTATGTGTGAGATAAGTCTTCTTGTGTTTGTGCATCCACAAGCATGCAATCAAATAAATTGTTACGTGGTAACAAAGCGCGTTATAGTAAACAAAAAAAAAACAGTCTTTCCCGGGATACTTCTAGCACTTTCCATGAGATTATCTTTGCGTTTTGCACCTTTATTTTTTTGGCTAGTCTGCAATTAAAAGGTTTTTAATTGGTGTCACTTTTTATATTTTTGAAGAAAATAGTTGCGTTTGAAGAATTACTAGCAGTTTCTTTACTGCATGCATATTGTGATATTAACGAGCCAGTATCACTTTCTAGCAACACTAAAATGTACTGTAAACAATTGTAATTGAATATTTCAGCCATTTATTTGCCGTTTTTGTAATGTTTTTAGAAAGGAGGCTTTCGGACAGTTCCCAATTCACAGTATCTTCTTTAATTTCGACGTCGACGTTACTATCATCAATTTCTGCATCCGCTGCACTTTCACACTTTTCCAAATGTCGAGCTTGGGTATGATAGCGTTCATAATTCTTCAAACTCTGCCAATATGCTTTACAGTCCTCAACTACAATACAATCAAAATTATTTATTAAAATGTGCTCGCAATCAATTCTGCGTTGTATTACATACTTCTTTCTCCCATTTCTTCTGACACACTTTTCCATGCAAGTTCTCCTCTATCTTCCAGATGACGACATTTTTTTTATTATTTCTGCTAGAGTTTTTTTTCTTTGTACAGAAAATTTTTTCTGACAATTTTTTTTTGCAAGTATTTATATGACATGCAGTTCCCCCCATACAATCCATGTTGAACTTTTGAAAGTATACTTAACTTTCCTTCACAAAAACAAGTTGTTGTTATCTATCTAACTTTACCTCAATTTTTTCTTCATAAAAAGATTTGTATGAAAACTTTCTCTATAAATTCACTATCAAGTGTGCACAAATAGCTGAATATGGCAGATTCAAGTTTTTATTTTGAATTTAAATGCATCGGTTATTAAAATGCCTGGTAAAATAATGCCATCTATCCCAATCTAGTGCTACTAATAAATTTTACCTCGAAACTCCATATGGATTTGGTAATTAATTTTACCTCTAGTAACATGTGCATCAAAATTGACATTTTGCCCGAACTCCGTACGCTTGTCAAACTAAATCAGCTGACTCAACATGACGATACTAGCCACCTCTGTTAACTACGTAGAACTGGCCAGCGATTTCTTAGACCTGCCGCCCGACTGCTGGGTAGCTGCTCTTTTGAGGGGTATCGATCGCTACATCCATCGGATTCTCAGTAACTCCTGGATTGTGTCCTCCATCCAGCTTCAAGGCCCACAATCTCTCGATCTTCTGTTCTGTGCTGTTTCGTAGGTGATCGCATCACCTTCGAAGTCCTTTGGAAGGGGTCCTGCTCCAGTGACTTCACTTTAGTAGTACTGGCGTTAAGTTCGATTTTCTTTTCGTCGTCTTTAGTTGGATCCATAGATTGAGTTTAATTAACGTTTCAGGTTTGAGTTTCGCGTTCTCGGACCACAGCCGAGGTTATTGCCAGATTTCGCCTCCCGCTGCACCCCGTCCCCATAATAACAACGTATTGCTCCGATCGTTCTTCCCCTTCTTGGGATCGTGAGGCAGACTCCCCCACGACCTTCCCGAGAACCGCCCCCAGTTATCCGTGTCACCCCCTGGGGAGAGCAACATGGGTGCCCCTTCTGCTGGTTACAGGCGAGGCCTCCGTTAACACAACCCATACAACTGGTGGATATACAGGCGTGCGGCGGAACTAAAATTTTTTACGGTGGAAGGACCTCTCACCAACCTTGCGTGGAAGGGGCTAGCCTGATCATTATTAAATTGAATTTATTTTATTATGTTCAACGTATTTTCTTACAGAATGGATTTTACCTAAGTGACCTCAATGTAGTAATAATATGTTCATCGTATGTGCTAATATTGATTTTCTAATTTTATCAGCTAGCAAAATTTTTACAATTAAAATCTTATGTGATATTTTTTGCATATTTATATGAAAAACCTTAAGCTAGGTTATACTAATTTATCCTAACTTGTGTGGTCAGGCTTCGCAATGAATGGACGGTCTTCAAATCGTTCGCGAAAGTGCTTAATCGCCGAATATGTCGCTGAAAGTTCTTTATCGTATCCACTGTACTTTAATTGACCGTCGGCTAACTTTTTTGAAAAGAGTCCTAGCGGTTTCCAATCTCCGTTGTGGAACTGCTCTAAGACGGCTCCCATGGCGAAATCTGACGCACCTGTCAAGCTGGCTAGTGAAGCATCTTTTGATGAATGAGCAAGCAAGACAGCTCTTGCTAAAAGTTGTTTGCTGTCTTTAAATGTTCTCTCAGCTGCAGATGTCCAGTTAATTAAAGTTTTCGCGTTTTTCTTGTACCATTTTAAATAAAAATTAAATACCTACGCAATCCTTGGAGATTTTTGTGCTTTGGATAGTTTCGGATGGTGTCCACTTTGTATTCCTGCCGCACTAAGAGTGAATCCAAGATAATAATACTTCTCTCTGTCCGAATTTGCACTTGTCGATAATAATTATGATTACGAAGTCACTGTGCCGACGAAAAACTTCTCGATAATAATTTCCATGCTCGCTTTCCGAGCTAGATGCGACCAGGATATCATCGAGATAGCCAAAACTAAAATCCAGGCTACGCAAGACTATAGCCTCATTTATAACGTGGTTTCAAACCGGCTTAGGGTTAGTCAAACCACGTTGTATACGCGCAGTGGATTGATTTGAGTTAAGTCAATCCGATCACAAAATTTTACTGGATTGGATCGACTTGGGCGTTACAAAACGCGGATCGAGCGATTGAGGATTGAAAAATGTGAAGCCCACTTGAGTTCTATTCGTATATGTTACGTTTCGATGCGATATACCTCACTTTAGTAGAACTAGCTGCATTTTATTCGGTTAATCCAAAAACCTACTTTGAAGTTTTATCTCAAGCCGTTCCAAGTCAAGTCACTATAAGTCGGTCCTGGTAATATACAAGGCTTATGTCAATGTAGCGTTCAATGGTCTGCGCTACATTCCTCAGTCGAAACAGCATTGTTAGAAATTTAAATAATCCAAATGGAGTGATAACCGCAGGCTTCCGTATGTCTTCTTCCGCCACAGGTACCTGGCGGTAGACTCTAGCCAGATCGGTTGTCGAAAATAACGTTTTCCCATGCAGATTATATGTAAAATCTTCAATTCACTCAATTGGGTATGGACCTGGGATGATTTTTTACGTTAAGTCTACGATAATCGCCACATGGTCTCAAGTCTCCGGTCGAATTTTTTACTAGATAGAGAGGACTCGCCTTTGATCGGACGGCAAACCGACGGTAAATTCCTTTCTTGACCATGTGCATAAATTTTAATTTAGCTGCCTGGCATTTCCCTGGTGGCAATCGTCGGAAGAGTTCGCCTGCAGGTGGTTATTTCGTGATTATGTGATGATGAAATAATGAGTTCATAAGTAACAAGATGTTGAGGAACAGCTGTGCCACCACAACAGAAATTGCTACCTCTGCTACCCACGCGTGACTTTAGGTGCTGGCTAGTCACCGGTGTCGTGGGTAGTTTGAGAGGCAGGTCAAGTTAGTAAATAATGTGTGTACATATTGTTTTAAATGTATTCTATAAGTACATATTGTTTGAAATGAAGTTTTTTTTTCTTCATAAATTTGCGTTGCATTTCGTTATTTAATAGGGATTTTTAACTAAATTTGATTAAAAGTGAATGTGCTCGAGTTTCATTTTACCACATCTCATACATTATCGTTGATAATTTATACAACTGCGAGGTAGTAATTGCTAAAAGTTCGCCTTAACAAGGAGTATTAATTGCAATTCGCAGATACAAAAGCTGGTCTCGAATACGCCTCGAACGTCTCGAATACGCAAGTAATTTTATTTTGCATGTAAGATAGTGTCCGAATTTGAAAAATTACCAATATATTTTCAATAATATAAATATGCTGTCGAAGCCACAACAGTTAACTAAAAATGCTTCTGTGAAATGGGAAAAAATGCATTACACGCATTCACTTATATGTAGAGTAACGTAGAAAAATATTTTCAACCACCTACAAAATTTTATTGAAACATGTACATACATATGTAAGATATAGCAAACAAAAATTAAACATATATTTCTTGGTTTTTAAACTTTTAATTCATGGATATTTCATAGCCGTATAGTTTTTCAGATGATTTCTAATGTCTTCACTCTGTAAAGCAAACATTGATTGAATGGTTGAATTAAGATATTGTTGGTTGCTGTGGCTTCTTCATTCCACGCCTCCCTGTAAGGAAGTTTCCTTCTCTCTAAGATGTTGTGAAGAATGCAGCAAGTCGCAACAATTTTCGGTACAAAACGAACGTTGACATCTGTTCGCTTCTGCAT
The DNA here is from genome assembly GCA_947369275.1 of Nemotelus nigrinus. Lineage (NCBI taxonomy): Eukaryota > Metazoa > Arthropoda > Insecta > Diptera > Stratiomyidae > Nemotelus > Nemotelus nigrinus. Next base: position 79,719,490 of record OX376372.1, read on the forward strand.
CTTCCCTACAACCGGCCGAAAGCATTTTCCACTAAGATTCGTGCTTTGTTTGTAAACGCATTAAAAGAATCTTGTTCGGGTGTTTAAACCCAGGAATATCCTTTAATTAACCACTTTTGCAGCGGATATGCATTGTCACCAATGATAAATGCTGTTATATCTCTTCCTCCAATAGTTTTTGAAGACTGTCAATAAAGTGAAAAATTTGTGTGAAAATCAAAGACGAAGTATACTTAAACTTACAAAAGTCCTCTCTTCAATAGTAAGAGAAAGAAATGAATCCTTTAACACTGTGGCATCATGCGCACTTCCCGGATGCACGCAGGTGATATCCATAAATCTGTTGTGAATATTTTTATCATGTAAATGCAGTGTCGTATATCAAATATATAAACAATTTACCTGTAATTGCAGTCCACCAAACCTTGCAATACTAACGACGTCCATCCCTTTCTGTTAATATAATCGGAAGTTCCTGTTGATGGCGCCATCACTGATATGTGAGTCCCGTCAATAGCCCCAATAATTTACGGAACGCCACTTTTCTTTCATAATATTCTCAGCTTCTGTTCCAGACGGTATTTTTATCTATTCCTTCAGGAACACTTTTATCATAGCATTACAAAATGTGTATGCACTCCGGACTGATTTGCTATGACTCTATATTCAGCACATACAGCCAGTTTGTAAATTCCAATGGCTACTAGCATATCCACAGATAAGGGTTCACGCACCGTACCAGACTTGTGTCTTAGTTCTATAAACACCTCACTGGAAACATAAATGAATGTTTCGCGATCCATCCGGAAATTTTCTATCATTTCTTCTTGAGACTCAGAATTGTTCACAACCGAAAGCCACCAGTGTTTGCTTTGGCTTCTCATCCACATTCTTCTGACTTTCTTTTGGGATATTTATCAAAGTCTCAGGTAAAGTTGACATCCTCTTTATGTGGTTGTATCCGATTAATTTTATGCGCCGCGACAATCTTTTAATAAATTCATTTTTTCGTTTTTTAATCAATCTTCGACGTAAATTCATTAGCATTGAAAATTGATTTTGAAACAAATTCATGACAGCAACACTCAAAACTTTCATTTTCGTCATTGTTTCCGCACTTCACGACATAGGAATAGAAATGAACTGAAGGTTAGGATACGTTTCAATCTCATTTCGATCTTTTACTGTTTCAATCCGGTGTTGTCATATACGCGATTCTAATTTCAATTTTTCGATCTTTGGATCTTTGAGTCATCCATGTATACGTGTTACACTCTGCGCAACAGATGTTGGCCTTTTTACGGTTGTTTTATCTTCCCGACCGTTTATTGCAGATGGTTTCATTTAATATTCTACCATTTAATCTTTGTGTATGTGTCTTCTAAAAATGGCAACAAAAATTTAAAGTATGCTAACATATTACCACAATTTAAGACGTTGAAAATTGTTCTTGCTTTGTAGAATTTCTAGTCATTTGCTGCCATAGAAAAAGACGTTATTAACTCTAGCCAGTTCGCCAGAAGTCTCTTTACGACATTATACCTTGAAAGCCATCTAGTTACCGACAATTTCACTATATTTTTGAAAGTTTTCTGTTCCTTTATATTAATGAGATCGGAAATTCGCTTGTATTGTAGTTTGCGCAAAGCTAAATCACTGAATCAACTTTGTATAAATCTCCTGGCAAATTTAGTCAAAGCAACTGGGCAATTCATGACTTGTTTTTGAAACACAAAAGTGTATAGTGTGGCATATACATTTCATTAAAACTAAGTCAGGTGCATCATTTTTCAGTTATGTACATAAAAAATTGTGATTGCAACATAAATGATCACCATCGTCTGTACCTATGGCAATCATATTAGCCATAGGAAGATTTATTTTGCTGAAATAACCTTTCAGATCGGAATGTAAGTACTTTTTGACAGTTCAATTAAACCTAAAAAGACTTTAATGATTTTCAGTTGATTTTTGTCGAAATATCTTAAGCAAACTGTCATATATTTGCTAACACATACATCTGTTGATTTGTCAACAATGCAAGCGTATTTGTTGCTGCCAACATTGTTAACAATTTCTTCTAAATACACCTTACCGAGTTCTTGTTTTACAATAGCGGAGTACTTCGAAAGATGTAGTCTTACATTTGAAAAAATACTTGCATGTCCTTCACTGATATGTACACCTTCTTTGATCAAAATATCTGACAGATGATCATTTGATCATATTGAGTAGTGAGAGAGAATGTACATACATGGTTAACTTTAAATCTAACCTTTTTTTGGATTCCACATAACTCGGTAGTTGGAACTAAGAAAAAATCGTAGTTTTAGAATACTATGCGGAAAACACGTTTCCATACAATATTGATTTACAGTTTCCTTTCTGTGAATAATTTGTCCTCGCTCATGAGTTTTTGAATGTTATGAATTAATTGATAATAATTAAGTATTAATTAGACACAGACAATTAACTGATTAATGATTTCCAATTTTGCATTACGACTTTATTTGCTTTTGGTAAAACTCATATGAAATAATGTTGTCTAAGCAAAGCCGAAATCCCAGCAAACAGTAAAACTCGACACAATCAAACTAACAAACTAACGCAATCATCACCCTAGCCGAACGCAACAAAACAAACTAGTTACTTGTTACAGTAACGTGCAAAAGTTTAAATATTGGAGTAAAGGCTCAGTTAGCGAACCATTCCTCCATTCCGTCCGCTCCGTTTGAGTTGAATTTCACAGTTTCCATATTCTTTGCATTGGAAGACGGGGCGATAGTTATCCAACCGGTGCGTCGGACGGAACGGAGCGGAAGAGATAATCAAATTTCATCTTTGAACGCATCGAGAGAGAGAAAGGTGAGTTTAGAATGTGAGGTGAGTGTTTTGGAAGGCATTCTGTCGGTTTAGTATTTTTGAAGGTGAATAGGTTTTCAAAATGTTTTGTGGAATTGATAATTCCTTTTCCTGAAATATTTATAAAATCGAATGCTGATGCTGTAGAACTTGTTACTTAGCGTACTTTATAGTTATAAATCTTAATGATGAAACAATGTTACTTTATTGATGGTTCAACAAACCGTCAATATATGTTGAGCCGATTAAATTGATGTCTGCATTAAATTAGTTTCTCTTTCATTTATCTTCGCAACTGTTGCGCTTAAAACTTCATTGAGAACTTTTCAGAAATAGCATGCTTGAAAATAACGTGAAAAAAAATAATAGTAGCTGTAATTTATTATAGTTCGAAAGTCTGATTGATTCCGAAACGAAACACCCGAGTAGAAATGTAAACAAACGTTTACGTTATTATACCATACTAAATCAATTAGACTATGAAGCCATTATATTAATTTTAAAGGTCATCTCTTTTTTCCCTGGTGGATGAATACTTCCTGTTCAATAAAAATGTAGCAATATTCTTGTAAAATACCAGTGTCTACCTAGGACTGCTAAAATAATTCGTTTGGAGTAGATAACAAATTTCTGAATATGCAGTACACACTGTGCAATTACTATGGAAAATTGCTTCTTTCATACGTTTAGCTACTCCGATGTCCATGAATGGAATTACTGGCAAATATCTATTTTGATCTTCATAATAAACCAATTTTTTCTAGGTAAGGTTTTATGATTAAGATTTAATCATTGGGCATAGGTAGAAAAGGTGCATTCTTGAATGCTAATGTTTGAAGATATATCCGTCGTATCTTAGTTGCAACGCACGCACAAAACAGTTCACTCAACTCCCGCGTTCGAATATGAATTTTACACCACGAAAAATAACTAAACTGACCACCTTTGCTTTTGACAGACGGAGCGGACGCTACGCACTCTCAATAATCATCGATGCGTCCGGTCATAAAACGGAGCGAACGGAACGGACGCCACAGAAGTTCGCTAACTGAGCCTTAAAGCTAGCCTTACACTATCAATGAAAAGTGTGACTCCATAGTTTAATCTTTTGAGCAAGCTGTACGAATTTTGTACAATAACTTCCAGCGAACCATTGAAGTACCTAAAAACGTAGCCAATTGCCAAGCGATAAATATCAACGCCAAATAACTAATTCCAGTTGCCAAAATGGCGATAAAACGCCAATTCTGCCAATGCTGGGTTGAAACATATCGTAAATACTCGTGACAGGGGAAGGATTACATCTACGCTTCTGCGCTTTGTTTGGAAAGTCAATAGGGTCCACTTGACCACGGTAAATATAATGAAAATAAATACAATACCATAAGCTAATCAGGTCTCAAACCCTCAATTTATGACAATAGGGTATTTGGGGACATAGCACCTTCAAATTGAAAAAAAATGTTTTTTTTCAAAGGTTAGTTTTTAATTGAATAAAAAGACATATCTTAATGAAACTTTGTAGATATACTTGATTTCCCTTATATTACGTAAAAAAATTGTTAAACATTTTTTGTGGCCCTCTGTCGTCTGCTACATTTTTTTTTGAAAAAACACCAAAAATACCTGACATGCACGATAACTGCCCTCATGGTTGATTCTTGCAGCAACTCTATTTTCTGCATGTTCCAGCGCACGTTGGCCAATTGTAATCCCCATGACTTGCATTGTTTTCAAGATAGCCATAAATTCTTCATTGAATGTATATGCAGAAGTATTTGCAGCCATATTTATGATATTTTTTCCACAAAAAGTATTTTCGGGCGCCAAATTCCAAATACAAGAATTATAGCTTTCATTATTATTCTGCGTAAAATTGCCCAAGCAGCGCTTTAATAAATCTTCCGATGATACATCTTCATAAATAGGCTTTAACATTTCTTGTACCTCATCATTTAAAGATGGAGGATGCTTGAAATTTTGTTTTTACACCAAGTCTTTTCTCCAACAGGACAATAAGAGTGTTGAGGGTTCTGATCAGTTGAAATTTTTTGGTAATTTGCTGCCCTAATTTCCTTTCACATGTTTTCAACCGAATAAGTATTTAATCGTATAGCTAGGCCATAATATGTTGATAAATTTTTCATTAAGTTTAGTGTCAGTTGAACTTTTTTCGAACCTTTTTTTGGAGTTTCAACACTTTTTTTAGAAGCATGTTTTTCAACTATTTTGTTTTTGTTTTTTTGCCAAGGCTAACTTTTTTTTTGCTTCTTTTGAAGGAGTTGACTCACTTATCTTTCTCTACACTCTGGCCTAAGTCGATGTAGCGGTATAGCGAAATGAACGAAAATCATAGAAAAAATGATCTTGGAGCGCTTCGCTATATACGCTCACAAAATGTTTTGTTTTTTGGATATCAATTTTATAGTATTAAAATCATGTTTCTAAAGCTTCATTCTAACATATTCAATCAAACAAAAAATCGACTTATTACAAATTTGAAGGTGCTATGTCCCCTTAATGTGGACGATGGATCATTACTTCTATCATAGAAAGGAAGAATAAAATGTGCCGCTACTTTTGAGTTACCTGGGAGGAGGAATTTCACTTCATGCTCAATCCCTACAGTCACTGTCGACTCCATTTCTTCGGTTGCGGCTAGCACATCGTGCAAGTTAGGAATCAGCTGGCAGATTACTTTGTTTTATAATCCACAAGTTTCTTTCAACTATTCAAGAGTTCCATCTCTCACATAATAAATACGTGGGTCAGTAATTTTTGAAAAACCTTACCCAAAGACGGGATTAGACTTGTGGGTCTGAAATTTAGGAATCGGCACAACAATTACTTTCTTGATAGGAAATATGAAAATACCGTGCAGGCATTAAATATGAAGTTTGAGAAAATGATCGCTTTCATTGGTAGTTTTTTAGTGCTACACTCGGGATGCCGTCAATGCCAGGAATCATTTTGAATTTGAACTCTCTGATGACTCACTATTTGATTTGATTTCCTGCGTGGAACAAAAGATGGCAGCTCTTCGATCAATTGTTGGACTATTAAATTGGTAACAAACTTACCCATATATTCCCTGTTATGGTGAACTGATTAAAAAAACTCGCTAATAAACATCGCCTTAGTTTTATCGTGTAGGACAAGTTAGCCGCTTTTGGATTAATGTGCCTTTTGATGATTGAGCTGACGGTGAATAGTCCACGCAGTTACTGCTGACATCATTATCAAAGAATTAAAAACCTTATTCCACCATTTGTCTGATTTTCTGTCATATTCATACAGTCAACTCATATGGTCTGCCCAATCTACACCTCTCATGATTTCGCGATAAAATTTAATCTGGTCCGGACATTTAACCTGAATTTTTCACCTGGGTTTCATGTTTTGTAAAAAGTGTCATCCCTGGTTTGTGGGTATCGCTTAGTGTCAAAACATCTTTGCTATTCTGCCATTTTACGCACAAAAGACCAGTTGACGTGCTCATGAAGACTGCTTTACCTCGTAGCATTTTCCTCTTATCCAAAACAGGCAAATTTTTTCTGTTGTACATTACCGTTCCTACCGTTGAATACAAGATTGTGACTAATAAATGTAAGATGTGAAAAAATGGTCAAAACATAATGTAACATCCGGCTCTGTGATTGAACTAGCTAACTTATTCCTGACTCGTTCTCCAAGCGTATCTACAGTTAATTCAAGCTCTTTTCCGGAGAAGATGTTGAAATCGTACGTATACCCGGTTGAGGGATCACATCCAAACCACATTTTTATACCACGCTTTACTGGTTTTAGCGGCATGTATTGTTTCAATGTACTGTCAGACACAGTGAGAAATACGGAACAGCAGAATAAACACGGTTTTAGGCAACTAAGCTCGATTTATTTGTATCACGAGCGGAAAGCAGCAATATGTGTCTATTCGGTTCGCCGTCCAGGTTTCAACTCCCTCCTGTCGTTTACTTGACGATCGTTCTCCAGGTTGACAGTGTCCGCTGAAGGCTATATGTACAATATTCTTTGCTCAACCTCAGTAGTTTTAACCGTATATAAGTATATCTAATCAAAGAGAAAGTTCAGTTCAGTTTTGAGTTGCAACAGTTGCAAGGACAAATAAATGAAGTTAATCAAGCCAATTTCATAATAGTTCAAAATGAACAATAATAGACAAGTACGGGCAAAAATAATCATTGTGAAAAAGAAGGATAGGATCCTAATCCGAATCCAAGATCGTGCTATAAGCTCTGCTCGCGTACCTGAATCTATTACAATATATTAAAATAGATTCGCAGAAAGTCGTTTTTGTACTCTTGCTGCAAGCCAAATTTTGCAGCAAAAAGAAACCAGCTGCCAAATTCTGTTACTGCTGCAGTTTGCTGAAATACGCGAACAGACCTATAGTCTTGTATGACTGTTATTATAAAATTGAAAATCCTGATTATATATATTCAACAATAAAAATGTAAAAGTGAACTATAAAAACAATAAAAGTATGAATAATTCAAAACATCGTGTTTATTTTTAACATAAGAAAGTTAATCGACCACGATAAGCTAACTGCTTGCTAAGGTTTGACTTAGCCCCTAACATACTACATTTACTTACGTTTCCACATCGCCTGGCACTCGGAAAACTTTTTTACAATACTTTTTGCACTTGATACACTCTTTCATGACTATATTCAAATTCAATTTGCTATTGAATGACAGTTTACAGTCATTTGCAGTTGAATCTTGCCCGATTCAGTTTCGTTCAATATCGAACATCGGGTAAGCTTAAATACGATCGCTTTTTTCTTCCCAGTAAGCAATGTAAATGTATTTCGACAAAATAACTTTCAATGGTCGATTTTTTTTTTGAATTCTTACGCTTATTTATACCTACTCTAAGAACGAGTGACAGGATAGTAAATGCAGAATACAATTTTCGATCTCCTTTTGACGATAAAAAATACATTTTTCACACTTTTATGCAATCCACTACATAGAATTTCGTTTGTCGCCAACGAATGTTCGCAGCGCTTACTGTTTCTTGATGGGATAATACGCACGCCAACACACTCTCACCTGTCAGGTCACACGGATATATACATTCTCATCTGTCGTTTGTCAGTATTCTTTTCTCACTTTCGGATGTGATAAACTGAACTTATTTTGGTTTTGTCTCTTTTTACGTGCCAGCTGATGGTAAATCCTTCACTCCCTGCCAATCTCTCCCATCAACCAATCACGTTCTTTCAGTGCTATTTATAAATACTTATGCTATGGCTCGGCCATCCTGGACTAGTTTGTACTGAACCACGTCCGCAGCATAATTAAGATGCAACGAACTTTCGCTTCCACTCCCATCGTCTTCATCGTATTCATTTATTTCTGCCTCTTTGTTGAAATATACATTTTTTATAATATTTACACTTGAGTGTTTTTCATTGATATTTTGAGTGAAGCTTTGTGCGTTGAACTACGTATTTTTACAAATTACACAAGAATCATTTTAATTGATTTGAGAAAGCTTACAATTTCACTTCGCCACTCTTTAAGTTTCGATCTGAATAATATTTTACATTACTTTACATTAGAAAACAAGCTAATAATAATACTTTACATTAGAAAACAAGCTTTCTATATCACCAATTTTCATAGCTTCAAGCACCTTCACATCAACTTTACACCCCCTCAAATGTTCAATTGTTTCACAATCTAATCCCCATGACAAAAATAGATCTTCACTTTCACTGTGATGTCCATCACATATGAGTTCATATTCAGCTGAATTCAATTTTTCACGCGTATATCTAAGTTTATATTTAAATCACTTCCCATTACATTATTTGCACAGAAACATTAAACGCGATTTAATAAAAGTATTGTTTCTTTTATTTTTAAAAACGATCTTTTTATTCGGTGGTTGAAAAACAACTGAAGTGAATGCGATGTATGTGTCAAAAAAGATGCATCGCTTGCTATCTTGCAATTTAATTTGTGCACAAGTAATATGTATGTTATTATGAATAGCTCGTCCTTCCTGGTTTTTCTTTTGGTCCTGAAAAAGTTATCCAAATATTTTTATTATAAGCATAACTGCTTTTCGAGCTCTTTTGCCTTAGTAAGTTGGTCACTTGGGTTTTTGATTGTTTTTATTTCTTTGTTTACGAAGTTTTTCGCGGATTCCCTATCTTTTTCACTTTTTAGTTTCATTATATAGCTGTTTATATATCTGTTCATTATATATTTATTAAGTTGTCTCTTATTTCTGTCCACTTTGTCCGGTTTATTTAACACTAATTGATTTCCACTTAAGCTTGGTAGTTGCACACTATATATTATATATCCTTGCACACTGCTGTTTATACTTTTCTAATGTTTCCTTCACCGTGGTCCAGTTGACTGTGTGGAGTTTGACTTCCACTGGTGTACACTTATGTGATACATGATACGCTCTATTGTAGGCAATCGTTGCTATGCGTATTATCTCTTCTACAGGCATGTGTGTTTCTTGGGTTCTAATTATTCTTATTTTTTCGCTTAAAGTTCTATGGGCAGCGTTGACATCCGCGGTTCCATTGTGGTTATTCGGAGACGTAATGTGATAACTTATTTGCTGTTGTTGGAAGAATTTGATGAAGATGTGGTTGTTATAGTCATTTTCCATACATACATGGACGGTTTTTGCCCATGTGTCGAACATTTTTTGTAATACTGCAATTTGCGTCACTTTCTTGTCCTCAATGTAGTGTGATAATAAGCATTTCGAGCATTTGTTCATGATGGTGAGGTACATGTTTTGATCAATCGTAAATATATCGATAACGATTTCTTGTTTCGGTTGTTCTGGGATTGTTAATGGGTTATATTCGTATTTAGGTATATTCCTTTCGTATTTATTCTTCTGGCAAATGGTGCAATTGTTGATCATTTCATGTACACAGACGGACAAAAGTATTCGCCATTAGTTGTCCGCTAGAATTAAACGTTTATAAAAGATTCAAAGAAAGCAGTAGCAACTAAATGATTACAGAAAAAGAAGCTCCCTGTATTTACAAAAACAATTCTTGTAAAATAAAACTTAGTCCACATTTATTGAAATCAAGAATTTATATAAAACGGTTAGAATTCAAATTTCGCCTGGACAAAAGTAATATACATGAAAGAAGTTAGCAATTATTAGAATGTTGACCTCCCATTGAATATATTAACTTTCTGGTTGTCTCTGGACTGATTTCATCCCATTTGTCCTTTATAATAGATTTCAGCTGACTTTTTGAAGTAATATGGTGATGTCTTAATGACTTGTCGAGGGAATCACATAAATGTTCTATGGGATGGAGGTCAGGTGACTGGGGAGGAGTTTTTAGAGTATGAGGTGTATTGTAGAGAATCCACAAACGTACTATGTTAGCAGTATGCTTAGGATTATTGTCCTGCTGGAAATAATAATCGTCAGCAAGATCCAATTTTTCGGCACTTTTTCTTAAATTTTCCTTTAAGATATTTAAATAATCTTCTTTTTTCATTATACCGTCAACAAATACCAGTTCTCCCACGCCTGATGCCGCCATACAGCCTCACACCATCACCAAATCTCCACCATGCTTCACCGTTCTATTTACACTTGAGTTCTACATGTTCTTTTTGTCGAACTCAGTTCCTACTCGCCTACATACACGAATCCGTCCATCTGAACGGTACAAGCAAAATTTGCTTTCGTCTAATGCCGGGTTTCCACCAAAGAGACAAAACAAAAAACACGGACAAAACATGTTTTTCTGAACAAAAACACGAATGTTTTGTAAAAACTGAACAGTTCCGCGAGCATTTTTGTCTCTGAAAACTGTTTTAGTAAACAAAACACCTTTTTTGTCCGTGTTTCTTGTTTTGTCTCTTTGGTGGAAACCCGGCATAAGAAGATGGTTTTATCCCAGAAGAAACTCTTTAGTAAATTTTAACCTAATTTTAACCATTACTTATGAAGGGTTTTTTTCCGCAACATCGGGAATTGTACCCATCACTTCGTAAGACTCTACGTATAGTACGAGAGTGAGTATCGATTCTTTTAAGATTTCGAAAATCCCTACGGCCTGAAAACCGCTTTATTATATCGCGAACTGTGGTTCGACTGCGTTTCACTATTTCACAAATATCTTTGATAGGTTTTATGTCCATAAACAAATTTAAAATTATTTTACGTTCTTCTACAGTGGTTTCTTTCCCTTTTCGACCCACTTTGACTTTTAAAGCTCGGAAAATACCTCACAAACGCAATCGCGGTCAGTAAGCTATGCTAAAATGTCGTAGACTGGAAAATATCTCCAATCGTATGCAAGTAGTGCGGTAAATTTGTTTTGTTTTGCTTGTAAATTCCTGGAATTTTAACTAGGGATGCAATTGGCGAATACTTTTGTCCACGCGAAACTCGTACCATAGCTAAATAATTAGATTTTTTCTTGAAATGGTGACAGTAAGACACATTGCTCCGTACAAGATGTTATTATGAAAATACAGAGATAGTATTTTCGAAAGAATTTTCCTATATACATGTCTTTGGAAAATGCTATGAACAATTAAAGTCGATATACGTCGAGTGGCGAATACTTTTGTCCGTCTGTGTATATGTTTTCTGGCGTTCGGGAAATAATAGCTTTTGTAGAAATATTGTAGATTTTCCCAACATCCTCTGGTTTTCCATTTTGCCGAACCTTCGAAACTAGGCCACTTTTTTTCAGACTTGTATGGAAATTTCGCCCAAAACTACTCAGAAAGGCCCCCGAATTCATGCTAGACAAAAAAAAACACATTTTTTGGGAAAATTGGACGGTTTTGCCGAATTTCCCTTGTCAAAAATTTTTTTCGTCCTTAAAATATCACTATTGTAAGGAATAAATGTCGTTACAAGCCATTACTAGTGTGTGTTGTCCTGTAGTTAGTAGGTTTATAAATTGATTAGAAATAAACTGTTCATTCTGTTATATTGCATAGCCTAAATCTGGTTCCATAGATGATCTTATATTTAGATTATCTAATTGGTCCATCAAAAAATCGTAGTAGTCACGTAAATTCTTCAAATATTTTACGCTACTTTTAACTACGTTTGCCATTATTGCTACATGTTCCTGGTTCTTGAATTAGTGCCTTACGCACCCTCCACCAATCTTTACCTCCTCTACGTACCACTTTCTGTGCTCTGTCTAGAACGTGTGTTGAAATTTCGTTTTCCGAAATAGCGCTCCCTTCTGGCATTTAAAATGTGTACGTACTTACCAGGTTTTTGTACATTTCAAAATAAATGTAAAAAAAATTCCACTTATAAGTTTTGTTTCCGGCTGCGCCAGTTAATAAAAGTATGTTTTCTTTTATTTTTAAAACGACCTTTTTATTCGTTGTTTGAAAAAACAACTGAAGTGAAATGCGATGTATGTGTCAAAAAAGATGCATCGCTTGTTTATTTTTACAATTTAATTTGTGCAAAAGTATTATGTATGTTATAATCAATAGCTCGCGACTCTCAGTATAGGTTTATACACTTTAAACGCAATTCACATTGCAGTTTTATACACTTTATACGCAACTCACATTGATTACAACGCAGCCCTTATCTCGAGTTAGTTAGAATGAAATAACTAGATATGTTTCATTCTGGGATTGTAACTTATAAATATACGCATGTAGAATTAAAAATAAATGCATGTATGTAGAAATGAAATCTTTCTCTGTAGAATATAAAAATAAGGAAAGAAGATATATAAAAATAAAATACCTTGATTTTAGATTAACAAGTATAGCTCTTGAAAATGACAAGCATGAGAGGATCGCATATGACTTTAACGTTTTTCAGCCGTAGAAGCTACATATGGTGTCAGAATAGGAATTCAATGCAATTGGACTCAGTTTTGAAAATACATACAGTCAATCACATGAATATTGGCACATACATAATTATTTTAGATTTTGCTTAAATATGCCTAAAATAAACAATGTTTTTAGATTAAATTTAGTATAATATAATTTACCAATGAACTCGATAAAAAATTAAAAAAATAACTTACTTTAATACAAAACTAAAACAAAACAAATAAAACAGAATGCATATCCATAAATTTGGCTACATGGTTATTGGTACAAACAAATATTTCATTTGGTTGAAGAGATATTGAAGTTCGTTAATATTTCGTTGGAAAATCCTTTTGTTCAATAGATGGAGCCAATCTTCGAGGCATTTATTCCACTAATTTGATCTCAAAATGTTTAAGCAATCCATTTCATTCATTTTGCTTTCAATGAAATTTAAATTGCCAACCCCGTAGGTACAAGAAATACTCCCAAACCATTACGCTTCCCCCACCATGCTTTACTGTCGGTGTCAAGCTTTCCTTTTGAAGTACCGTATTTGGCTTCCGCCATATTTTCTGCTGTCCATCTGACCAAACTAAATTACGTTACAAAGAAATTATATTACAAATTAGTGGACAGATTTTTCCACCGAACTCTACCCACTTTATTGCGAGTTTCGGTGCACTGTTCCTTGGATTTTTACGGACTTCTCTCATAATAAGATTGCATTCCCGGTCAGTGAGCTTTTTTGTTGGTCCTGGGTTATAAATGTTGCGAACGGTTGAAAAGCTTTTTTTACAATTTGGCCAATTTCGCGATAACTTTTATATGCTTTTCGGTGTTCGATGATCAAATTTCGAACATCTAATGATCAATTTAGACTTCGATCCATTTTTTTTAAACTACAATGAACAACAAATGATTTCAACTTTGTTTAAGTCACTGAGCGACAGAAAACACCACAAGGTCTAAAGTGAAACAAGTGCAGAACACGTGCCAAATCAAATGAAACCAACTTCACTGTGCTGAGAAATGCGGGTGTGCCAATAACTGCGTGACCATTTTTTCAGCACAAACTACAGTTGATTATTTTTACTAATGTTCGAAGAAGAACATTAGTATTAAAATCACTTTGGCCAAAAATTCATATTTCTATATATATATATATATATCATCAAAAAATTTCAGTGAAAAAATCTCAGGAACGGGCCATCCGATTGAGCTGAAATTTTCAGGACACATTGGTGTATATGCAGAATAGTGCCAGGTCTCACAAAAAGTTAATAATCTTTAACCCTTTGGCGCCGGCGGCAATTTTAGTGATATTTTTAATATACCTATTATTTCGTACACAAATAAGTTTTGCAAAAATAAAGTTGACGAAATAAATTTTGAACGTGTTTTGCATGTGAATCGGATAATGTTTTGGAATTTTTTAACCCCATGTGTGCGCTTGGTGCCTAAAAACAGAACGGGAAAACTTGAAAATTTTTAAATTGCGATAACTTTTGACCGAGTTATTCAATCATTACGAAATTTTTAGGACATATTGATATTATTTAGTTGTAGAATTTCGTAGCTTTTGATGAGCGTGCTGGCAACCCTGTAGCTAGGGCAGGCACTGAAAGTGAAAACCTTCAAATCATCGTCTCTCTTGAAAAACTGCCGCTTTTTTAAAAAAAAGCCACTCATATGTAAATCTTGTGCTTTGTTTCCATAAACAAAAAAAAAAGATATGGTATTACGGGCACGCCTGGTAACCCCTGCCCAATTTACCTATATTTTTAGCATCAAAAACTTCTGTTCACGGAAACTCACGATCCAATGAGCAGAATTAATTGAAATTTGCAGAATGTATTGATCCTATATAGGACCAGGTCTGATAGAAGTGATTTTGAAATGCGGGTGATTCTGTGCCAGTGGTGCCATCTTGAAAAATCACTAAAAGAGATAAAACTTTTAGCCCTATAAATTCTGATTGAATCGTTCGATTTTGACGAAATTCACACAGTAGCTGAACCTTATTTAATACCACGTTTGGTAGAAATTTGGTCGAAAAATTCGGTTGGAGCTGTCAGCTATGATAATTTTGGTGTCTTAAATTTGAAAAAATAAAAATTTGGAAGTGAAAACATTAAACCATCGAATTTCCAAAAATTGTCCGTTTCTTACAATATAACCAATCTGTATACAAATCTTATGCTTTATCTACACGTTCAAAGTAAAACTTTGGAAATTTCATGTCGGACAAGAACGGTAACCCTTTCCCAGTCAACCTATATTTTTAGCATCAAAAACTTCTGTTCACGGGAACTCACGAATCAATTATCAGATACCATTGAAATTTACAGAATGCATTGGAATTAAGTAGGACCAGGTCCGATAGAAGCGATTTTGAATTGTGGGCAACTCTGTGCCAGTGGTGCCATCTTGAAAAATTACAAAGAAAAAAAACTGCTTTTTTCCCTATGAAATGTGAATAAGTTACCAGATTTTCATGCAATTGACACAGTAGCTGAACCTTACTCTAAACTCTGTTTGATAGAAATTTGGTTGAAAAATTCGATTGGTGCTGCCAGCTATGGTAATTTTTGTGTCTTTGGATTTGAAAATTCGCTCAGGAAAATAAAACTTTTTGCCCTATAACTTCCAGTGCAGTCATGAAATCAGTACGAATTTCATACAATTAATGGAACCTACTATAAACATTATTCAGGCCAAATTTGGTTGAAAAGCCACGATAGAGTTGCGAGCTATTGTTGGTTTTGTGTTTGTTTGCAATATCTTTATTAAGCGGTTTTATCGTAGAATTTTCAATTGGTAATGATATTGTAGTGACAATAAACAGCAAATATTAAGCTTTCCATTATTTGAAAAAACTCGCTGCAGGTAATCCTAAATTTCTTTATACTCCTATAACTTCGAATGTAATATAACAACGTGAAGCAGATGTGATATATTTTTGGCTTTGATAATGGCGAAAGGTTGGCAGCACGAGTCGGTATTATAGTTAGTATAGTTAGTATTCATACCGGAAACATTTACAATGAAAATAAATAACCGATGTTTCAATTCCCAAAGTTCTGCAAATTTTTCGGATCGCAGCCCCAAACACCAACTTCAGTTACAGTGCTACAGGCACTGCGCATTTTCTTCATTGATGTTATATGAGATGCTGCTTTCGAAATTTTGTGAAATAAGCAACTGATAACGAATATAGTTAACCCGTGTTTCGCTCTCATAAACGTTGAAATTCATGCCAGTGGTAATATCTGAAACCTTCCACCATATGAGTTATAATGCATTCTTGAGACCAAAGTAGAACGTGGCGTTTGAAACAGTTTGGCCGTAATAAGCAGCTCATGTGGTGGAATATGCACTCAAAACCTGCACGATTCTTCTACTGTTCTTCGAACATTACTATTTCTAGCGGTTCAGGTGCGCTAGAGTTTTTTTTTCTATTATATCGTTTTATAAAATCAAAAAATAAGTTTAACTATCATTGAAATAACACTTTTCACCATCCAATTCTTACTATCAAATGACATATTATCAAGCGCTGTAATGCGAAATTAAAGTATTTGTAGGACATTATCTGTCCCAATATCCATTTGACTGACGGCACAATTTATATCAGTTTTACAGTTTCATCAGTAAAAACTACCATATTATGGTATTTTTGAAATACTATGATAAAATCTTGGAAACAAGAAAATTTATTTCTCTGAGTGTATAAAGTCCGCCTTCAAGTTGCGCTTCCATTTGACATTGGTCAACTTTAATATGAATACGCCTTTGCCGCCTTGTGCCGTTATTTTGCTTATGGAAATTAAGATTTTTTTTGCAAATCGGGAAAATAAAGAAACATATTGCGAAATACCATTCATTTTGGCAGATAGTTTAACTATTCCAACTCTCATGATTTTGATTTTTTAGTTATCTGCCAACTTCATGTAGCCCGAATTCTTTGCACACAATCCATGAAATATATCTATAGTGTCGGGAAATGATACACTATCAATTTGTTGTATGAATATTTATTTAGCTAGTTAACAGATACTAATTACACTGAGGGCTTGCGCGAATTATATATATTGGATATTTGTTTATATCACAATATATGTTTCGATGTAGTACGTGAATTTCGCGTCACTGATTTTAAGTTCCACTTTCACTTTACTAGGTTGCTTAAGATTTTTAATTCAAAGCACAAATTTATTTTAATTAAATAGTGTTTTATTTTGCAGGTATACTAACAACTAACTTGTTGTCTACTCAACAATTGAATACTTAAGAACTAAGATGCATCAATTGTACTGACATATATACGATTCTGTTATCAAGTACAATTGCATCTTGGAATATGCATTTTGAATTTCAGTTCTTATCATGGTGGTTTCCTTTAGTTCGAAGTTCGATAAGAAATGAAATTTCATGTATTTTATATGTTGCATGAAAATGTATTTTGATAAGAAATGTAATTTCCTGTGTTGCATTCTTTTAGATAGAAATGTAATTGGATAATGAGTGTAATTTCCTGTGTTGCATTCTTTTAGATAAAAATGTAATTCTATAAGGAATATAATTTCCTGTGTTGTATTCTTTTAGATAAAAATGTAATTCTATAAGGAATGTAATTTCCTGTTTTGTATTCTTTTGAAAAGTTCGTTATTAGTTTACATGACCAATACTTGGTATGAATTTTGTGGTAATCTCATGATCTGCCTTTATGTGTGGCTTGGATAGGGATTTGCATATAATTCGCGTACGCGTGTCCAGGATAGTGCTTGAATGCATAAACGTCCCAGATGTATATGTATAGTTCGTCTTTTGAACGCTAGGCTGTATCCTGACGCATGAGTCGACACGCGGGCGCTACAGTACCCCCTCTAAGTAACGTAATGACAACAATGAAATAATAAAAATATGTCAAAATAATATTTTAGCTGTCGCGAAATGTTACGCGTTTAGCTCTCGGTCCAGTGTAAGTTCTTAATCTAGCTGGTGATTCCACCCGAAGTCCAAAATCTTGTTGATTACTGGCTGCTGTAGATGTTGTTGACTCGCTTTCTGGATCCAGGACGACTACAAAAGCTGGCTTCAACCTTTCGGTGGACACGATCGTGTCATTATCTGCGACTCGTATTTTGTAAACTCGATCGCTGATTCTGTCGATGATTTTGTGTGGTCCAGAATATGGTGGTCGTAATGTTTTTTTCATTCCCTCTTGTCGCAGGAATACGTGAGAACAGCTTTCGAGGTCTTTGTGTACGAATATGCCACCAGCCTTGTGACGGCTTGCTGGTGAAGCTCGCAATTACTGCATGTCGTGACGAAGTTGATCGACGAAGACGTGTGGTTCCACGAGTGTATCATCATCAACAAATAGTTCGCCGGGAAGTCGTAGTGTCGTACCGTAGACTAGCTCTGCAAGTGAACATTTTAGGTCAACCTTGAATGCAATGCGTAGTCCCAGTAATACAGTGGGAAGTAGCTCCGTCCACCGTTCCGATTCGTGACACATGATGGCTGCTGTGAGCGATCTGTGCCATCACTCCATCATACCATTCGCAGAAGGGTGGTAAGGTGTTGTCCGCACTCTTTTTGTGCCAGTAAACTGCATAAACGTTCGAAACAGTGCGGATTCAAACTGTGTTCCCTGAGCCGTCGTCATGGTGCGCGAGGATCCGAATCGCGCTATCCAATTCGTATAAAAAGCGTTCGTAACTTTTTCAGCAGTTATGTCGGCGATTGGAACTGCTTCTGGGCACCTGGTGAACCGATCTATCATGGTCAGAATATATCTTTGACCATTCGATAGTGGCAATGGTCCCACGATGTCCAGATGGATATCATCAAAACGACGACTGGGTAGATCGAGGTGTTGCAGCTCATTTCGCGTATGTTTTGTTACTTTCGATCGCTGGCACTGCAAACAGTTTTTCACCCAGTCCGTAGTATGTATGTCCATTTCAGGCCAAACGTATTTTTTCCTGATCTGCCTGCTGGTAGACTTTCCTCTTGGGTGCGATGATCGGTGGAAGATGTTAACAATGTTCTTTCGAAAAGATGCAGATGCAGGTACGTATGAACGGATATTGTTGCCGGAGATGTCACAGTAAACTGCTTCTTCGTTGTTGCCGAGGGAAATCTTTTTTAATTCGAGTGACGTACTTGATCGAAGAATTCCTCGAAGTTGTTCATCATTCTGCAGCTCTTTGAATAATTGCCGGTAGTTGATGGTTTCTGGCATGGTGATTGCATTGATATTCTGCACTCGAGACAGTGTGTCAGCAACGATGTTCTCAAGTCCCGATACGTGCACAATATCGGTCGAATATTGGGAGATGTACTGCAAGTATCGGCATTGCATTGGTGAAGCTCGATCACACTTTTGCTCCAACGCATAGACAAGCGGTTTATGATCGGTTTTAATCACGAAGTGTCGTCCGTCGAGCATATGGCGAAAGAACCCTATAGCCATATATGTCGCCAATAATTCACGATCGTAAGCGCTCAGGCGTGATTGCGCTCCAGTGAATTTCCTCGAAAAAAATCCAAGCGGCTGCCATGTTCTCTTCTGGAATTGTTCGAGAACTGCACCTGCTGCTGTTTCCGATGCATCTGCACATATCGCAAGTGGCTGATTTGTTGCTGGATACGCGAGCATCGTAGTGTTGGCAATGAGTCTTTTGCTTTCTTCAAAAGCATGCATTGCTTCGGGGGTCCATTTGACAGGTCTTTTGTCATTTTTGCGACTGCCGTCGAAAAGTTCGTTTATCGGGGCCAGTACGGACGCGACTTGTCGGTCTGCAGATCCCTTGCTCAAGCATGAATTCGAATTCTGCCTTCGCTGCCTTGTACTTTTCAGGTGGCAATGTTCTTGGTCGTTCGGCCACGGGAGGTCCATGGGTTATGATGTAGTGCCTTATATCATATTTTGCATGTTTTTGACAAAGCGATGTCGATGTCAGTTCTGGAAATGCAACTAGCAACTGATGGAATTTATTTCCTGGGTCTACGGTTGATACTTTGTCGGCATTTCCGTGAAATGATTGCCCATTTGCACTCAATTTTGTGGTGGTGTCTATCCGTTTTTTGTTGCGCACGTCAACGATGAGGCCGTAGTGCTTTAAGAAGTCTGCACCGAGGATTGCCCTTTTGACTTTTGCAACTCGAAATAGCCATTTAAATTTCCTTCGCAATCCGGAATCCAATACCAGCAATTTTTCTCCATATGTGCTGATTCGCGATCCGTTTGCAGCATATAATTGCACTTCGCTTTGCTCTTCAGTGGTTTTATGTCGGTTGGCTGGAAATACTGATACATCGGCATCAGTATCGACCAGAAAAAGCAAGCCTTTAACTCGATCTTGCATTTGGAATCGATTGTTAAAGCCCTCGCCACTGCCAATCGACTGTAACGACGACGAGGGAACTAGTTTTTTGTCGGCTTTACGAAATTGCAAGTTTGGCGACAATTTCGTGCTTTTTTCGGAACCTGTGGTGGTAGAAGCACAATCCTCCCTGTCGTGTCGATTGTCTGGATGAATTTCTTGAGCGGGATCTGTGTTGCTGTCTTCTGAAGCTATCTTGTGGCGCATTCATTTCAACCCGTTCCATTCGGCGTGAGAGGTTTGAAGTCTTGTTGAGGACTTCATTTGAGTTGCTGTGGCGGGGTGAGGTACGATCGATGGCATCAACACTGTGGTAGCTAGTGCGTTGTTTGTGTACCCGATCCGCCATTTCTGCTAATGAGTTTAAATCTTCGCGAACGGCAATCATCAACACTCTCTGAATACGCATTGGAAGCTCTTTTAGCCAGAATGCTTTAAGCGATTCAACTGGCAATTGTTCTTCTACCATCGATTGCATTTTATTTAGTAGCTGCGATGGACGCAAATCACCAAGCTCTAAATCTGACAGTGCTTTGTTGAGCGCATCTTCAGGCGAATCAGCATAATGACGCATTAACGCACGCTTCAGCGTGATGTATTTGTCCATTGCTGGCGGATTCGTCACAATACTTTCCACCTCTTTCAGCTCGGGTAGGCTTAGCGCTGCTACTGTTGCATGGAATTTCGCTGCATCCGTGAGCACTCGGCTTGCGAAAAACGACGATTCTATGTACGGTAACCATAGTTTCGGCCGTTCTCTCCAAAATGCTGACAGTTTCGCACTTTGCACTGTGTCGACATATCCCGGCGGAAAGTATGAATGCATTTCGCCGTTCGGCAAACTTGTCCTTGGAGTATCTGTCGGAGTTTCATCTCCTCGCGTTGGCGTCACCATTGCTGCGGCTGCGGCGCCACTTGGTTCCGCCATTTTCATTAGTGTCAGTAATCACTTTTCATTCACAAACAGTCACTTTTCACTTTCATAGTTTGTTCGCGTCTTTCTGACAGTTCGGGGTCACCACTTATAGTGTCGGGAAATGATACACTATAAATTGGTTGTATGAATATTTATTTAGCTAGTTAACAGATACTAATTACACTGAGAGCTTGCGCGAATTATATATATTGGATATTTGTTTATATCACAATATATGTTTCGATGTAGTACGTGAATTTCGCGTCACTGATTTTAAGTTCCACTTTCACTTTACTAGGTTGCTTAAGATTTTTAATTCAAAGCACAAATTTATTTTAATTAAATAGTGTTTTATTTTGCAGGTATACTAACAACTAACTTGTTGTCTACTCAACAATTGAATACTTAAGAACTCAGATGCATCAATTGTACTGACATATATACGATTCTGTTATCAAGTACAATTGCATCTTGGAATATGCATTTTGAATTTCAGTTCTTATCATGGTGGTTTCCTTTAGTTCGAAGTTCGATAAGAAATGAAATTTCATGTATTTTATATGTTGCATGCAAATGTATTTTGATAAGAAATGTAATTTCCTGTGTTGCATTCTTTTAGATAGATATGTAATTGGATAATGAGTGTAATTTCCTGTGTTGCATTCTTTTAGATAAAAATGTAATTCTATAAGGAATATAATTTCCTGTGTTGTATTCTTTTAGATAAAAATGTAATTCTATAAGGAATGTAATTTCCTGTTTTGTATTCTTTTGAAATGTTCGTTATTAGTTTACATGACCAATACTTGGTATGAATTTTGTGGTAATCTCATGATCTGCCTTTATGTGTGGCTTGGATAGGGATTTGCATATAATTCCTCCCCCCTTAAGAATGTCGTTGTCCTCAACGGAAACTGTTTCTAGATTTTTCTTTACATTTATATGAATTGATCTTCTATTTTTGAAATATAGGTATATAATTATTCCAATTGATATACTGATTACTATTACGATACTTGATCCTATTATTGAATTCCTTTGATGTACATATTTAATTTCTCTAATTTCTTCTAAATTCTTTAAATTTTCGATTTTTAATGTTTCAATACTTTCTGCATATTTAAAATTTGATATATTCTTGATTGGTTCTAATATTAATATTTGCTTGAACTCTTTGACATCATTTGTATAAATTTTATTTTTTATATTCAATTGACAATTACTAAATCTTATTATATATGTTCCTTCGAGTTTGTATGTTTTCTCGTTACAATTTTGATTTATCTTTCCTACAAGGTTTGTTACAATTACTAGACCCTTCTCGATTTCTTCTACTTTAGTGTCTTTTGGCACTTTGATTATACATTTTTCGTCTTTACATTGTAATTTATTGTTTAAATTCTTTACTTTATTTTCTATTTCGTAGTATTCTCCAGAGTACATTACTACTTCTTTTGTATCAATATTCAGTGTTTCTGATTTTCCATTTGGTATTTGTTTAATATAATATGATAATAATGGATGTGTGAAAATTGGTATGTTTACTACAAAAATTATCGTTTTATTTTTCGTTAATACATTGGTCGTAATTTCTTTTAGTTCTTCTACTGATAAATTGTAAGAATCTATTTCATCTTTCGTTAGTATTGATCTCGTCATTATTCCTGTTTTAGCTGAATTAACATTGTCTATAATTTTCTCTAGTTCGTCTTTTATGTGGTCTAGGTTCTGGTTTACTTGTATTGTCATTAGTATTCTATTTATTGACTTCATTTGTTCGTCTACTTTACTAGTTAAATCATCATATAGTTTTTTTGTTTTATTTATGTTGTCTACGATCTTATTCAAGTTATTCTGGAAAACGTCATTTATTTTAATCTGTTTGTTCATGTTTTCTATTAGATTATGATTATTCGTGTCTATGACCTGTAAGTGTCCTAATATTTCTTCGTAGTCATCATTGTCCATTACTCCAAATAAAAATTTGTATGCTGATCCTACTGGGTTAATTAATCCTCTCTTGATTCTATATATTTTTTCCGAAACGTTAGTTGCCTTCCGTGTTCTAGGTTCTATTCTGGGTTTAATCGTGATTCCTTCTTCTTTATTGAAATTTAATAGTTTTATTTCTCCTTTGATTGTTTCTATTGTTTCTAACATATATGGATCTAACCTTACTCTTCTTGTTATTTCAATCATTGCATCTTCATATTGCTTTAGGTTTATGATGTGGTAAATTCTTTTATAATCCTTAATTAATCTTACTGGGTCCTTTTTTATTAATATGATTCCGTCTTAATCTCCTCAATGCTAATTTCTGCTTTGATCATCGTTATCGTCATTATTAGTGTAAATAGTATCGTTTTTATTGTCCATCCCATTTTGTTTTTCTGAAATGATAGACATTTCTGTTTTATTCATGTACTGTTTCTTCCTTTTGATTCTACTCGTATGTATTCTAGCTTTTTGTTTCCCTTTCATATTCGTAATTATTTCTCCTTTATCATTGACTATAACTTCTATCTTCCTAAATTTGGGTTTCATTTTATTCCTTTCGTTTTCGTAATTCTTTATAAAAATAGATCCTTCTTTAATTTTTGGTTCTTCTTCTCTATTTTTATTGTGTACCTTTAACCATTTGTCTTTCTTCTTCTGTAGCATCTTATGTGTTTTTTCTTTACTATCTTTTCCGAACTGAATTTCCATGGGTTTGTTCTCTGTCGTCGAATGTATGCTATTATTATAGTGTTCTGTTGCTTTGGCTAATATTTCTGTTGTATTAAGCTCTGGACTTGTTATTGCTAATGTTCTGATGTGTTCTAGTAGTGTACTGTGACATCTGCTCATGTCTGAGTTGCCTGTATGCGTTTTAGGTGCGTTAAAATGTAATTCTATACCTTCTTTCCTACAGAAATCTTTTACGTTGATCATATTGAATTCGTTATCCGCTACTATTTTGTTTGGTTTTCCTAGGATCGAATTTCTTTCTCTAATAAGTTCTATGAATGTTTTCGCGTTTTTGTCCATTGTTTCTTTTGTGTATAAATGCTTTGAAAATTTGTCGACCGTTGTAAAATATTGCCGCTTGTTTATTAGAAATATGTCGATATGAACTATTTGATTAATGTCCGTTGGGGTCTCTGTTTCTATAAATTCGGGTTTTATTGGTTTCCTATCGTATTTAACTTTGTTGCAAATTTCACAATTATTGATGTATTTTCCTATATAATTTATAATCCCTTCGTAATAGTATTTGTTCTTTATTTCTGCATAGTTTTCGTTTATTCCTCTGTGATTCCCTTGTTCGTGTATTTCCTTGATCTTCTCATAGCATTCATCTTCTGATTCTAAATTTTTTGCTCTGTGTGTACATTTGGTAAATTTTAAATTTGTATTGTTCGAATATAGTTTCATTAGTATCATCTGTTTCTTATTCCATTCGTGGTCATCTGTTTCGCAATATATGCCTACATATCCTTTTTCTGGTAAAAATCTTCTCAATCTATCTATTACTTCATTTTCCGCATCTTTTTCGCTAATGTATATTAGTTTCTTTTTCTGTCTGAAATCGTATTCCTGCTTAATATTTTCTTTTATGATTATTATCTGGGTTTTATATTTATTAACTATTTCTTCTTTTATATTTATGTGATCGTGTTCATCTTCGTGGCTGCTATGTATTGTTGCTCTATCACTCATTAATTCTTCATCTAATAAATTTATTTCATTCTCGTCTGTGTTTATTCTGCTCAAAAAGTCTGCTACATTGTTCTCTTTGCCCTGTATATATTCTATGTCAAAATTAAATTCATTCAACTTAATCTTCCATCTTTGTAACTTCGCATTTGGTTCCTTTAAATTACTTAACCATACGAGTGGTCTATGATCCGTCTTGATTCCAAATTTTACTCCGTACAGATAAGGTCGAAAGTACTTGGTTGCCCACACAATTGCTAATAACTCCTTTTCTATTGTTGAATAGTTCCGTTCATGTTCGTTGAGTGTTCTACTCGCGAATGATATTGGATGTCCTTGCTGTGAGAGTACCGCTCCTATCGCTTTGTCCGAAGCGTCTGTTGTTAACGTAAATTTTACTTTGAAGTTCGGGTATCTTAGTATTGGAAAGTTTGTTATTAAATCTTTAAGTTTTTCGAATGCTGCTATATATCTTGTATTCTTTAAGTCTATTTTCCTTCCTTTTTTTAATACTTCCGTCATTGGCAATGCTATTTGTGCGTAGTTTTGTATAAATTTCCTATAATATCCAGTGATTCCTAAAAATGACTTCACTCTTTTGACTGTGTCTGGAATCTTTAAATCTCTTATTACTTTTATTTTGTTTGCATTAGGTTCTATGCCTTCTGTGGTTAGTACATGCCCTAAATACTCCGTGCTTTTTGAAAAAAATTTGCATTTATCCATCTGTATTTTTAGTTTATGCTTCCTTAAGGCGTCGAAAATTCTCCTTGTATTGATTTCCATTTCTTGCATAGATGTTGCAAAAATTAAAATGTCATCCAAATATACTACGCAAATTCTGTTTATGTATTCCCTTAACACCTCATTAATCATTCGTTGGAAAGTTGCGGGTGCATTCTTTAATCCGAATGGCATACGTATAAACTCATAGTGTCCTTGGGGTGTTGAGAAAGCTGTCTTATGTCTGTCATGTTCGCTGACTTCGATTTGGTGAAAGCCTTTTGCTAGGTCTAGAGTTGTAAAGTATTGTGCCCTTCCTAACTTGTCGAATATTGACTCTATATTTGGTATTGGGAATTTGTCGTCGACTGTTTCTTCATTTAGCTTCCTGTAATCTATCACTATTCTCCATTTTTGTATTCCTGAATTATCTATCTTCTTGGGTACTATCCATATAGGTGCATTATATGGTGAATTCGAGGGTTTTATAATTTTTTGTTCTAACATCTCATTAATCTGTTCTTCTACTTCCTTCTCATGTGCTGGTTGAAATCTATAGATTCTTGAGTATAGTGGTTTGTTACTCTTTGTGATTATTTCATGCTTTGTAATTGAAGTGCAAGAAAGATCCTCTCCGTCTTTGTATAGGATATCCTCATAATCGTTGAGTATTTTCCTCAAAGTCTTTGCTTCCTCCATGTTTAAGTCTTCATACAATTTCTCCCTATTATCTTTTGTTTTAATTATTTCTGATATGTAATTTATTTCATCTGGTATTGCGTATTCAAAATTCAATTTCTGATTGTTTACGTACATGTAGCCTTCTCCTAAGTTCAGACTGACATTTAAAGCGTACAGTAAGTTTTGCCCTATTATAGCTTTGAAATTCTTATTACGGAAATCCATTATGTTCCATATTATCCCTTTCTCTACTGGTAATTTAAACTCTTCTGGCATTCTAGTTCTAACTTTTTCTGTTATATAATATGCGCCTGTTAATCCGTTGACTGTAATTGGGTTATCTAATTTTATTCTTCTTGCATTGGGAAAATGATAGTTTCTGTCTATACTCGATATTGATGCTCCTGTATCTATTAAAATTGGTATTTCGTCTCCTTCTATATTTAATTTAATTATGGGTAATCTTGTTCCGAGGCGAGTGAATGAAAATTTACGTCCATTTCTTCTCCTGAATTCCTACTTTGGTTTTGCTGTCTATAGTTGACTGTTCTCATTTGCTCTGTTTGGTTAGTTCTAAACTGATTACTCCCTTCATTTCTATTTAGTCTAAATGGGTTAAATTGTCCGCTGTTATTGTTTCTTGTATTCTGTGCTTGTCCCTGATTATTGTCATTTCTTCTATAATTGTTCTGGTAGCTTCTATTCTGATTTTGATTCTGATTTCTAATTTGATTTTGATTATTATTTTGGTAATTCTGGTTATAGTTCTGACTCTGACTGTAACCGTGGTTCTGATTCTTACAATTACGCTCATTATGATAGTTATACCTTACGTTATTATTTTCGTTATTATTACCTTGTATTTCTCTTAGATATGCATTAGCTTGATCTAATGTTTCACATGCTTTCATCTCTAATAAAAATGCTTTATACTCTGGTAACAGTGACTTGAATCTATTCAATACTAAATTTTCGTTTCTTTCTGGTTTAAATTCGTCATATAATATATTTCTTGGGTCTTGAAGATATTTGGTATTTAATTTATTTAATAGCTTAGTTAAACTATAATATGCTTCTTCTGGATTTTTTGTACTTACTTTGTGGACTGCATTGGTTAAACTTGCATACGTTTCGTTCACGCCAAATGTTGCTATTAATAGATGCTTAATTTTCTCCCACGTTGGTTCTGTGATCTTCTGCACCGTATTTCTCGCTCGTCCTTGGATTTTATTCATGATGATCCTGAATAAATACGCCTGCTGATTTCCTGCTGTCAATCTTAGTAGGGTGTCTGCTTCGTTGATCCATGATGTCAATGCGTATTCTCTGTTGTCTCCGGTGTACGTTGGTACTCTTCTTGCTTCTCGAAGGACATCTTCAAATGATAAGTTCAGTGGTACTTCTTCTTGTTGTGCCATTGTTTATTTTGTTCACTGTTCAGATTTAGTTCTGGAGGACTTTTATTATAACTTCTCAGTGTTTAACAGGAAGTTGAGCGCTTCTTCTTATGATGCTGCTCACTACTTTGCAATGTAGTTTGTTATTATTGTTTTATTCACTGGCTTTGACTTATGCCAAAGTGGGCTTACTAATTTAACTTTTCACTTTACCGTGATCCAGTTATAGTAATTTGTTCTTACCTTCTATATTCGTTAGAAGTATTGAGTTTGTAGGTTTGTGCTCCAAGTTGACTTCACTCTACTTTGGAGACCGACTGCGCCAATTATATATATTGGATATTTGTTTATATCACAATATATGTTTCGATGTAGTACGTGAATTTCGCGTCACTGATTTTAAGTTCCACTTTCACTTTACTAGGTTGCTTAAGATTTTTAATTCAAAGCACAAATTTATTTTAATTAAATAGTGTTTTATTTTGCAGGTATACTAACAACTAACTTGTTGTCTACTCAACAATTGAATACTTAAGAACTCAGATGCATCAATTGTACTGACATATATACGATTCTGTTATCAAGTACAATTGCATCTTGGAATATGCATTTTGAATTTCAGTTCTTATCATGGTGGTTTCCTTTAGTTCGAAGTTCGATAAGAAATGAAATTTCATGTATTTTATATGTTGCATGCAAATGTATTTTGATAAGAAATGTAATTTCCTGTGTTGCATTCTTTTAGATAGATATGTAATTGGATAATGAGTGTAATTTCCTGTGTTGCATTCTTTTAGATAAAAATGTAATTCTATAAGGAATATAATTTCCTGTGTTGTATTCTTTTAGATAAAAATGTAATTCTATAAGGAATGTAATTTCCTGTTTTGTATTCTTTTGAAATGTTCGTTATTAGTTTACATGACCAATACTTGGTATGAATTTTGTGGTAATCTCATGATCTGCCTTTATGTGTGGCTTGGATAGGGATTTGCATATAATTCGCGTACGCGTGTCGACTCTTGCGAGGACCGTGCTTAAATGCATAAACGTGCCAGATGTATATGTATAGTTCGCCTTTTGAACGCTAGGCTGTATCCTGGCGCATGAGGCAGCATGTGGCGCTACAATATCTTTTCTACTACATATCGTCGCTGTGAAATCAAACCGGCATATCTGCAAAATGCACATTTTTCACTAGAGCGCTTTAAAGTTTTCGCCTGTGGGCTATTTCCGCGTGAATGCATAGCGGCAAAACACTATTAGACGAGTTTTTATTAAACTATACGATATGCCGGTGCGACATAAAAATAGACGGGAAAATAAGAAATTTTTTGATACCAAAAACTCAAAAACTCAATTTTTGCACATATGCTGGTTTGATTTAACGGCGAAGATATGTGTGAAGTGGCTCCGCTATCCAAATTCCATTTTAATGGTTTAATTTTTACAACGGCATCAGCGGTTTCGTTTTTTCTTGGTAACGAATATAAATGTTCTTGACGAACAAGGCCTTGCTCCCCATTTACGCATTTTCTTCTTTCGATATTCACTCGGCAGTCTTTTGCCTTGTGTCCGCGTTTATTTCACCGACGATAATTATATGGAAAATTTGTAGCAATATTTTGATTTAAATCAGGCCTTTGAAATTTTCGTTGTCGCTTCTGCTGAGGAGATGCGATTCTCCAACTACGCGCTTTCGTAGCAGTCGAATCTTGATAATCTTTTTTCGTCTCTCCGACTTATCTCTTTTCTCCGCTTTAATCGTACGCGAACGGTTTGTAATCTCCTTAGTCATCGAAGGCCGCCTGAACATCCTTGTATTCCTCAGGTAAACTGTCGAGTAGCAAAATGGCAATTTAGTCGTCGTCAAGCTTTGCGTTTAACTCAATGAGACAAAAGTCTCTGAGGTAGCTATCCATCGTTTGAGAGCTGCACATCCTGATATTACCTAAGTTCTTAAATAAATTCCTCTGCCTTTTTTGCTGACACTGAAACGATCATATGTCGTCCGAAAAATTCCTTCAGACTTCCTTTGGTGGTTTAAAACCCTTCACAAGTGCAACAACATCTGGTTCCATTGAGCAAATAATTTCACTTCGATCGTCTACATCTTTGTCATCCCAAGTAGCTTGCGCATCTACGCCTTGTGTTGGTCACGCCTCCATGCCTTGAATTATCTTAAGATTACGTCCTTCATGTAGAATTCCTTCCATTTGATCGTTCTGGGTTTGATAACTTCTTCCATTGAATAGAGCGATGCGGCCATGCGTTAGCTGCAGCATCGTAAAATATTAAATTCGACGAAGATTAAATTCGTACTTTTTATTGTAATAAATAACAAATGGAAACTATGAATTATTTATTTGCGCTACCTGGACCCATAATCTATTTTTTTTATACTAGTCACGTTTCTTTACGATTTATTTAGATTCAGAATAATAACACCGGCGGGTTCGAAGTGACATTTACTATTAGATATGAAGTTGAATACTCGTACATAAACGATAATTATGCTTCACGTAAGATGGCGTTGTTGTCGTTTAGGAGCTATGTTCAACACTAAACCATTGCTAAAACTTATCTTGTCAAACTTGCCAGCCATTTGGGGCAGGCAATCAGCGCGCAGAGTGGAATTAACCGTTTTGTGATGAATACATTTGAAGTATAATGTTGGTGGAAACCATCGATGCAGTAAATTTAACTTGCTTCATTGCGTAGGGTAGGTTAATTAAATAAATTGTGTATCTTAAGCTTGAGTCAGATATCGCTACTTTTACTGCGCAGTTTTTAGGTTGCAGAAGGTTGCATAGTGGGTGCAACCCGCTACTTTTACTGCGCGCAACCAGGTAGCTGCAACTTCTTGCGAAGAAAACTGCAAAGGTGTTCACACATAACTCGCAGTTTTTGCCGCGCGCAACCTCTGTTGCAGTATATTACTATTTACTTTGTTATGAAGTTTCAACCAGTTGTGTTAGTATGTATTTCGATGTTCCAGAAGTGTTGGCTGCGGCTTGTTTAGTTATAGTTTTCAATAAAAGAAAAAAGAAAAGAAAAAACAGAAGCTGTTGGGTGAGGACGTGGATCGCAAATAGAGAACACTATGGAGCTGCGCATTGTTTGCTAAATGAATTGCGTTTAGGTGAAGAAGCATTCTATAAAAACTTTTTGAGAATATCGGGTTGTGATTTTGATGAACTTCTACAACTGGTGACTCCTTTAATAAAGAAAAAAGACACTTGGATGAGAAAATAAGTAAGTCCAAGTGAACGATTAGTCATAACGTTACGATTTTTGGCTGCAGGTAAAATTGTTTTCAATATGTCTACATGCTATTATGTTTATAATTTGTCTTCTTTTTATCGTATGTCTTCTTTTTATCCTAAAAGGCGGCAGCTATAAATCTTTAATGTACCTGTTTCGTGTGCCATCAAATACTATTTCTATAATAGTAAAAGAAACCTGTGAAGCAATTTTCAATGCATTAAAGGAAAAGTATTTAAAGGTAAAAAATAAACATAATGTATTTCATAATAGTTTAATAAACTATAATAATAATAATAATAATAATAATAATAATAATAATAATAATAATAAGAAAATATAATAATAAGAAAACAAACGCAAATATTCAAAAATAAAAAACATCTAAAACAAACTATATTTCATAAAATAAAAAATGTATGAGTTCATACATTTGTATAAATTTTTTTCTTCATTCAAATTAAATTAAAAACGATTGAATCTTAAAATTGAAAAAAGTTTATTTCATTTTCATAGTTTGATGATGGAGTTGCAGGCTCTGATGATGACAAGCTATATTATCCTGCCATGTATTGTGTAGAAATTTCTAAAATATTTTTTTTAAAAGAATTTTTTAATGAAAGCATAAGTTCTGGAGCATCCTCTAGTGACCGAAGCTCTGAAGCAACATACTCTCCAAAAACGGTAAATTCGTCTTTTTCCTTTGCGTTTGATATGATATTCATACATTTTTTACTGTATTGTTGTCTTCTTCTTCTGCAATTCTTTTCCTTTTCCTGGCTGAAATTTTGTTAACTGCTTCAGCTGGACCGATATCGCTAGGAGTATTCTGCACTTCTTCATCCAAATTATTTTTTCCCTCTGAAATAAATGTATTGAAGGTAAACATTTTCTTGCACATATTTATTTCAGAAAATGCAATTTCCCAAATTGCAATGGTGCTATAGACGAGAAGCATGTACAAGTTAAAGCACCAGCAAATTCAGGAAGTCTTTATTTTAACTACAAAGGAACACATAGCATCGTTTTACTGGCATTAGGGGACGCAAACTATAAATTTATTTATATCAATGTAGGTTCGTCAGCACGAAATAGTGGTGGCGGTGTTTATGCCACTTCTGAGTTATCAAAGGCGCTAGAAAATAAAATATTAAGTATTTCAAATCCAAAGCTGATGCCTAGAAGAATAAAAGCCATTCCATTTGTGGTAGTCGGAGATGATGCGTTTCCTATGAAACTATATTTAATGAAACCATTCAATGCCAAAAATTTGAGCATTTCTAAAAGAATATGCAATAATCGGATATCTCGTGCTCGAAGAATCATTGAAAATATTTTTGGAATATGTTCAGCTCGATTTCGAGTTCTTAAACGATCTATCGAATTGCCACCAAACACAGCGGAAAAAGTAGTTTGTGCTATTTGTGTACTTCATAATTTTATAATGTCTAAAACATCATCAAAATCAATGTACGCTCCAACAGGAACTTTCGACATAGAGAATGAGAACGGAACATTGACGCCAGGCTCTTGGAGACAAGAATCATCTAGCTTTGAATCACTTGAAAGAGATTTACAACGAAATCCGTCTTTAATAGCAAAAGATGTTCGTGAAGAGTTGAAAGAATATTTTTGTAAAGAAGGTGAAATATCTTGGTAGCGAAATTATACATAAAGTTTATGGTTTTTACTATTAATATTTTAATAAAGTAACTTACTTACCATAGAATCTGTATTTTTCCCTTCTACATTATGAC
Organism: Nemotelus nigrinus; assembly: GCA_947369275.1. Taxonomy (NCBI): domain Eukaryota; kingdom Metazoa; phylum Arthropoda; class Insecta; order Diptera; family Stratiomyidae; genus Nemotelus; species Nemotelus nigrinus. The sequence continues at coordinate 79,752,022 of OX376372.1, forward strand.
GAAACATAAAACTCATCACATCGAAGATTTCTCACTTTGATAAATATTTTTGTGATAAGCCACTGCCTGACTTCACATTCTTTATTTATGTTTTTCCTTGGAATATTGTGCTCGTCAAGTATGCATTTTCTTTTCTTCTTCCACCGGGACATCTATTTTACTTTCATTTGGTGCAATATTTCTCCTATTTCGGTCATGATATTCATTGCTCACAACATAGACATTCTCTTCCTTCAATGAAAGATAATAGTTTGTGGACTATATCTTTCGTCCAATTGTATTTAGCCATTTCCTATTTTGTTAAACAAAATTTATATTCTACCATTTAAAAATTTTGAAATACTTACCGTAAAAATTATAAAAATTGCTGTCACTACCGTACACACAATACTGACACTACTCAAGGCACTAATTGAATCGGCAATAACAAAACGAAAAGCTGCAGACGCAGTCGCAGCAAAATTTCAACCAAATCAATATTTTTTTGCTGCACTTGCAACTCATTGAAAAGGTCGTCATACATTGCTACTTTTTAAGCTGCAAGCTGCAACCGCAGTCTGGTTGAAGGAGCAGTTTTCAAGGTTTCTACATTGATCACACATCGCTACTTTCTGTCAACGCAGTTTTTGGTGCTGCGCAGCGCAAAAAGTAGCGATGTCTGACCGTAGCTTTATTTAACATGAAAGAAAATCGTCGGAAATGTTTTTAGCTGAAAAGTCCAAGATGCAAGTCCAAGAAAGAAAAAGTAGGAATTTATAATACATATTATATTGAAATGTGTTTTGCATAGGATAGCAAGGAATCGGAACAATGAAAAAATACTCCGAAAAAAATGTTATGGCTGTATATAATTTAAAGTTTATCTCATTCTATCATTAAAATTAATTCGAACACCAATTACTTTATTTAATGTAGATCAATTTTACTAACTTTTGTAACCAAATATTTTAAATTTAAAGTCGATTTTGGCTTTAGAAGCTAGGTATATTTCAATATCTTAACAGATATCGATATTTCCAGGGTGATCTGCCCTCTTCTTCAGTGTCAATAATTATCTAAGTGTTTAGTTTCTTTGATAATTTTTCCCCAATATACCTCCCTCTTCCTTTAGAACCGGGCTTGGGACTGGCTCTGGAAAAATTAAGGCACTGACGGGAATTTGCATCGCTGATTATTTATAAAATTATTTAAATATTTAAATGTTTAGTCATCATAACCTTAGAATCTACATCCCTCTAAAATGAATTAATTTGTTAAGCTGCTATCGTACAGAAACTTATTCAGATAGTTTTTTTTTGCTATGAAGTGGTAGCATGTCTGAAAATATTTATGTATAGCTGGCAATGATGTAGCCGAGTATTTTAAGGTTTCAAAAACTTTATTTTGCATATTAATGGCCATGCCAATGCCGAAAAAATGGTTGTTACAAAATTCATAATTCCAAAAAAACGTAATTACGAACTCAAGATCGAACACTTTTACCTGACTGCAATTAACGCGCGATCACGAATGCAAAACTATTTGTCTATTCTAGATTTGCTGACTGTAAGAAAATCAAATTACAATGCATGCCTAAATGTGCTGACTATAATGGGAATGTTTGTCTTGAGAGGTTCCCATATCTTTTCGTTGATTAGGATGCGCATGTTGCAGGTGTTTGTTTACTGTTTATTTCTTTTCGTATTCAAATTGTTTCGCATACATGATTTCTCCCCTCTTTAGAGTTGAATTCTCCTGAATTATATTTTTATATTTGTTTGACATTGTTTTTGGTTTTTCAGACGATGAAATTTAAGCATTTCGAAAATGTCAGTTATTGTCTTGATGTGCTCTTTCAATGACGTGCTAAAAACTAAGATATCATCGAGATAAACCACACATGTCTTGTTAATGAAGTCTCTAAGGATATCATTCATGAGCCTTTGAAATGTCGCTGCCGCATTCTTTAAACCGAAAGGCATTCTTAGAAACTCATACAGACCTTGGGGTGTGACAAAGACTATTTTGGGTCTATCTTCTTTTTTGACAAGAATTTGATAGTAGCTGTTGGCTAAGTCAACAGTGGAAAAATATTGAGCTCTTTGTGAAAATAACGAAATGGAAGAAGAATTCAATTCGAAAGAATTTTATATAAATCCCAAGAATTCAATTTCAGTTTGAAAAAATGAACACTTGGTCGGTTGTAATTCTAGTAAATTTTCGACCATTACGTCAAAAACTTCTTTCAATGTTCGGAAGTGCTCATCGATCGTATCTGTAGCGATCAAGATATCGTCCGTATGGACAACAATATTGCCACTTTTCTTTAAATTTTCAAAGACGGAATGGACAAATCTTGAGAACACGGCTGGAGCGTTTGCTAGACCAAAAGGCATACGCACATATTCGTAATGCCCATTATGAGTTACGAATCCCGTAAATTTTGTAGATTCTCCGGCTAATTTGATGTGGTAAAAACCATTTTTCAAATCTATCTTTGAGAAATATCGTTTACCACGAATTTGATCCAAAACATCCTCTATGAGCGGAAGAGGGTACCGGTCTTTTTTAGTTATTTTATTAATATCCCGATAGTCGACACAAAGACGAGTTTTTCCGTTTTTCTTTTCTACGAGCACTATGCGACTTGCAAACCACGACCGACTCTCTCGTATAACACCTTTCTCAAGTAAATCGGACACAATATTTTCGACAATTTGTTTCTCCGCGAAAGACATTCGTTTTGGCGAGTGATGAATTTCTTTTTGTTCGGATATCTCAATAAGCATTTTATATTTAATTTTAGGCTCTAGAGGACGCAGTTTATTCAGAAATTCGCGATACAAGTTGTTTAATTTACAACAAATTTTCGAACTTAAAATATTATTGTCTACTTTCAGCTCTACCATTTTATTTTCGGATTCTTCTATGTAAAGAATATTCATTAAACCGGGGTCATCTATATTATACGAAACGTTGATTTTTCCATCGCGACCGTTGAAAGTTATTATTATATCGGAACGCTGTATGAATTCGCGCCCTAGCAAGGAATCATATGACATCGATTCGTCAGGGACGACATAAAACTTTACATCAATTTCTATACTTAACACCCTAATTGACATAATCGCACTACAAATTATGGAAAGCTTAGAACCATTTATGCCGGAGTAATTCTTTGGCGCATCTGATTTATCTATTTTCGTGACAATTTTATTATATTAATAGGGCAACCTGTGTCTAGTAACGTTCTGGCATAAATAGTTTTATACCTATCCAACCTTATTTCTACATCGAATACAACCTTGTGTAGATTGTGGGCATAAGCATATACTCTGGTATCAGTTTGTATACATGAAACGTTACTTATCCTATTAAAAATATTTGATGGCAAAATACTTATGTCGGCTCCCGTATCAACTTTGAACTTTACAAGTTTATCACCAACTCTTATGCCGGGTTTCCACCAAAGAGACAAAACAAAAAACACGGACAAAACATGTTTTTCTGAACAAAAACACGAATGTTTTGTAAAAACTGAACAGTTTCGCGAGCATTTTTGTCTCTGAAAAATGTTTTAGTAAACAAAACACTTTTTTTGTCCGTGTTTCTTGTTTTGTCTCTTTGGTGGAAACCCGGCATAACACATTCAAACCAGTCTAAATCCGAACAAAACTAGTTTCGAATGCCGAACACATATAAATCATCAGTTTCATTATATATTGCTTTACGAACGCAATTTAGAGAAGCATTTCTATCATATTTGCATGCAATTGCAAAGTGGTTACGCTTTCCACATTTATTACATGTTTTATAATATGCGGGACATTTTAAAACTTTATGATTTTTACAACAATATTTGCAGTCTTTTATCATGGAATCATTATGTTTTTTGTTGCTGTATTCATATTTTTTGTTAGTATTTGGTTTTCGAATATTACGTTTGGCATATTCGTAAGGAGTAGAGAAGTTTGATAAATTAGATTTTTGAACTGTATTACAATTGTTAAAGCTAGTTCGCAACTTAGACATACTTTCGCAATGAGTTTTTGTTGTTTCCGATGCTCTCACAATAGAAATTGCCTTGGCAGAATTCAAATTCTCTATTTCTAATAGTTTTTTCTGGATGTTTTTATTCCAAACTCCAATAACAATTTGATCCCTCAGCATCCTATCTTCTTGGTCCTTGTATTCACATGGTCGTATCAATTTCTTTAATTCCAGCAAAATTTGTCAAATGGTTCCCCATTTTCCTGCTTGCGACTTGGAAAAATGAAAGAGTCATATGTCTGATTTTTTCTCGGCTCACAGAAGTCTACGAACACTTTGATGACTTCATCATAACTGGCCTTTTGTTCTGCACTCAAATTAAATGAATTGAAGACTTCTAGTGCCTCTGGTCCAATTGCGTTTAAGAAAACTGCAATTTTTATAGCATCCGCTCTTTTATTTAATTCACCTGCTGCCAGAAAAATATCGAAGTTTTGCTTGAACTTTTTCCAGTTTTCACTTATGTTATGCCCATCTAAAGATAACGGATCCACTCTTGTTAAATATTCCATACTGCGGATTTCCACTGGCACTTCCACAAATCTAATTTTTTTTTTTCGGCGGTCGACCACGCGGCTTTTTTTTTTTTTTCAAAATTTCCACTTTTCCCATGCAATAATCTTAACTCTTACTTTAATGAAACCTCAGTTTCACTTTTCGCTCTTGTCCGCAGCGCCATGTAGTATTCGTTCCTTGCATTCAAAGACGAGGTGAGTCTTCAACTGGCATTGGCCAATGTGATAACTGGCTTACTGAAAGCTACATTTACAATATTTTGAACTTAGTTTACAATATGCTACAGATACAATGACTCATTAGAACAGCATTATATATATAGATAAGCATTAGCTCGAAAAAGCAAACACTAATAGGAGAATTACTAGCGAATAAGGATGAACGGCTATAGGGGCATAGGTAGGGGGTAGCACACGGTGAGCGCTGACCCGCAGAATTTCCTTCTTGGGATAGAAGCGGAGAAGCTTATCTAACTAATATACCATGCGTAGCGTCAAACGATCTGTAACCACGAGAAAGAAAACATATGGATATAGACATAGAACTCGGATTTCGGGAAATTCTCTTGCGGTAAGGGGGGAGTTGTTACGTGGTAACAATTTGGGCCACTTGATGCCCCGCGCGATGCACAGAAGTAAGAAAAAAAAAAATTAAAATACAGCCCTCCCCGGGGAAAGCTGAACACCTGCGATCGTTCCACCACTCTACTCAGCAGGTAACATGTATTCACCACTTAAAGGGCGATAGAGCATCGTCACACCCGGTTTGTGTAACATACTTACCGGGTGCCGACGAGGTAGCATAGTCAATCAGGCAGTTAAGCTAGTTTTAAGGTTGATATGGCGGTAGTACGTAAGTAACAAGACGACAAAAGCCACCTACGTCTTCATGACAATCGGCTCACTTGTATGCACCCGCTGCTTCCGAGTACTGCGCGGTCTCACTTCGCCTCATCACGTTAAATCAATATCGATCGCGACACTTACGCTAGAGAAAATCGACTTGATAACAGCACACGGAAATGAATTTTGCACAAGAACTAGGTATGGTCTATGAAATCCAACACGAAACATCCATAGAGACTTACGCGAACTAATTATAGTGCGGCTGCCGAGGCCCCACCGCCCACATTGCACACACCCACATGGCCGCATTGTAAAAGGAAAGAGTAATAGCATCGACGCTGCATCTCTCCAATAATCCAATTTAATTCACACCCGATGAAAATCGCTCCTTCGATTCAATCGCGACAACAACGGCCACCAGGTTGCAGAACAATGACGATAAGGCGATTCCCAGTACAGCCGCCTGACGGAATATCTTAGCTCCTCGGCACATAAAAACAAACGAAATTTTGCACAAAGCACCGAATTCTCAGGTTATGATACGCAAAATACGTATCTGATTACTATCGCTTCCGCGTCAATGTGAGCTCCTGAATCCATCTTGTATATACATGGGACCGCATCGTCTGAAGCGACAGCACGGCCACCTAACGCCTTCGTGGAGGATTCCTTTGCTAGAATAAATGGCGCCCAGACCACTAGTAGGACCCAGAAGTAACAAAAACACACGACCTGACGGTCGGCTACCACGGCGATTTATCACTTTAACTACGATAGTTCGAAACGTCACACGGAGAACTGTCTGAGTCAGCTGCTGGAACAACACCCACTCATTCCCAGACCAAGTCCGGCCAATGACCGCTGATGAGTGTCTCGGGTGGCAGATGTGGGGAAAGAAAGCACTGGACGCACTCTCGTGGCGCGTTCATGGGAAATTCACCTGAAATGACGGAAAAAGGGGAAAAAACTTTAAATGAAAAGTACTGTAGTTCTGATGGAAAGCAGCGGTACGAGACAGAAGCAACGAGGCATTCTTGATACTGGCGTGAAAGAACCAAGTCGAATTCGTGGTATATCTAGAAATTTAAAACAGGTGAGTTTCATCAATTCTTGATACTGGCGTGGAAGAACTAAGTCGAACTCGTGGTATATCTGGAAATTTAAAACCGGTGAATTTCATCAATTCTTGATACTGGCGTGGAAGAACCGAGACAAACTCGTTGTATATCTGGAAATCTAAAACATCAAATTTTGATACTGGCGTGGAAGAGCCAAATCGAACTCGTGGTATATCTGGAAATTTAAAGCAGCCGATTCTTGATACTGGCGTGGTCGACATGTGACAGTAGACGTTGGTAGAAGCAGGAAAACACCACGGCGGAGTCAGAGTCGTCATCTTTCCTGTGCTTCCGTCATCGGAAGGGATTGAGGTTAGTCAGACTACATTTCGATAAGCATAAGAGTTCCTATATATACATAAATTCAGTTTGAGTATCTTCTTTCGCTGGGAGGGGCAACTAGTATAAGCCAAGCAGGGTGTAGTTAAGACTGTAAAAGAGTGAAGTGGTGGAGAGCGGTAGGCGTGAAGTAAAGTTTTCTCGAATATAAGAACGTTGAGCGCGGGTTAAGAATATATGGTGTAATTTTTTTCGTTTCCAAGAGAGTATAAGAATGTTAAGCATGGTTTAAGAACAGCGGATAACGTTCGTTTTCGAGAATACAAAATTGTTAACCGCAAATTAAGAATAGTTTTCTTTTCCGTTTCCACGAATATAGGCTAAACCAGTGCGGATTGGGTACAACGTGGTAGCATCGTAACGGGTACCTATATATATAGTGGTCGTGAATCGCTGCCTTTTTGGACGGGACAAGGCAGGGGGGGTTACCCTGGTAGCTAGGTGTACCTCCTGGGACCCGACTATATAAGCGCGGGGCACTGAGCAGGGTGGAGGGCCTGGTTTCTTTTCAGGGCCCCACTGACACCGGAGAGCCGGTAGCTCACTCGGCGGCTCGTGGTCATCTCTTTGGGTGAGTGAATGGCGCCCACGCCCAATCTCCGTTGAGCAACCCGGGACCCAAATCGGTCAAGACGGGTGTCGCTACCCCCCAGTAGGCTGGGCGGGTAACAATCGATTAAGAATTTTAGGGTTTCTCCGCTCCTCGCAGCGTATTGCATATGCAGTAGCGAAGAGCCCAGCAATCAAAAAAATGTATTTCGTCCTGTTGCTCCTGTTTGCCAATATGGTAATTGTTTCCTGTGTTAGTTTCGTCTGGAGGTGAGTCTTCGCAAGCATTATGTTCATTGCATTCGTCATAGTAATAACGTTCGTCATACTGGTAATGTTCATCGTACCTGGGATCGTGAGCGTCATTTGTGTTTGTCGCACTATGTTCCAGGCTAAAAATTCTTTGCTTCTTGTTGGACTTTTGTGCCGAGAATGTTCGTAAGCTCTTTACGACTAAAGGATTTTATCCATGTCAGATAAATCCCTTTCGTTTTCAATATTTACAGGGACGTCATACTCATTATTTGCGTCTGATGCAGGCTTCATAAAAGAATCGAAAAGCCGTCTGCCCTCAATTCGTAAGGTATTCGATACCAACTGTGTCACTAGTTGCACAAGGTCAGCGTTCAGCTGATTATTACCGACATTTTGTGGGTTGGAAGGAATAAGAGAAATAGCTTGATCTCCAACTACGATTTGAGGAGGAGTTTCTCCCAAATTTAGACGTGAGAGTCGAATAAGATTGCTCGGATTTGCCATTCTCGTAAGGTAAGATTCGCTTTATAATTAATACAACTAGAGACCACTTTCACAATAAAAACCAATTTCACAAAATATCACTTCCACAATTGTATCACTTCAATATAAAATTATTGGTCACTCGATTTAAGAATATTGCTGTGTATTTTCACTTAAATAACTAATAAATATGATAAAATATCAAAACTTTAAAATTTGCCTTGTAAATTTTTCTTCATGTACCTGTATTTAAACAATTTTCTTCTCAACGTGTATGGTAATATTCTTCTAGTTTAGAATTATTTACTGATTCTGATTCACTATTGAGTATCGATACGATTTTTCCTTTTTACTCATTTACCACCACTTCTTTCGCTGCTGAGGGCGGCTGTTAACTCCGTTAACTCCTTTTTACCTTAATGGGTACTGGGGGGCCTTCTTCCCTCAAAACACCAAAATGCCGCCTTGGTTATCGCGCGACCTTTTAAATAAATTCTATCGGGACGGTACTTGTTTCGCAAAAGGTTTTTCCCGTACTCGAGGAGTATTGGACCACTTTCCAGCCTCAGAAGTGTTTTTAGCGAGCTAATAATGGCTTATGCTCGATCCAATACCCTTACCTCGATTAGTTCCCGTACTACTCGTACTAACTCGTTTAACTTAGCGAAAAAAAAATTTATTTACTTTATTGAACGCGGTGTAGCGAAGAGTGGTCCCTGCTCGGGCGCCAGTTAATAAAACTCTGTCGAGTTCTTTTGAAAAAATAACAGGAAGGCAAAACCTTGCGTCTTTATTGAACGATTACAATTTCTAAACAGCTAGTACAATTGATTATGTGCAGTATTTATTTGTTACAAATCGCTGATGCGGCGTCTGACTGCATTGGGCAGTTTCGATGAATTTGCTGCGAAGGTGTTTTACACCTGTCGATGACCGGACGCGTGTTAACTTATATAGCAGAGTGCATACCTCTGGTAAGATGCCAGCGTTAAAGAGAGATCCTGCGTCATCGCTGTGTCCTCTTTATATATGGTTGCAGTGCGCCATGTTCTGTTCGCTATTTGGCGTGGTAAATTAATTATAATCTAAATTTTGATTAATTGTTGACTCTTCCTTAGTAGAATTAATTCAATCCACTAGCAAATTAAATTATCTACCTTTTACGGTTAGTTTTTCATTTTAATCAATAATATATATTGATTGCGGATTAAATTCTTGATTATTTGCTCATAAAAATAACGAACTTCTGACATTTTGGCAGTACGTAAAGGTTTATGTATTGACTTAGGTCTGTAGCTGTTGTCGTGTGTACGCCTTGGCTTGACTTGCCGGATCAATAAATAAATGATAGGCGTCACAACAACTTAACTTTATTACTAATTAAATAAAAATACACTTCAAACTGTTACATTAGCTGCTCTATCGTGTGCGTCTTACTTCTGTAGGAAAAACTGCCCTTCTTACCGTGATTGTAAGTGATTTTAAGAAATTATCAGATACTTTCGTACCAGCTCTAAGTTTCATAGCTCTTAGAAGCTGTGATGGCTTTTGGTCACCAAGCTCCAAGTCAGTTAATAATTCTCTAACTTCCTTCTCTTCAGATACTGCACACACGCTTAGGATACGATTCTTTAAAGGCAATTACTAACCTGATTCCGGTGGATTTTTTGCGATATCAGCTACTAGAGTCAGAATATCGTTGTCCAATTCGCTTACCAAGTGATCGAATTTCGTCGAGTTCTTTTTGACGCCATACGATCTAAATTGCACCTTAACTCGTGCAAACCACAGATCTGGTTGTGTCTTCCAAAATGGCGGCATTCGAAAAACTGCGATGTTATTAAAAGATTGCTCGGCGTTAGTGAGGTCGTCGCTACCTTTGTCAGCTTCAAAAGTATTGTCTTTGAACCTGCTGAAATGGTTGGCTGAAGGGCAGTTTGAATGTATTGACTCGATCGTACAATAACTGCTGATAGTGGCTACTATTACGCCTGACAATATTCAAAGTAATATCGTGGAAACGAAGTAAAATTTCCTTGTATGAAATTTTTATGTAAAGTTCTTGTCTTGGAACAATCTCCTCGTACGAAATTCCTTGTACGAAATTTTTGTGTGGAACTTCTCGTCTTAGAATAATCTCCTCGTACGAAATTCCTTGTACGAAATTTTTGTGTGGAACTTTTCGTCTTAGAACAATCTCCTCGTACGAAATTCGTTGTACGAAATTTTTGTGTGGAACTTCTCGTCTTAGAACAATCTCAGCTTCAACGTAGCGAATTTAACCGCCCCCTACTAGTGTCGGCTGAGATTTGTTTAAGTAAAAAAATTACGACGATTTATTTCTACTAAAGTCTTTTTTTGGTCGCCGACCGATCTGGCTTACCGGAAAAGACTGTCCTTTATTGTTAATCATTCCATCTTTTATATCAATGATAATACAGTTATATCAAATTCAAAAACTGCGCGAATCAAAAATAATTATCTAGTTCCGAGAATTTACCACCGCGTGCAATTAGGGCGCTCTAGTCGCCATCTATGTATATGACATTTCGGCAAGTGTCAAAACGTCAGTTTTGTTTTGGAGTTACACAACACCCTCTCTCTTTGGGGAAAAAAAAAAATTTTTTTTTGTATAAATAGAAAAATTTTTTTTTTGAATTTTAATTTTTAGGTTCGCACATTACAATTTCATATAATTTGATGCTGTTATTCTATATTTCTTTTCTTGTTTTTTTTTCTTTATTTTGACTTAATTTTATCTTACAGTGTACATATTGTTTGATTCTATGACTCAATTAGGATAGTTTACAATAGATATATATATATATATATATATATATATATATATATATATATATATATATATATATATATATATATATATATATATATATATATATATCTATATATATAGATGTATATATATTTTTTTTTTGTTTTATGTGTTTTTTTTTTTTTTTGTTATTTAATTCATCATAATTGTTACTTAAATATAATTTTGAGTACACACATTTCATTTGTTAACATAACTATATGTATTTTTTTTCGCATATATTTTTTTCGACATGTATACTTATTTTGTTACTTATTTGGTATTGTTTTACATTAATCTTGTTGTACATATTCAAATACGTTTATCTAGTGATTTTAAATTAATGGTGTATATAATTTTAGTAGATTGTTGTGGTATTTCTTACTTTTTCCATTTATTAATATATTGGTATTAACACCATTTCTTTTTAATATTTCATATGGTCCGTGATATGTACTCTGTAATTTTTTTCTGTTAATATTTCTGACTAAAACTAGATCTCCTACTTTGAAATTTGCTGGATTTATAATACTATGAGTATCTAATCTATTTTTTCTTTTCATTTTTACTTTCTCGACCAATTTTCGAGCCAAACTAATGCTATTTTTGAGTCTAATTTTCAGTTCATTAGCAAAATTGTCTAAATTGTTTATTGGTTCGTTTTCTTCTACAATATCGTCGGGCAATTGGGGTAATCTTCCATAGATAAGTTCATATGGAGAATATTGGGTGTCTATATGTGGGGTAGTATTATACGCGAAAGTATAGTACGGTATCCATTTGTCCCATTCATAATCATTAGCAAAATTAAGCAAATATTCGTTTAGCACTCTGTGGTTACGCTCCACAGTGCCGAGTGTTTCGTGATGATATGGTGCTGAGAAAATTTGTTGAATTTTTAATAAATTACAAATGTTTTCCATAAGCTCATTAACGAATTCAGTTCCATTGTCTGATTTCAATATTTTGAAAACACCGTGTTTTAATATTAATTGTTCTACTAATGTTTTGGCAATGGTTTTAGCGTCTTTTGTTTCTATTGGGTAGGCAATAACGTATTTAGATAATTCGCATTGCATTGTAAGGATATATCTATAACCGTTGGATATTCTTAGTGGTCCTACTGTATCTATAGCAATTGTTTCAAATGTATTTTTCGGTGTGTCAGTTATTGTTTGCTTTTCTTTTATATGTTTTGTTTGTTTATTTTTCGTACAAATTTCACAGTTTTTAATAAATGTTTTTATCATCTTGTTCATATCTTTCCATATAAATTTTTATTTTAGTTTAAGTAATGTCGTTCTTACACCCAAGTGTCCTCCTATCGGAGTTGTGTGGTAATTATTTATTAGTTTGAATTGTATTATTTTATCAATTATTCGTTTTGGTGGTTTGTATAATATTATTTTTAGGGGCTCTTTATTATTTGTTAGGATACTATTCTGTAGTTGATTAAATTTGTTTTTAAATTCTTCTTTATTTATTATGTTATGTATCTCATCTCTTTCTTCTATGTATATTTTCGTAATATTTCTTCTAGTTGCTTGTGATGTCAGTTTCTCCAATGTTGGAACTAATTCCGATGGATTTTCGCTGCATCGAACTAAGATCTGATTGTCTTCAAACGTAATTTTTGGAATGCTCCCTATTTCGAATTTTGATTTTGCTAGATTTTTTACATCAGCTGGGGAATCGCTATCCCATATGTAGATTTCGTTAGCCATTAGATTATGTTTTAGTTTGCTTACTTTTCTTGTTTGCACTTTTTTAGTGTTTTCTAAGTTTTTTACCATATTTCTTGTAAGGGGTAATACTTTCATTTCTTCGGTAATATTTCTCTGCTTTGGTATCATGTCTTTTAACGTATCTGAATTTAATTTGATGCGTGATAATGCATCGGCATTAACATTCATTTTGCCCTTTCGATATATTATATCGAAGTCGTAATCGCATAAATCTAGTCTTATGCGTGTCATCTTTGATGATGGGTTTTTATGTGTAAACAATGATATAAGTGGTCTGTGGTCTGTAATGACCGTAAATTTCTTTCCAAATAGATAAGGTCTAAAAAAATTTATCGCCCAATGGATTGCTAATAATTCTTTTTCAATGATCGGTTTGTTTATTTCATGTTTCACTAGGGTTCTACTTGCGTAGGAAATGGGTAAGTCATGTCCTATTTCACCTTGTGAGAGTACCGCACCTAATGCATAGTCTGATGCATCGGTTGTGACAATAAATGGTTTATTGAAGTCTGGGTACTGTAATATTGGTGCATTCATCAGTTTATTCTTCAGTTTTTCAAATGTTGATTGACATTTTTCTGTCCATAAGAATTTCGTATTCTTTTTTAATAAATCGTTCAGGCATTTGGTGGTTTTGGCGAAGTCTGGGATAAATCGGCGGTAGTAATTCGCGAATGCAACGAATCTTCGGACTTCGTCTGCGTTTAAAGGTACAGGATAGTTTTTAATTGTATTAAATTTTGCAGGGTCTGTACGGACTCCGTCTTTTGTGATTAAGTGTCCCAAATACACTACTTCACTTCTTAAAAAATAGCATTTTTCAGGGTTGAGTTTGAGGTTGTATTTTTCTAGCCTATCAAATATTTTTATTAGATTGCTATTATGGTGTGCAAGGCTGCACCCAAAGACAATTATGTCATCAACATATAAAAAGGCTGCTGAGTCTAGACCACTCAGAGCTATTGTTAGCATGCGTTGGAAGCTATTGGATGAAATAGTTAGACCGAAAGGTAATCGTCTGAATTGATAATGTCCTTTGTTTGTCGAAAAGGCTGTTAATGGTCTTGATTCTTTTGTCAGTTCGATTTGGTGAAAGGAACTTGTCATGTCAAGAGTGGAGAAGTATTTCGCTCTCCCTAGCCTGTCTAAGACATCTTCTAATCTTGTTAATGGAAACTTATCATTAACAATTTTTTTGTTCAGTGCTCTGAAATCCACTAAAAGTCTCCATTTTGTTAGTCCTGACTCACTTTTCTTTGGTGTCAAAAGTAATGGTGAGTTGTATGGGCTCGTGGAGTTTTCGATAATGTTATCATTTAGTAATTGATTTACTTGTTTATTTATTTCATCAATGTGTGTATGGGGCAATCTATAGTTTTTGATATACGTTGGAGTGTTATCTGTGACGTATATTTCTTGTTTATAAAAATTATTTGCTGTAAGAGGGTCGTGTTCTAGTTGAAAGATATGCTGATAATGTTGAATTATTTCTAGTATCGATTTTTTGTCTTCTGAGTTCAAGTGGTTTATGTTGACATGTTTTAGTAAATCTTTAAATCTCTGCTTATCTCTGATGTTTTTATTCACTGAAGAAGTGTTTTTATGTGATTTGTATCTAGTTAATGGTTCTGTTTCTATTTTAAAGTTTTTAATTACAATGTCCTCTTCGTTAGTGTTAAGTAGTTTTATATGTTTAATGCCTTCTGCTGGTATTATTGTACTACCTATGTAGACTCCCGGTGTGATTTCTTTATTAACTATCACACTGTCTTCTTCAATGTTAAAGTCAACTGGACAGATAAATTCACATCGTGCGGGTATCGTTAATTTTTATATTTTGGAATCTGTACTGATTGGTATTGTATAATCTTCACCGTCGATATTAATTGTTAACGTATATGTTTCGTAATCAATTTTTGCCAGTTTCTGTACCAGAAAATCTCTTCCTAGTATTCCATCCGTATGGATAGGGAAATCAGGTTCCACTATTTGGAAAGGGTAGGCTATGGGTTTTTCACCAATGTTTAAGTCTAGATTGGCAATACCTATTGAGTATATTTCCTGGTCTGTTATGCCAGAGAATTTGCATCGTTTGTCTTTGTCTATGTTTTCATCTTCTGAAATTGCATTTATCTTGCAGATTGATATATCTGCTCCTGTATCTATTAATAGTTTCAAATATTTTCTTGATTTTCTACAATATAGAGTAATGTAATTCTTTAATTGTGTATTTAATAAGTATATCTTTTCTATCTGGATCCCGGGGTCAACTTTTATTCCTCGTTGTTGCTGGCCTCCGGGCCGATGGCGTTTCCCTGTATTATGTTTACTCTGTGTTGCCTGTTATTTTCGTAATTCCTATTTGTTCCCCTGTTGTTCCTATTATTTATGTTAGAGGAGTGATATGTGTTTCTGTGCCTTTGATTGGTTCCTCCTTATATCTGGGGTTGTAATTATTTCTATAATTATTTCTGTGATTGTTGTTTTGGTTTGTTGTATTATTTCTGGTATTATTATTGTTTCTATTGGTCCTGTTATTACTTCTGTTATTATTAACATAGTTCTGGCTATAGTTATTATTCCTATAAGTGTTATTATAATTATTTGATTTATTTCTATTATTATTCAATTGCTGGTTTGTATTATTTCGTCTATTCACGTACATAACGTTTTCTGTTATATTGTTACTTGATTCAAACTTGGTTGCTATCTGAATTGCTTCGATAAATGTTTTGGGTTGAGCCGCAAAAATAGTCGGCTTAAGGGGTTCACTTAACCCATTTATGAAAATAGTTAGTGCGTAGGAGTCATTTGACTTCTGTATTGCGCTTTTTTCTGCGGGAGATTGGTTCTGACCCAAACTACTAATCTGAATTTCGCTTAGTTCATTAATGAGCTCAGATAGTTTTTCGCCGATTTTTTCAACCGTTCCGCGTTGACTTAATTGCGCTAACTGAGTATGAAGTTGCTGTGGACTTTTTTTGTTTTTAAATTTATTTCTGAGAATGTTTTCTAATTCTTCATATGTTTTTATATCTAATGTTAAGATCTGAGTTTTAACTGCTGTTCCTAACTTCACATTTCTTGTAAAATTCAGCAAATTGTTTTTGCCCTCTTCATTAAGACTGTCGTTGATTAGACTAACTATTGTTAGAAATGCTTCTAATTCTTTGGGGTTTCCCGTAAAAATTGGAATGGATTTCAACGCTAATTCAATATTGAAATTACTCATCTTGCTATCTACTGAACTTTCTAATTTTTCTAATAGTAGTTCTTTTGCCTCTTTATATTTTCCTATCAATGTTTCTAGTAACTCTTGACCACTATCTATGCTAATTGCTTCTTTTTGTATTTCCTCTACAGTATTTAATTTTTCAATAATGTATTCTCTTTTATATATTCTGTTTGGGGTTTTTTTTAGATTTGTTATTATTTTTGTTATTAGACAAATATTTTCTTCCATTTATAGAGAATTTATCCTGGACCATATGAAATTTTATTGTTTCTTATCTTCAATCTAGAAATTTTACATATTAAAATTGCAATTTGTGATAATTATAATAATTGTACACATTTGAATTTTATTTTCAATTTTGCAACTAAATTCTACTACTGAATCATAGGTGGCGCTTGTGATGCCTAATGCAGCAAAGTGAAAATGTCATAAATAGAGTGAACTTAGGCCTTTTACCTTTATGTCACTAGTTGTCAAGAAAAGAAACGTTGTTTTGGTTAGCTTTGTTTTTCATTTATATTTTATAATTTTATTATAATACATTTATTTATTGAAATTCATTCTTGTTTTAATTTTAGTGTACATTTGATCTTATTTTTGCTTCATTTGTGCTCGTAATTCTTCGATTTCTTCATAGAGACGTTGTTGCTGCTCCCATGGTGGAGGATGTTCGTCATCTTTTGCTATTCGTAATAATGCAGCTATGCGTTTTCTGATGAAAACCTGTCGTCCGCCGCGTTTTTTTCTCTTTGTGTCTACTTTTGGAATCGTAGTTTTCTCTGCTTCTAGTTTTTGTGCTGCTAGGATCGCCGGATGAATTCGAGGCTGCGGTCCACCTTCCTTTGGTAACTTTGATGAATTCGAGGCTGGCAAGGTCGCCATGAAATGGTTGGCTGAAGGGCAGTTTGAATGTATTGACTCGATCGTACAATAACTGCTGATAGTGGCTACTATTACGCCTGACAATATTCAAAGTAATATCGTGGAAACGAAGTAAAATTTCCTTGTATGAAATTTTTATGTAAAGTTCTCGTCTTGGAACAATCTCCTCGTACGAAATTCCTTGTACGAAATTTTTGTGTGGAACTTCTCGTCTTAGAACAATCTCCTCTTACGAAATTCCTTGTACGAAATTTTTGTGTGGAACTTCTCGTCTTAGAACAATCTCCTCGTACGAAATTCGTTGTACGAAATTTTTGTGTGGAACTTCTCGTCTTAGAACAATCTCAGCTTCAACGTAGCGAATTTAACCGCCCCTACTAGTGTCGGCTGAGATTTGTTTAAGTAAAAAAATAACGACGATGTATTTCTACTAAAGTCTTTTTTTGGTCGCCGACCGATCTGGCTTACCGGAAAAGACTGTCCTTTATTGTTAATCATTCCATCTTTTATATCAATGATAATACAGTTATATCAAATTCAAAAACTGCGCGAATCAAAAATAATTATCTAGTTCCGAGAATTTACCACCGCGTGCAATTAGGGCGCTCTAGTCGCCATCTATGTATATGACATTTCGGCAAGTGTCAAAACGTCAGTTTTGTTTTGGAGTTACACAACACTGCTGATAAAATTATTGCGCAATTTAAGTTTACGGCGTCGGAGTCACCAATATTGCCACTTGTGTTGATGCTGGTCGCGTGCCTTTATGCTAATCAACTGAATTCGCCAATAAGAACGCACAGTTATGTTAATAATTTGCAACAACCGAGTAAATAAGCCATGATCTTCATAAAGTTCTAGTAATTTGCCATTCTATATCCG
This sequence comes from Nemotelus nigrinus, assembly GCA_947369275.1. Lineage (NCBI taxonomy): Eukaryota > Metazoa > Arthropoda > Insecta > Diptera > Stratiomyidae > Nemotelus > Nemotelus nigrinus. The sequence goes on from OX376372.1 coordinate 79,769,712, forward strand.
GGTAAATTAAGATGAAGTGAAACTTATCGCGTCTTGAAATGTGTTGATCGTATCCCATTTATAAACGGGTTGCCGTTATGCAGGGACAAAAGTATTGAACGATGTATGAAAACTAAATTAGGCTTCTTGAAAATGTGACATAAAGCAGATAATGCATGTAAACGGGTTGTTTTTAGCCGGGGAGTATTGTATAAAGTATTGTATAAAGTTTAATAAAAACCATAACAAAATCTGATTTGATTATAAGACTCAGAAACATGAAAATTAAATTTAAAGCATAAGAACCGCTAGTAAGACTAATTTTCGAATAAAAGTAAAGCGATTGTGCAGAATTTGAATGTAAAATAGATTTACATCTGCTACTCAATACAAGCAATGTTTGTTTAAACTCTTGTACCATTTCATTAAGATTATTGCATCAGACGCCAAAAAACAAGAAAACTATTGTGCACTGTGTATAGCTACAAAAAGCACATACGAAAAAACTAGTTATTACTTTATCAAATCAAATAGCACTTAGTGTTACCACGTCAAATATGACTTAGTGTTTCAACACAATTCTAAGAAACTTGTTTGCAGGAAAAAACCACTCAATTCCAAAACGTAGCACGTAAAATCACAATGGCGGGAATTTGTGTGTCCATTTTTTTTTCATTAATGAGCTATTCTTATACACTTACACTTTTCTTATACACTTAACTCAAATCTATTAGGCTAAATGAACTTGCAAACACTAAAGGCTTTCATAAACACTCTCAAATATAGCACGCACGGTGCACTTGCGGAAGTGAATGTAAAGTGGACTGAAAATGGAATCTGTAAATCGTTTTACTGGTAGCAAACTAGACTTCATAATCATACTCCTGGGTAAACCTGGTATGCGTATGCGTTGACAACTTATGTTCCACAAACTTGTGCAAACAACGCACAAAAATATTTATTCTGAAAAATTTATTGAGGTGTGTAGAGGATGAAAAAATATCGCTTAGTTCCTTGACCAATTTTTTATTACAAATAACTAATTCAATGCAATAAATTTTTTTAACAATAATTCATTCAATTTCATTATACGTACGACTACACACCATACGAAATGGTTATTCCAATGCACCTTACAATTGCATTATTAATTGCACAATTTACTAAATTTAAGACACATGTTTTAGTTTCAATTCTAACCACGTTTATTACATGCTATTGAAGTCGGAACTTGAATATTGTATGAAAATAGCCCGATCGGCATGTGCTCACACTTATACGAAGTTCCGAAGGAAAAGAAAGAAGAACAGAAAAAACTCCAGCGCACCTGAACCGCTAGAAACACTAATGTTCGAAGAACACTAGAAGATTCGTGCAGGTTTTGAGTGCATATTCTACCACACGAGCTGCTTATTACAGCCAAAGAGTCTCAAGAACGCATTATAACTCATATGGTGGAAAGGTTTCAGATATTACCACTGGCATGCATTTCAAAGTTTATGAGAGCAAAACACTTGTTACTCATATTCATTACCGAACGTTTATGTTATAAAACTTTGAAAACAGCATCACCTTCAACAATAAAAATGAAAATGCTCAGTGCTTGTAACACATTGCCAGCACCATAATTAAAATTCTACCACACTGCTTTACGTCTAAGTAAATATTACCTACATATGTGTGAATATACCCTATGAATGTAACTTTCATCCGATGGCTTAATCGAAAGTAACAGGCATAGAAATATCTTTGGTGCTGCCATCCGCAAAATTTCCAGAACTTGAAAATTTAAACAATCGTTATTTACGAGTATTTACATTGCAGATGTTTGTCATACACTCTAAAAAGTGGGTCTATAATTCATACTTTGATAATAGGAAATATATTCATTTTTTCGTTTAAAATAACGCATCACAAATTTTTTTACGCATTCGATGTGCATTTTTTGCTTTTACGTCATATCAGCTGAATAATACACAGCTTTTTGTAAATTGAAGCAAAAAGAGTGTAAATTTACTAGTTTTCTATTCACCTTTGCGCCAAACCCATAAAATTGCATCATTATTTAGGGTAAAATTACACCATTTGGTCGTAAAAAAAATTATCTTTTTACGCGCTTTTGTAAATTTACATCTTTAATAGTAGGAAACCAGTTTCCTTCTACTATACGGTCAAAATTCAACCAAAATTTTTTTGAGTGTATGAAATGGAAATGTATGGAAACATAGAAATAGCAAAAATATCTCTTGCGCATTAGAGCCGCCGTGAATATTGATTTTCGAAAAATATTTTTTTTTTTTGTGTGACTAAAACACATGTACAATACTGTTTTTCTAGGGTATCCATCTCAATCATTTCCTACTTCAAGCAGATAAATAAGAAACACTATCTTTTGGTTAAACATGTTTCCCTTTCACGATTTCCACGCGACCCAAGAGGTATTGTGATGGCGCGTTAACCTTTTGTTTAAGATGGATGGTTTCCCCAGTAGGCCTATTACCCATCAAATTAGAAAAGTAGGAAACAGTAGAAACTCTTGTTATTAAAATTACTTTAAATTTTTATAAAATTACTACCTAGTCTTGAATTTGGTTTAAAAGAAATAAATAGGGCCTATTTGGAAAATTTGGCAAACGCTTTTGGTATACCTTTATCAAGCCATCGTTCACTTGAGACCATATTGTTTTAACCATAGTGATTTCGAAGCCAACATTTGTAGTGACCTTCGTTAAAACTATCCCTATAATGACATACTACAGAGTTGATTTCATATATGCCACCATTTATCTCCAGCTGTTTCCTTAAAACAGTTGTTTTATATTCTATTGCACATTTTTGCACAAGATATCCGATCTGCCCAGCCAATGGAATAACTTGAATCAACATCAAATGACCGAGGCTTAAAATCTGGCATTTTTGCTTTCGTTCACGTATAACCTCCCAATTTTCACAAAGGGAGTTTGATATACGCTCCCATTTATTAAACTGGTGTTTCACAATTTCAAGTGAATCTGCTGCTACGAGATCTTCATTCACAAAAACTGTGAAACACAATAGTGGTTCAACGTGGCTGCTCTGAAAACCGTAATTAAAACAAAGTAAGGTATATTCTACTTGGAAAGTGAAATTTTCCTTCAAGATTGGTTACATGTGAAGGATTTCCATGAACAAATCATGTACGTCTTGCTGTTGGCGATCAGTAAAATAGCCGCCTACTTTTGATCGTAGGTACCATGATATGAAACAATGAGCTTGGTCATTATTGATAGTGAACAAAAGTAAATTAACGTCACACAAATTTGAACGTATCTTCTTGCATGCCATAGAACAAATAGTTTGAACGGTTGTTCAACAAAACTTGAGACACGATATTTGCGCAGCACGATACTCCATCACCATTTTGAAACTTTTGTATGGTGTATTCAGTAGTACATAGCTTATTTGATACTTGTCTCTACTCAATTGGTACTTTGTCAGCACATACGCTAATATTTTGGCTAAATACATATTTAAGTGAACTCGTATGCCCACAAAAACTGTCAGAAAGGATGCCTACTATAGGCTTATGGTAACTGAAGTATGGCTCATAAAAAGTACACTTGACGTTAGCAACAATGTTACAAAAAGCAATATCGATCTTGGCTATGCCATTTGTAGAAAATAATCTTGACGGCATGGCATACCTCAAGCCATAGCTACCAAGTATTTTGTATAAAGTGTGGTTGGGCACACAATTACAATCTATATTTATGTCTCCTACAAGACCAACTTTGTTCTCCTTACTATTCGTTGCATTAAGCATTTCGATAAATTTATCTTCAACTGCTGAAAAAGCAGTTGTAGGAGACTTTTAGCAAATACAAAAACCGTATTCTTCCTACCCGAAACAAAGAAAGTTTACAAATTTTTTTCATAATTGTAAATATATTTCACAGTGCATGAGCTAATGCCATCCTTACAATACAACAGCACACCGAATGCCTTTCGTCGGCGGTGGCAGTCGTGACGAAAAATTATCCTGCAATTTGATATTTCTAATGAATCTTTTGGCAGAGTCCACGTTTCTACTACAAATATAAAAAAAGCTGAAATAAAGCCCTCATCACATGACACATCCATAAAATGCTTATTTAAGGGCTGGACGTTATGGAAAATAGATGAACGGACAGAATCAGGAAGATCCTGTAGGAAAGGCAAACTGAATCGTACTGGCTTCTCTCGAAATAATCGGTTCATTTCATTTACAACAGTTATGTTGGATCAACCCTAATATCCACGATTAAACTTTCCCACAATATGCAAGCCAGTTAATTTTGTAGCTCTACTTAACCCCACATAGAGCTCATTTTTGGTCAATCCTTTTCGCATACTTATTGCAACATTCTCATATGTTCCACCTTGATTCTTATATATAGTTATTCCCTCTGCGCATACTATGGGAAACTATTTTCTTAATATGTTAGAAATCAGACTCTTCTTCAATTGTATGCTTTTAGCAATAGCTTAAATGAGCGCTAATCTGATTCTGCTTTATATAAGCAGAATATGTGGCCGTTGTTTGGCGATCTATTTTTGAGTCATCAAATTCTAGCCATGATCTGACAGGGCAGCTTTGCGTAGTTTCAATAAGTTTCAAAACCCCAATGGCTCCATTGAAAACTCCGTCACTTATTGATACATTGACAGTCACCATGTACTTGACATCAACTGCTAATGGCAAGAGATATCTCAGGCCATAAGTCAGGTGAGAAGGTGCTTGCCTGGCAGCTTTTAAAATACTTTCCCGCCTTTTCAAAGAAATGTGTTTAGTAGGCACTGTATCAACTGCTTCAGAGATAATACACTCTTAAGTTGATAATATTTTACTATTGTAATTGTCCACGTCGGCATTAGTGCGGAAAAGACAAATTGTTGGATGATTAACTTTGCCCAATTTGGAAATCTCCGACTTTCCAATAACTTGACTGGTCAAACGGTCTCTCGCCAAACGATTCAAGCACTCGACAAAAGTGAGATTATCCTATTGTCGCATTATCTCTGTCAATTCATACGCTCTAAATTCCATTGAGGGTTGGCAATTAAAGCACTGTATGGATTACGGGCATTATCTTGAAATATATATTTATTCCCTACAGGCGTGAGCTGATTAAAATCCCCAAAAAGCAGTATGCTCATTCTACCAAAAAACTCTTTGCTTGAGGAAATCTGGCGCAATCTTTCATCGACCATTGCAAACGTGTGACTACCAACCATACTTACTTCATCTATGATACTAAACTTAACATCGCGAAGCTTTGAAAAGAGAGTATTCCGAATATTTACGGAAAGTTTTGGCATTTCTTCAGTATATTGATTAATAGGAAGTACAAACGCAGAATGTAATGTAAGACCATCGATCGCAAATGCAGATTTTCCAGTTGGCCCACATAACAGGGTTTTTAAGCTTTGCGGATTGTTTCCAGCAACGCTATTAAAATATTTCAGTATAGACTGGTTGATTGCTTTAATTAAAACGCTTTTCCTTACTCCAGCGCTTCCAGAGAAAAATTCGCGAATAACCCGACCACATTTAATTTCGTGCAGGACATGCATTCAATATTTTCTTTGCCCGTCATTCAAATGCTGCATTAAACAATAATATTCACTTTCTGGCTAGATATCTAGAACTGAAAATGTTGCATATGCAACACCCGATGCCTTTTCATTAACTGGAATACCAGCATCTACTAAAATATACTCTTCGTTTGTTCTGTTATCAAATATGGCATATCCATCTTCTCTCTTGCCAGCAATAAGAGAAGCAATCAGTGATCCATCGTCGTTAAACGTATCTTTCTGATTTACAGTCGCAGCAGCGTAATCTGCCTCAATATGGAAGCTATAGTCCTCAAAGAAATATTTTTCCCTATTCTGTCTTATAGTTGATAAGTTATTGATGTATGTCTTTTTTCTATCAACATTGAGCAAGTCTGCTACTTTATTTCTCCATAGCGAAAAGAGCATCAATTGTTCTCTAAGATAATTGTCCTCACCTTGCTTTTGCTTGAAGTTGACAAATCTAACTACTCTAGGCTTTCTACGCATCCGTAAAGCTCCTCTATTATTTTTGAGCCCATAAATGTGACCAGTTCCCTCACATTTAATCTCGTCATCATTTTCGCTATCTAGATTGGGACCTTTCACTTGAAATTTGGAATACAATGATACAAAGTCTGCTAGACATATGTTTCGCTGGCCTTTGAATATAGTGATCTAGGTTATTCTCAATGAAGACATGGGTGCTTTCACTACGCAACTTTTGCAGACTTTCTTTCAATTTTATAATGCGAAAGCGTCTTTCAGGTAAACGGGTATTTATAAAAGAGCATTCTCGCGATGACTTCGACAAAGGCATGCCCATAATACAGTACACAGTCTCTTGTGCACTAAGTTCCGACCCATTCAGGAATGCATTACATAAAAGCTTCAAATTTTCTTTTATACTAAGGTTTCCTAAATGGATTTGCGCTAAACAAATACAGTTCACCTTGTCAATTTTATCCTGATAGCGTCAATATAATCAATTTCTTTGATATTTATATCTTTCAAAAAAGCATCGAAGTCAATGTTAGGTGGATTTTTGAATTGCGCACATAAATATTGCCTTATTGATCTATGTGTGGAATTCAACAACACCCATCGCGGCTCTGCTCGTTCGAGCTTCAAAGGGCTAAGAATAGCTGTCGTTCTGATCGGGAAAAAAGGTATACTAAACCTACACCCCACTTGTCCACTTTTCATTTTATTCTTACAAGTGAAAGAATGTTTATGGGTTTGAAATGTTAACACGTCTTCACTTGACACAAATGAGTGACTTTGCGAGCAGCTAATTGTTAAAGCGAGCAGCATCTTTCAACTACAGTAAGTAGTGACAATGAGGGCTTCCTCTCTTCTGAAATTCAACGCGAATATAATAGTCTATTACATGGTGTTCCTGAAATATCCCTCCCGAAATCGTAAGCATACGAAATATTTCTGCAAATTCAAAATATCGGGCGCAAGTTGCAGGATCTTTCTGAATCAGCTCCCGGTTTTCACTGCATCTCAGCTCTGCAGCCTGCTCGTCAGTAATTTCGATATCATAAACTAACTTTTTTAATATAACTAACAACTCCAGCCATTAGGCTTCTGCTGCTGACATTGTAAGAAAAATGTGGAGCGCGCCTAACTTACGAACCATTGCCATAGCTTCTTTCACTTTGTCAAACCAAAATATTGGAAAACCTCTATCTGCCACGAAAAATTTAAAACCAGAGTCATTGTCAATCAGCAAATTTACAAACTTTTCTTTGTTCAAATCACTGACCTTAATCGGATTATTAGTATTCTTTTTTGACGCAAGCAGAAGAAAATGCTGTCTCAAATTTACTTTATACGTAATTTTGAGCTCATATAGAATAAAGAAGTGGCATCGCAAAATCGCCTGTCAGCTCGCGTTCAAAAGTGACTTACACCATTGCTGGTATGTTAAATTTTCCGGACATTGAATTCGCTTCCCCACGAAAAGTTTTATGAAGCTCATGCATTCAGCATTTTCATTCAGCAAAATAGAAAGAGGCATTGCTCTCCCTCCCGGCGCAAAGACCATGACTCTATTTTCTATTAAGGTACGGACAAGACGGAGCGAAGAGAGCGTCGGGCAAAGAAATCGATCTGAATCGATCTCGTCGCTACTATCACATTTCTGCTTTGGTCGCTGCTTTGACATGGAAATATATGAACCGTTTCAGCGCGTTGCTCGACTCGACGCTCTCGTCGCACCGTCTTGTCCGTGCCCTTAGAGTTTCATGGTCTCTTACAACAGCGTCTAAAGTATCGTCTTCAGGCTGGTTTATTCCACAATCTTGCAAAGCATTACCAACTTTGCTTGAAACTTGAATATCCCATAAAAGTCGATCTTCATCAACTTGGACTCTTGAAAAGCAAAAGACTTCACTCTCTTGCAGAAATTTTGCTGCTTTTATTATAGCTGCAGGGCGAATAGCTTCAGACAGATAAACACTTTTATGTTGTTGATGACTTTGGATCGCAGCAGCAGCAACAACAGCAGCAACGCACACAGCAAATGATCATCTCGCAGAACTATTCCAAATCGATGAATATCGGCTATGGAAACCAAATGTCAAACAGGCAGTATCAAAACATGGGAAGCAATTCGAACCAATCATCCAATCTGCCGAACTTTATGAAATCATCATTCTCGCTGTCCAATTTCGATACATCTCTATCTGTTTACAATTAATACTTGACAGTGACAGACGACCGGCTGTCACTATCTAGGAGAAGTTCTGGAATTAGGCGCAAGGGGTCGTTCAAGGCATTACCAGTCCACAGGTCATTCCGGACGTTTAGGAAAGCGACACAATACAATGACCCGGGCAAGTGCAAGAAGTTACCGGTGGCGCAGCGGTATCTTGTTTTGAATTCGTGTATGGAAATAGCTTTGAAATTTTAAAATTTGAAATAGTTTGTTAGAAGATCAGAAATCAGTGAACAGTTGAAAAGACAAGGTGTGAAGTAGAAGTAAAGGTTGACTTAGAATTTGATATTATAAATGTAGAAAGTAATGAAATAAATTGTAAAATAAAACGATTGGTGTTTTTTGATAAAGTAAAGATCGCGATTTAAGAAAAAGTGAATTTGTTGAACATAGTGATTTTTTGGTCCGTCGAGCCGGATTCATAAGGTAGGTGAATTTGGCATGTTTTTTTTTTGTATCTTAGTAGTTGATCTTGGCATACAAAATAATAGAAAATAATAGCAGAATAAAATAAAAGATAAAATAAAAGCAGAATAACAAGATTGAAGTGTCGAATGGACACATGATTCTGCTTGTTCGGAAATCTAAATTTTTTTAAAAAAAAAAAGAAGAAATTTTACAGAAAAATAAAGGCCTTGAATTTAAATCCGTTAATACTTGCATTTATTCAAGTGAAAGTCAGACGTTTGTACCAAAATTAGCGATAGAGCTGGCAAACAAGGTCTGATTTCAGCACTTAAAGAAAACAAATTCGAAATTGATAAATATATGATATTTTTTGCAAAGGGAACAAATATTTCAAACATTAAATGGGTTCTGAATTGTGCGTGAATAAGTGGTAACGGTCATAGGAGATTGTCGATGAACATAATCGACATTTTAAACAAATATCGGTGTCGCTATATAGTGAAAATAATTCGAAAGCTCGTTAGTTCGGATTAGTGTCGGCACTGTTGATCTGCAAGAGTACTCTCGTTGGGCATATGAGCATGCATATGACAAAGTGCTGACATTGCAGATGTTATTGAACGCTAATCCTATCTTTGTGAGAATTTATCTTTAATACACATAGTGACGGTGGTAATGCGAAAACTAATAGTGTGGTGATTCGTCAATATATATTTGAAGGCATGAACTAGATCAAGCGATCTGAGTTCTTCCAATTGAGTAAAATAAATAACAAAGTACATAGACTTGAAATACATTACATTATATAAATTCTGAATCGCTGTTCGTATTGTGTAGCTATGTCGGTCACAATAAATGCATTATGCGCTGCACAAAAGGTTGCATTAGAAAATTTAGCCAAATCAGCCATAAATTTCCGAAAAGATTCAAAGGCTCGGAAAACTGTGTCATATCTTAAGAGTAGACTTGAAGCTCTTAAGGAAAACTACTCAAAATTTGTTCAAAATCATGATCAGATAGTGGCCATGTTGAAAGGGGAAACCGCTGAAGATGATATTGCTTATTTCAAACTTAGTCTATACACTGATTATGAAGAACGATATTTTGAGTTAAGGTCAGATATAGAAGAGTTATTATCTGAAGTAGATAAGCGAGCTAGTGAAAGTGTAGTAAAAGAACAAGTGCAGTCAGGGGGCTCTGAGGGTATAAATGACATCAAATTGCCACGAATAGCCATGCCAACATTTAGCGGTCGTTATGAAGAATGGATGTCGTTTAAAGATTTATTCGTCTCGCTAATACATAGCAAAGGTTCTTTATCTTCTGTCCAAAAGCTTCATTATTTGAAAGCTAGCCTAACAGGTGAAGCTGAGCTTTTACTAAGACCGTACAGCATTACGGATGATAATTATGAAACGGCATGGACGATTTTGGAGGAACGCTATTCCAATAAACGAGCACTTCTGTATGCCCATTTCAAACGTCTCTTTTCTCAGCCATCAATCACGACCGAATCTTCTTGTTCTATTCGTAAATTAATAGATACATCGTTCGAGAGTCTCAAAGCAATCGAAAATTTGAAAGTGGATGATCTATGGGCAGCAGTAGTGGCATATTTTTTGGTACAAAAATTACCAAATGAGACTCGTAGTATTTGGGAACAAGAAACGGCCATTAAACGAGAAATACCAACACTTGAAGAATTAAATAAATTCTTAGATAACCGTTTCCGGGCATTAGAAGCGATTGCTGATGACAGGGTAAAACGTAGATCTTTTGAATTGCAGAGCACAAGCAGACAAAGTCATACTGTTCAAACTGTTCCGACGGCATCACAATGTAACATGTGCAATGGACCACATAACATCATGAAATGTTCCAAGTTTCTACAGGCGACTCAACCACAGAAACTTGAATTTGTCAAGCGAAAGGGGTTATGTTTGAATTGCCTACGAAAGGGCCATTTGATTATGAATTGTCCAAGTAAATCCTCGTGTGTGAAATGTCAGCTTCGTCATCACACACTATTACATCGTGAAAATCCACCGACTATTGGCAATGCTGTTAATTCCTTTCCAAATAATACCAACGCGACATCGTTTCAACCGACATCTCACAATTCAGCAGCAGCACAGTCATTCACTACAATGGCATCAGGTGATGTACTCCTAGCAACTGCGTTAGTTCAGCTCCAAACATCAAATGGAACCTTAGGATTGCATCGTGCATTACTGGATCAAGGGTCAAAAGCCTCATTCATTTCTGAATCAGCAGTCCAACAGTTGGGATTGAAAAAAGAAACAACCAACATTAATGTTTTTGGTTTCGGAAGTTCAGCTGCAACTAAAATTACCGGGAAGATTTCCACCAACTTAGTAACCGATAGCAAAGAACTAGTCCCTTTAACAGCTTTAGTGGTAAATAGAATCACTAAACTCATTCCATCACGCAGCATCAAATCGTCCATTCGAGAACAGTTGGGTAATCTACCTCTGGCAGACCCACAATTTGACAAGCCGAAGAATCGACATACTATTAGGCGCTGAAGTATACGCAAAGGTCATACTCGGCGATGTGCTCCAACTCTCTTTAGGCCCAATTGTTCAGAAGACGAAGCTTGGTTGGATAATTTCCGGAGGAATTGAGTTAGAACATGTTCATAACGTGCACAACTTTAGTATCGAAGTTGATCATAACAAAGAACTTCAACAACAATTACAAAAATTTTGGGAGATAGAAGAAATTCATCCGCGGAAGGTCTTGAAAAAGGAAGATGAAAAATGTGAAAGGTTCTACGCAGCTACTACAATCAGAAATACAAACGGACGATACACCGTTAGATTACCATTCAAGGACGAATTTAGTAAAAGTCTATTGGGAGAATCAAAACACATTGCCGTCACAAGTTTGTTAAATCTAGAACGCAAATTTAGCAAAGATACTGAACTTGCAATACAAAAGGTGTATGCAAGAATACATAGCCCTTGGACATATGCATCGAGTGGATACCCGAAGTGAATACAAGATAGAAAATGGAAAATCAATTTGCACAACACATTATATCCCACATCACGCTGTATTAAAGGAGAGTACGTCGACCAAACTGCGTGTAGTTTTTGACGCATCAAGGAAAACAAGTTCCGGAGTATCCCTTAACGACATATTACTAACAGGCCCAACAATTCAAACTAATATGATGTCGATACTAATGAATTGGAGATTGTTTAGATTCGCATTCCTTGCGGACATCGAAAAAATGTATCGCCAAATCAGGATACATCCCTCTGATGCAAATTACCAACGAATACTGTGGAGGCAGGAATCGACGAACTCAATTGAAGAATATTCTTTGAATACAGTGACTTTCGGACTCACGTGTGCACCATTTCTAGCAATTCGCACACTCCATCAATTGGCGAAAGATGAAGGGCATCGATTTCCACATGCAAGACATTCCGTATACAACGAGATATACGTGGATGACCTACTCTCCGGAGGAGGTACTATTGACGAAGCCCTTGTGAAGCGAAATGAAATTGACACAATGATGCAATTAGGAGGATTTAAACTGCGAAAGTGGTTAGCCAATGACACACAACTACTAGAAGGACTTCCTAGGGAAGATATTGAGTTGAACGAAGCAGCAGATCTACAATTGGAACAGGGATATAAATCACTAGGATTGATCTGGTACCCTTTATCAGATTATTTTACGTATCGAGTCCGACACCATGAACTAGCATCCCCAATCACAAAACGAAATATTTTATCCGAAATCGCACGACTGTACGACCCGATGGGGTGGCTGGCTCCGATCATAATAGTTGGAAAAATGATCTTACAATCACTATGGATACACGGTCAAACGTGGGACGAACCAGTTCCACCGGAGATTGTTCAGCAATGATCCAAGCTACAAAATAATTTGAAAACTATAGAACTACTGAAAATTAATAGATGGGTGAGTAATAAACCTAACTCCAGGATCGAAATTCATGGTTTTTGCGACGCATCAAAGCAAGCTTATGCAGCCGCCATATACTTAGTTGTTCGCAATGGAGATCAAACACAATCCAATCTACTCATAGCCAAATCGAAAGTAGCCCCTGTTAGACCAGTCACGATCCCTCGTTTAGAGCTTTGTGGTGCGGTTTTACTAGCAAAATTGCTGAAGGAAGTGATGTCAACTCTCAACTTAGCAGCCAACGACATTTGTCTCTGGTCCGATTCCGAAATCGTTCTGTCCTGGCTCAAGGGACATCCAACTCGATGGACTACGTTTGTTGCTAATCGAACCGCTGAGATCTATGATTTAATAGGCAACGTATCATGGCGACACGTCCCATCATGTCAAAATCCAGCAGACTTAGCTTCACGCGGGGTTGCACCAGTGGAAATAGTAAACAGCAAGCTATGGTGGAATGGGCCAACATGGTTGGAAAGAGATACTGAATTCTGGCCGTCCCAGAAACTTATCGAGAATACTAAACTAGAACAGCGCAAACAAATTTTAGTCAATATACACACCAAAGATGACGATTGGATGGCCGTCGTACTGCAAAGGGTTTCTACATATACAAGGTTAATCCGTGTTACGGCGTACTGTTTCCGGTTTGCAGTTATAATATCTCGGAAAAGTATCTGTTTATTAAGCGAACAGATTCTTTTATCTGTCCGCTTAGTAGCCGAATACACAATTCGTCTACTTGGAAATTTGTAGCCGAATACACAATTCGTCTACTTGGGAATTTATAGCCGAATACACAATCCGTCTATGTTTGCAGCTTCTGTACTTCGGTCCAATACCGACGCACGAAGGGGAACCAGAAAGTGAAACACTTGTTCTGCTAGAAAACCCAAATTGCAAGTGACTTTATTTTTACAATCAATTTCTTATATAGCTAATTAATCTAACATATTGGTATAAGTAGCGACAATTGCTGACCATTCATGTTGTGCATTCATGCGTAGGTCAATGACGTGGATCAGCATTTTCTTGTTATTTTCATTATGCGCGGAAAATTGCTGATGCTTGAATCATTGACCCATGCATGCATGATGATAAATACTCGTGCAGCAATTGACACCTTACAGGAAATCAGGTGTGCGGACGTTATTCAACATAATTTACTAAGTGCATGTAAAAGAAATATGCTTACGCTAGAAGGGCATTTAATTTCGTTCTTTAGTTCAATAGGTGAATAACTTCAAGTTGTTTACGACATATTTGTGATTGCTAATACTTAGTGGCTATAGTGATATTATTGAGGGGTCAGGTGAAAATTGAACATCCTCCCCCGCGTTGATCGATGTCGGTCAACCAGTTATTCGTCTGGATCCACTGAAACCGTAAATGCCTTGGTAGTTGTTGTTCTGGGTCGGGGGATCGGTGAGGACTGCATAACCGTGGGAGTTGGTTGTTGCTTACATTTCCATAGAAGATATATTAGGACGAGCAGCAATCCAAGTATTCCGATGTAGCCCAGCGTGAAATGATGGATATCAGCTGGCCGAAATCCAGTTTGGATAACTTCATTGTTCCGCACTGTCCTCAGGTCTTCCTTTAATTTGGCAAGATGCTTTGCAAAGGATTCTTGAGGATCGACGTTGGTTTTGTTCCAGAGAATGGCTTCGGTGATGTTTCTAGTTGAGACAAGCGAAGTGTGGAAATTGCTGGGGAACAGCTTGTGCGCCTGAATCGTCGCAAATTCTTCTTTCATGACGCAATCTTCACTTAATTCGATGATGCCGGCACCAGTCAGGGTTCTTGATGATACTGTGTTGTCACAAATTATGTTGATTGGAATGGTGGCATTGGCAAAGTAAAGCCAGTGATTTGGGGCTGACAGCTGAATCCATCTTGGTGGGTTCTTCAGCCTTTTGACGATGCATATATCATGTGCCGAGGTGTGGCTGATGAAACTCATCTCGCATTTGCTAATATCCGAGCTTCGTTGGTAGAGTGGATGCATTTGTCTGCATATATAGTTTAGAATGGGCGTCTTTCTGCACGTTGTTATTTCTTGATCGGAAAGGGGGAAATATTTGTCCCGATTCAGGTTGGTGACAAGATATCTGGTTGAGGCCTGTATCACCAATGCGGTTTCATTCACCAGGGTTGGTACGGGAACAACATGTAGTAGTTCGAAACGTTCATCGATAAACAGTGGTAATTTTAATCGAAAGAGGACTTTGTCCGCTACGATACATCCCTCTATCGACGCGATGCTGTAAAGCTCCAGTAGATTGTCTGGCTTGACTGGCAAATGCAAATGTGGTGGTAGTTCTTCCTTTATCACATGTAGAGCTTGTAACATCTGCTGGCGCGATAGTAGCTGTGGGTTGATTTTGCCGTGGTGCATATCGACAAGCACATTTATGAGCATAGCTTGGATTCGCTGGTATTTGTTAGCAGCTAGTAATAGAGGTATTGCTGCAGCAGAAAACGTTTGTGCGGCTTCCTGATCCCATAACTCTTTGGAGATGCTGTTTAGTCGTGTCATGGTTCGATTCAAAGCTGCGTTCAAATGTTGTAATGTGTGTTTTGTCGATTTTTCCATATTTTCCATTAGATTGGCTGTAGAATCAATAATGGAGGTTTGATTTTTCAACAATTGTAACAAATGTTGGTCGTTTTCATCTAATCGGTCAATAATTTCTGCCATTTTAATCGCATAGTCTGAATCCAGGACTCCAAACAACGAATTCGCGATGTTACCTACAAGATTGAAGGCACCTCTTCGAGTTCTGTGTGTGGACTTATAAGATGCTGGCTGCAAGAATTTGTTGCCGTTTTCTATCTCCAGCAATAGATGATGAAATTGCATCGAGGTTATGGAGCACGAATGATGGTCGGGCATTTGCTGGCATATATGGAAAAGGCTTTCTGTTCCCTTCCGTATCGCTGCCATTTCGTCCCAGTAGGACGTTAGGTTATAATGCACTATGAGATTCCATTCATTTAGGACTACGTTGACTGGACCCATACTTTCGAAGTAAATACCTGGTGGTGTTTGGAATGGGATTATTTTTACTGGACTCATCGTGACCGGAAGCACCAAACTAGCCCAGAGCAACAAATTTATTGCCGTATTCCCAATTCTTCGATTCTTAGGCCGTAGTGGCTCTGTGGTTAGATCGTTGACTGATGTTAATTCTTCGTTGGCAGCCGCGGTACGTGATTCTGTTGGTTTATGCTTTGTCGCTCGCGCTGGAGATGTTTCTTCATCAGTATGGCTTTTGTTGCACTCCCCGGCATTTATAGGTAGTGGAGCCAACTTCTGAATCGGTCTTCGCAGCACACCGGTTGCTGTTCGAATATCTGCAACTCTAACTAAACCATCCAGGCCCTTGATTACTTGAGAAATTCTGCCCATTTGCCATTTTAAAGGTGGAAGATTGTCCTCCTTGATTAACACGAACATACCTGGTGTAACATTTTCGCACGTTTGCTTCCATTTGCTTCGCTGTTGGAGTCCCGTAAGATACTCCGATGACCATCTTTGCCAAAACTTTTGTTTGATGTCGTTCATTTGTTTCCAGCGGTGTGGCAAGGTTGAATTATTTGGCAGCGCGTGTACGTCTATCGCAGTGGTAAGAGGCTCTCCAATCAAGAAATGGCCAGGAGTCAAGGCTGATATATCGCGGGCATCGTCAGAGAGTGGAGTTATTGGCCTAGAATTCAGGATTGCTTCGATTTCGATCAACACAGTCTCCAGTTCTTCATACGTTAAGGCCGCTGGTGCCACGTTTTTAATTAGAAGATGTTTGGCTGATTTCACAGCAGCCTCCCATAAACCACCAAAATGTGGAGACTTGGGTGGAATAAAGTGGAAATCAATTCCGATTGGTCCAAGAAAACTGGCAATTTTCTGCTGCGCCGCTTTTCCATAAATACTGTCCTTCAATTCCATCAATTGATTCTTCGCCCCGACAAAATTGGTAGCATTGTCGCAATACAAGTTGCGGCAGTGTCCTCGTCGTCCCATAAATCTCTTCAGGGCATCAATGAAGGCTTTAGTAGTTAAGTCGGTGACTAGTTCTAGATGTATGGCCTTTGTTGCAAAACAGCAGAAGACGGCCAGGTATCTTTTTTGAGGGCGCTTTCCTCTGATTTTAAAATGAGTCCACAGTGGTCCCGCGAAATCAACGCCAGAATTGACGAACGGTCTTGCCGGTTGGACTCTTGGCGCGGGAAGATTTCCCATAAGTTGACTTAATAATTTCGGCCTTGTTCTAGTGCATCTAACGCATTTTTGAATAACAGATCTTGCCGCTGTTTTTCCCTTGATAGGCCAGAATTTCTGCCGAGCGATGGCTAGCAATGCTTGTGGTCCTGCGTGTAGATTTTGTTTATGTATGTCCTCTAGAATTAGCCTCGTTACGTAGTGGCCGTAAGGTAAAATTATGGGATATTTTGTATCATAGGGCAAATCTGATTGTTCTAAACGACCAGCGGATCTCATTAATCCGACATCATCTAGAAAAGGATTCAAGCTGATGAGCGTGTTGTTGCTGGCTAATTGTTTTTTTGCTAGAAGCAGATTTATAGATTCTCGGTATTCGTTGTGTTGCGCCTCCTTTATTATGATACCCAGGGCATCTTGTTGCTCCTCAGCAGTTAGAGTAGCTGAATGAGGGCGCACAGACTGAGCTTTCTGCGAGTTCTTTATGAATCTCAAGACATAAGCTACAATACGCTGCAGTCTTCTCAACGAGTTTCTGTGGTCGATACCAATAAGAGGTGAGGTCTCGTCTTGCATTGTTGCTAGAGCTACCCTTGGGCGTTTTTTTCCTTCTTCCACAGCCACCTTGTGCTGAAACCTTGGCCAAGTTTCTTCCGATCCATGCAGAAACATTGGTCCATAAAACCACATTGCACAATTTTTCAGCTTTTCTGGTGCCATACCACGTGAGACAATATCAGCTGGATTATTTTCGGACTTAACATGCCTCCACTGATCCGGTGTTGATAATTGCTGAATGGCTGATACCCGGTTGGCCACGAAGGTGTTGAAAGATGAGGCCTCCGAATTTAACCAGTTTAGGACAATTTCTGAGTCGGTCCAATAAAAAAATGGTCGCTCCGATATTCTTAAATCCCGTTTAAGTCGATGAGCCAATTCAGCTGCTAGTTTGGCCGCGCATAGTTCTAGTCTAGGAAGCGTAATAGGTTTTAATGGTGCCACCTTAGATTTGGCACATAAAATGTGTACGGTGCGCATGCCATCAGTATGAAAGGCCCGAAGATAAGCAACTGCGCCATAAGCTTTCTCAGAGGCATCCGCGAAAATGTGAACTTGAGTATTTTTCGGTATTTTGCCTCCCGTAACATGGCGAGGTATGGAGATCTGGTTGAGCTCAGCTAAACCTTCGCGGTACCTTAACCACTCTGAATGCAACTCCATAGGCAGTGCTGCATCCCAATCGACCTTTAAGCACCAGAGCCTTTGTAGGAACATTTTGGCTATTACTGTAACTGGGCTCATTAGTCCCAGTGGGTCAAATAAGTGAGCAATGTCAGACAACGCCGTTCTTTTGGTTACTTTGTCCGAGTTATTGCAGAAGCTTCTGATCTTGAACTGATCCACCTTGGGCATCCAGATAAGTCCTAAAGTTTTAATCTGTCCTTCTGGTTCATCTGCTAGATCTAGCGTAAGTGCTTGTTCTTCACTGGGTATATTCTGTAGTAACAGGCTGTGGTTCGCGCACCATTTACGCAACTTAAAGCCAGCAGCATTTAGGATAGTTTGTAGCTGCTCACGCTTTTCGATAGCATCGGAAAGATTGTCAGCTCCAGACATAGCATCGTCCATGTAGAAATCATGTTTTAAGGCAGTAGCACCCGCCGGATGTTGATGAGCGGATTGGTTTGCAAGCTCTTGCAGACATTTTGTAGCCAAATACGGTGCAGTAGTGGTGCCGTATGTTACTGTATTAAGATTGTAATATCTTAATGCTTCACCGGGATTGTCTCGCCATAATATCAATTGATATTTTCTGTCTTGTTCGGCTACCATTATTTGCCGATACATTTTCTCGATATCGGCCGTGAAAACGTATCTGAGCAATCTGAATCTCAAAAGAATGGTAAACAGATCATCTTGGATGGTGGGTCCAGTGCACAGGACTTCGTTCAGACTAATGCCAGTAGTAGTCTTAGCAGAGGCATCAAATACTACCCTTAGCTTAGTGGTAGTGCTCTCCGGTTTTAGGACGCAATGATGCGGTAAGAAATAGTGTGGCGATGAAATGTCTGATGGATCAATTCTACTCATATGGCCCAATGATGCATATTCGCTCATGAATTGGCGATATTGGGTGTAAAGGGTAGGATCCTTTTCAAGTCTACGTTCAAGCTGAAAGAACCGACGAAGAGCAATTTCTTTGGAATTGCCGAGTTTTTTTGGGTCTTGTCGAAACGGAAGTTTAACTACAAAACGTCCTTTAGGAGTTCTTTTTGTGTTTTGTGCAAACTCTGACTCACATTTGAGCTCCTGGGTAGTCATATGAGGGCCATTATTTTCTGACTCTTCAAGTTTCCAGAAGCGTTCAATTCGGTCGTTCAAATTTTCTTCATCCAGTTCGGAAATTCCGCATGTAATGCTTGATGGTGTATGTGTTTCCAGTTTGCCTGCTACAACCCATCCAAAGACAGTATTTTGTAGTATTGGACCTCCCTTTCTTAATCGAATCTGTCCAATGGACATCAGTTCGTAGAATACTTCAGCGCCTATAAGCATGTCAATAGGGCCGGGGTGGTCGAAAAGGGGGTCAGCCAGTCGTATATTATGTGGCACGGCTTGTCTAATAGCGGATCCCAAATAGTGCGTAGGTTGTGCGGAAACTATTTGAGGAAGTACTATTGTATCTAAATTCAACGTACAGTTTGTTATTTTTGATTGCACCGCTACCTTCACCTTCTGGTGAGCTTGTTGACATTTTCCTCCTACTCCTCGAATGTTTAATTCTAATTTGTCGGGACGAAGGCCGAGTTTTTTTACTGCCGTTTCTGTTATTATATTTATTTGTGATCCACTGTCTAATACAACTCTGATATCTAGTGCCTCTCCCTTGTAGTCGAGAGCCTGTATGATGGCAGTACTCAAAAGTATCATTGGCCCTCCCGTTGAAGGCTCCGTCGATAGCGTCACCAAATTTTCATCACTTGCCACCGGTAATACTGGTAGTACTGTCGAAAGTGCTCTTTCTTTGTCTACTCTCGGGTTACTGAGAGATTTGTCTGGGGTAACAGCTATGGTTCCTTCGGAGTTGCCTTTATCCAAATGTAATAGCGTATTGTGTCTCTTTGCACATTTTAGGCAACATCGAGAAACACACTGTGATGCTCGATGGCCATCGCGTAAACAGTTCATACATAAACCAAGAAGTCTGACCTTAGCTATTCGCTCTGATATTGACAACCGCTTGAATATTTCGCAATTTGAAATCTTATGATTGCCAATGCAATTCTTGCACCGTATAGTGGCACCATCCTTAGCGGATACTAATGTGGTAGTTTTGCTTGATATGGACTTGGCGTGACTTATTGGCCGCTTTTCCATGCCACAAGTCTCCAACGCTTGAAAGCGGCGCTCAAGAAAATTCAACAAGGATGTTATGCTTTGCAATTCGCGAGGTGCACTAAGCGATTGCTCGTAGAGGTTGTGGCTAACCTTATCTAGCTTTTTAACTAACAGATGAAGAAGAATCGGATCCCAACTAACTATGTTTAATTGCAGGCTCTTAAGTCCAAGCAAGCATTCGTTTGTTACGTCATGCATTTTCTTTATGGCGGAGGCAGACTCTTGGAGTATTGTTGGTTGAGACATTAACCTATTGTTACGTGGTAACAATAGGCGCGTTTTTATCTTGAAAAAAAAAAAAATACAGCCTTCCCCGGGGAAGGCTGAGTCATGGCAAGGCAATCCACCACTCCACTAAGTAGGAGTTTGCGACCACCACTCAGTAGGCATGCTTGTTAGGGTCGTGGTAGTAACCGACTTGTGTCATATACCTGTCGGTTGCTAACCACCTAGCTGATAAGGTAATTCTAAACATACCTACGTTACACACCGGATTGGAGATGTATCCAGGCGGTCTCCTCCCAAGGAGCTCATCGGGCCGTCAAACGGCGTAATCCTCGAGATCAGACCTGTCAGCATCGTCTCGAGATCAGATCCGTCATCATCGCCCGACGAATAAATCGCCACTCCCGGCTCCACAGATGGATTCGTATTATCGTGAATTTGCTATGGATGGTAGCAATCGAAACGTCACTCGAACGACCTGGAAAAGACAGAAAATGATCACAAAGCATCGTGTCCTGGATGCACCAGGAGGGATGCAAGAAGTGAAATACTTATCTGATTAACACCCGCCAATGTCCACTTCAACGAGCCCTGATGGGCCTTCTAACGCTGGAGCTGCAGGGTATCGCTGAATACGTCCGCCACCGTTCATCGATGGAATCCTCCAATACTTATGTCCCGCAGAGTCACGCCCGATCACTTGTTACCCGAAGATACTAATCACACTCGTCAAGCCACGTAAAATTCACATTGACGGTCACAGATCGATTGATACCTTGATAACTACAAATAAAATGACAGTTGAAACGTCAACCGATCTCGGAAAAACACATAATCAAATTGTCAACCAAATCCAGGGGTGGATTAACGACAACCACGGTAAAGCATCGGACTGGTGGGAATCTTCGATCGGCCCGTGTGGAAAGGAGGACATTCACCCGGTCACATTGTGAAAGGAGAAAGTACGGGACCGGGATGGGAACAGAGAAAGCAGCGGTACCTGATGGAGGAAAAAGCGGTCATTCTTTTTGTGACGGCGAAGGCGATCAGATATTGAATTTGAAAATTATCAGGTGCGTCGAAGATTCTTTTTGTGACGGCGAAGGCGATCAGATATTGAATTTGAAAATTATCAGGTGCGTCGAAGATTCTTTTTGTGACGGCGAAGGCGATCAGATATTGAATTTGAAAAGTATCAGGTGCGTCGAAGATTCTTTTTGTGACGGCGAAGGCGATCAGATATTGAATTTGAAAATTATCAGGTGCGTCGAAGATTCTTTTTGTGACGGCGAAGGCGATCAGATATTGAATTTGAAAATTATCAGGTGCGTCGAAGATTCTTTTTGTGACGGCGAAGGCGATCAGATATTGAATTTGAAAATTATCAGGTGCGTCGAAGATTCTTTTTGTGACGGCGAAGGCGATCAGATATTGAATTTGAAAATTATCAGGTGCGTCGAAGATTCTTTTTGTGACGGCGAAGGCGATCAGATATTGAATTTGAAAATTATCAGGTGCGTCGAAGATTCTTTTTGTGACGGCGAAGGCGATCAGATATTGAATTTGAAAATTATCAGGTGCGTCGAAGATTCTTTTTGTGACGGCGAAGGCGATCAGATATTGAATTTGAAAATTATCAGGTGCGTCGAAGATTCTTTTTGTGACGGCGAAGGCGATCAGATATTGAATTTGAAAAGTATCAGGTGCGTCGAAGATTCTTTTTGTGACGGCGAAGGCGATCAGATATTGAATTTGAAAAATTACCAAAACGTCGAGGGAAGTCCTTGGTGAGGCGGTGGGTGTGTCAAAAAGGACCTCCGTGCGAAAAGAAAAACGGTAAATCGAAATCGGGTTCCGGCGGGGATCGAACCCGTGTTCCTCGTGACGCACGAGACCGACGGCGAGACGGTCAAGTGGCAGTAAGATTGTTCGTCTCGTACCGGCCCTGTAGTGCAGTGGTTAGCACGTCTGGCCGGGAATCGGGCGGTCTGGGGTTCAAAACTCCACCCGTGCTGATGTAACTGGGAACCGTGGAAGATTCTTTGTGTGACGGCGAAGGCGAGCAGTAAACGAATCTGGCCTTGAAGAAATTCACCCACAACTGAACCGAGACTCGGCTGGAGTCGGGGTTGGACTTTTGTTTTGTATCTGATACCCGCGCGACCAACAAGGAAGAAGGAGGTTAGTGCTTAGTTGAAAATAGATGTAAGTTTTCTTCATTTTGATTGCCTTTCACAATTAAAGTCAGCATAGAATAAGATAAACTTTCAATAGTAGCGGGTAGAAAACTTTGTGAAGTTAGATAGATTGTCATGGTGGAGTGGTGGAATTTACGAATAACTAAATGGTAGAGGAAATTATGTGACGCGATAAACGCTAGGATTCGGGAATTGTCTAAAATAAATATTTAGATTCGGGAATTGTCTAACATAAATATTTAGATTCGGGAATTGTCTAAAATAAATATTTAGATTCGGGAATTGAATAAAATAGATATTGTTCTTTTATTCGAAATTACGGTGTCGTTCATACTCGTGAAACGGGGAGGCAGAACGGTCCGTGTTACGTGATTGCTAAGTTCAGGGTTGGTAGACATAGAGGGGTCGTGCCGTCTGCAGCAGCGACCCTCCTTCTCAGATTTCTTGACCTCGGTGAGCCGTAAGCTCACTCGGCGGCTCGTGGTCCATAATTGGGGTGAGTGAGTGGCGCCCACGCCCAGTCTCCTGAGCGACCCGGGACCCAAACGGACCAAGCCGAGAGTCACTACCCCCTCGAATAGGCGGGGAGGGTAACAAATTGGCGCCCAACGTGGGGCCTAAAGGCGCGAAAGGGGTGCAAATCGTGGGGTTATAGGTTGCTTAAAGTTATTGGGTTAAGTAGTAAGTGAAAGTGTGAGAAATACGTTAGTGAACTACGGGAGACAGTTGGAACCTTCGGACACGTAATCGTGGAGGATAGTTCAGCCCAGCAAAGTTCCAGAGACGATCAGTGGAAGACCGCTGACTGAGGTTGACGACTTTGGAAAGGGAGCATCCTAATAAGCGACTGAGACCGCGGTGAATCCTCGATTCGGGCAACAAGAATCGGGAACGGATAATTGGAATCGAAAATTGAATTTTGAATTGTATATTATAAACGAAAATAAAATAGATATCATTACTTAGTAAATACACAGTCTTTTTTATTCTCCTTTCTAGTTAGTGAAATAATAATTGTATAATAGTTGAATTTAGCAAATATTTGGGAATAGAACTGCAGCAGAAACGGAATGTCGACCACAGCCAAAATCCTAATTGATCGGCTCAGCAAGGATGAGCTGGTTTACGAGCTGGAAATCAGGGGACAGCCGACTGGAACCGTGGAATCAATGCGGAAAACGCTGCGCGTGGCGCTGCGAGCTGAAGCTTCGATGGATACATCTTTGATTTCGGTACGAGACTATCCTTATACACTGGAGGAGGATTTAGAAGCAGTTCAGGAGAAACTGACCGAAATCCAGGCCTTGATCGAAGTATTTCGGGGAACTCCACAGTCATCCGACTTTCTCAAAACTAAAACCAAGATCGAGTTTGGGATGCGGCGCCTCAAGAATGCTCAACATGAGAAGGGAGTAATGAGCGAGGAGGCTCACAAGTTGCGAGTGCGTCTAATAATGGCGATGGGGGAGTTGCTGGTAAAAGCAGAGGGTGAGGAAGGACCGGGCGAGACGGAACCCGACCAGGAGGACGACAGCAACAGCGAGCGGGAGGCGCTAGGCGCGGATGATGCCATAATACAAGGACCGGCTCGGGTCAGCGAACCAAATCAGTTAGTAGAGAATCTTGGAGAACCCGTATTTTCCACGCCCAGGTCAACTTCGATAGTAGCAAAGGGGCAAGAGTTAGCAAAATGGGGCCTTCGCTACAGTGGGGACTCGGGATCATTGAGTGCGTTCTTGGAACGGGTTGAGGAGCTCCGGGAAGCTCGTGGGGTATCTACCAGGCAACTATTCCAGTCGGCGGTGGAAATATTTGAAGGCAAGGCTCTGATCTGGTTCAGGGCGAATCGCTCTCGTGTGAGCTCGTGGCAAGAGCTGGTTACCGAGATGAGAGCCGAGTTTCTACCGCCGGACTACGACGACCGCCTGATGACTGAAATCGTGAGGCGCACTCAAGGACCCGAGGAGTCCATGGGAGTGTATGTGTCGGTCATGGAGGGGTTATTCAGGCGCCGGGCCCAACCCTGCTCCGAGGAAGAAAAATTGAAAATCCTCCGACGCAATTTAGCGCCTTTTTACCAGACGCAACTGGCTTTAACGACGGTCAGGACTATCGCAGATCTGGTCAGAGTGGGACGGTCGCTGGAGGCTACCCGCGTTACCGTGGAGGCCTACGTGCCACCACCTACCCGGAAAAACCAACGGCTCTTGGAACCCGACTTGGCGTATGTTGGGAGTACCGAAGGGTTGAGTCTAGCTACTGTACAAAGAAACGACCTTAGGTGCTGGAATTGCCGAGGCATAGGACACACCTCGCGAGAGTGTTCTGAGCCTCAAAAGTGCTTCGGTTGTGGTCGATTGGGAATGAGGAAGGCCACCTGTCCTAATTGTCGAAGGATACCGAATCGGGAGAGGGATCCCAGAAAACAATTTGAGATAGGTTGTAGAGAAGGGGGTATACCGGGGGGTGCCAGAGGAGGGGAAACGCGAACAACTCAGCCATCCACGTCGGGAAACGACCGCCGTGCTCAGTAGGCGGCAGCCTGAGCACATTACCAATACAGGGGAGAGCCGCAGCAAACGCACAGATACATTACCTGCTGACTAAGAGGCAAGGAGACAACAGGCCACATCTGGAGGTGGATATTTTGGGACGCAAGTTCCTGGGACTGGTAGACTCCGGTGCCTCTAATACAGTAGTGGGTGGAGAGGGATGGCAGGCTTTGCAAGAACTGGGAGCGGAACTCTTGTGTACCGACCAACGAACCATCAGGATGGCCAACAACCAAGGGTGCACAATTGCTGGAACGGTGGCTATCCCGGTGAGGTTGAAGGGGAAGTTGGATTGGCTGCGAGCCTTAGTGGTTCCCGAGCTACCGCATGCTCTAATTCTAGGGGTGGATTTCGTCAAGCAGTTTGAGTTAGTCCTGGCGCTGAGCGAGGAGAGTTGGGATTTCGTAAGTGCATTGGAAGGAGGTAGTACGGACCAATTAAAACCCAGGAGCCTATTAACACAGGCGGAGGAAGATGAGCTCAGTCAACTCGTCAATGAGGAGCTCGAACGGATGGGGGAAGGTATTGGACGCACGAATCAAGTGGAACATGTCATCCGAACCTCAGCCGTACCAATAAAGCAGCGCTACTACCCCGTTTCCCCCGCGGTACAGACCCATATAGATGCGGAGCTGAATGAGATGCTGACGCAGGGCATAGTTGAGCCATCTTCAAGTCCCTGGGCTTCACCAATCATTTTGGTTAAGAAGAAAGACGGTACCTATCGGTTTTGCGTCGACTATCGCAAGTTAAACGCCGTCACAGAACATGATGCTTACCCGCTGCCCTACGTAACTGCCACGCTCGATAAATTGCGAGATGCGAAATACTTGTCGTCGCTCGACGTGAAATCGGCCTACTGGCAAGTGCCCATGGCCGAACAATCAAAAAAATTCACAGCCTTTACTGTCCCGCATCGAGGACTATTCCAATTTCTTCGAATGCCATTCGGACTCCAAAATGCACCTGCTACCTGGCAACAGCTGATAGATCAAGTCTTAGGACCTGATCTGGAGCCTTATGTGTTTACATACCTCGACGACATTATTGTGGTAACTCAAGACTTCACCAAACACCTGGAGATATTGAGGGAAGTATTTAAACGCTTGAGGCAAGCGGGGTTGAAAGTCTCTAAGGACAAATGTGAATTCTGTCGGCCACAATTAAAATATCTCGGCTATGTTGTCGATGAAAAAGGATTAAATGTGGATCCGGACAAAGTCAAAAGCATGATAGAGATACCGCCTCCAACCAACGTAAAGGGGGTCAGACAGTTCCTGGGAATGGTCTCGTGGTACCGAAGATTCATCCCGGACTTCGCCACGATGACGGCACCATTAACAAACCTCCTTAAAAAGAACAAAAAGTTTGAATGGACCCAGGACTGTGAGACTGCCTTTGCACAGGTGAAGCTAAAGCTATCCACGGCACCAATTCTGACTTGCCCAGATTATACGCTACCGTTCTCAATCCAAACCGACGCATCAGATTTGGGACTGGGAGCAGTACTGACTCAGAAGCATGAAGATGGGGAGAAAGTAATCTGCTATCTGAGTCGGTCCTTGACGAAGGCGGAGCGCAAGTACTCTACCACAGAGAAGGAGTGTCTGGCAGTACTGTGGGCCGTCGAGAAGCTACGTCCGTATGTAGAGGGAGCACGCTAGTTATATCTTTTTGTAATGTAAGATATGTATATGTATTTAAATAAAACTCGAGTTTCGATTCTATTCGTTTTTATTCCTTCGACAATTCCAAGTAGACTCACTCAATCGTCTACGTACATTCAAAATGTCAATTATCTTAGCTTACTGTTTAATTAAGTTTATTTAGAACATAATTCAGTGTTGAGTGTTTATAATAGTTAATTCAGTGTTGAGTGTTTATAATAGTCAATTCAGTGTTGAGTGTTTATAATAGTTAATTCAGTGTTGAGTGTTTATAATACCATACAATTGTGTAGGTGTCATATACATAACTTCTCCCCCTCACACTTAGAATTCTCCTGAATTCTATTTTCTACATCAAATTTTACAATTCTTTGCTTTTTTTTTTTTAATATACAATGTTTGTTTAAACTAAGTTCATTTAATGACCTATTATTAAACATAAATATAAGTTTTCCAAAAATAAATTTCTTTGTTGTTGATTTTTTTTTAAAAAAAATCAGTGAAGCTAATTACAATTTTTCTTTCTAATATGAGAACTTTATCAAAATTATCAATCAGCATTCTGATCTTTTGTTTGTTTTTATTTTCTCTTCTGACAGCCATTTGTATCTTACAAATTTAGGTTTTCAAATATTAACAATCTATAAACTTTTGCTTTTTTTCATAAGTAATTCTGTATTGCATCGTCTTTGTTGTTAACATTCGGTCACATATTTGCAAAATTGATTTTTTTTTTTTTTTTTTTTTTTTTTTTTTATTAAAGTACGTTTTAAGCTAATTAATATATTTTACTTTATGTCTCGCTCATAAATTCCTCCTAAAGTAATGCATTTCATTCACATTTTCAATGTATGTAAAAAGTACTCGATTGCGTATTGTGTGAGTGTCTACTATGTCAATCAAGCCTCTCCTAGGTCTGTCGTTCATTTTTTTTTTTATATTAGAGTCTGTACTTTATTTGTCGAATGTCTTAATTCTGTTTTTAGTAGATACTTGTGTTGTTGTCATCACTATGATTATTGTGTCAAAAAGGTACAAATTTTAATGTAAAGTAAAGTAATATTTAAATGAAACTAACTGTTAGTATGAACACAAGTTTGTTTATATTTTTAGTTTTCCCTGAACTATTTCTAAGATCATTCTTTCCCTGAAATATGGTATATCTACTTGTGTAAATGTTGGGTTACAATTTCTTGTGAGGCATTCAGCTATCATACAGCAGAAAACTCCACAATCGCTCCCATTACTTTGCCTTGGACAATTATTAGCACTTTCTTTAATGAATGCTTCTGTAACAAACGGTATTCCCTTTTTATCTAAGGATTCTTCTTTTAAATAGTTCTCTAATGTATTAAGAAGTTGTGGATTATTATTTCCTAAAGAGTCGTAATATTTTATAGTTTTGTTCCTTAAATCAATTACCGCTAGGCACCAATGTGTACCATTGACATGAACAGGAATTA
Organism: Nemotelus nigrinus; assembly: GCA_947369275.1. Classification (NCBI taxonomy): domain Eukaryota; kingdom Metazoa; phylum Arthropoda; class Insecta; order Diptera; family Stratiomyidae; genus Nemotelus; species Nemotelus nigrinus. The sequence goes on from OX376372.1 coordinate 79,798,088, forward strand.
ATATAAGATCATATGCAAAAATATCCGCATTTTTCGTCCAATTTTTCACTGTTTTATAGCCTAAACGTAATAAAGTTGGAACAAAGAAAGTATTCATAGTAAAAACCTTCGGGAATTCATGAATTGAATAGATGTTGATTTGCTGTTGATTGCGTTCTACTAAAAGGTTTAAGTAAAAGTTTATAATATTGTCATTTAACCATGATGAGCCCACTAGACTATTTATATCTTGACGTGTTAGAGTTAAATTAAATTTTGATATTAAAATTTCTTCCTGTGATTCCCCATTTGTAGCCTTATTAATTACTTTTCTTTCTTCTTTGGTAATAGGGTCCATTGAGTTTGTAGCCTTGTCAATCACTTTTCTTTCTTCTTTCGTAATAGGGTCCATTGAGTTTCCTTTGCAATCCACAGACTTACGTATCCTCTTAATATTGACTGGATGAACATTTTCTAGCTTTGATTTTCGATATTTAGGTAATTGTTTGAGTCTCGTCGCTTTGTAATTTTTTATAAAGCCTGTTGTACGTGTTTCAAAATATTCTTCTCGTTTTACATTTTGTTTTGCTAGCATTTTGTTTTTAGTGTCGATCAAATTTTTTTTTATTTGTTCAAGATTTACTTTTCGATTCTGCACTTCGCATGGTGTGCACTTAATAGATGAATGGTACCTCTGATTATAATTTCTTAATGCCTGTTGTAGTATTCGTTTCGGTGCGAATTTTGTCTTTCCAAAAGTAAGAATCCTAAATTTTTCAGCTATTGTGCTGTGTAATTTTTCTATGTCAGCAATGCCAGTGTGGCTATGAGGCTTTGTCATGTGATGAATAATACCTTCATTTTGAAAATATTCTTTGATTCGAATCGCATTAAACTCATTACCTGAAACTATTTTGTTTGGTTTTCCAAATTTCGTAAAATGTTCTTCAAGAGTTTCTATTATTGTGAGATGGTTTCTGTCAGGTAAATAATATGCTGTACCAAATTTCGAAAACGTATCAATACAAGTGAGGAAACAATATTTCATTATAAAATACATGTCGATATGGATTATTTCATTTACATCTGTAGCTGTTTCCGTTAGCTGAAATTTCGGTTTGATAGGCCGTCGCTCGTATTTAACTTCCTGACACACATCGCACTGATTTATTACTAGTTGTATCAACTCTTGTAATTTCGGATAGTAGATTTTGTTTTTAAGCATTTGGAAAGTTTCTTGTATGCCTGAGTGAGAACTTTCTCTGACATGATAAAGCGATATCTGTTTTATTGCCTCAACTTCTGTGTGAATATCTTGTGCTCTGAATGAGCATCTTGCAAATTTAATTTGCCTGTCGTTTGAAAACATTTGTCTAATATGTTCCTGTACTACATTATATTGACTATCAGATAGCTCTGTGTATATTCCAGTTATGCCCTTCTTGATATACCTTCTTAAGATATCACGTAAATTTCTAAAGTCGTGTTCGGATATGTATATTATTCTTTTTCCATGCATTATCTCTATTTCTTGTGTCTTATTATTTGTTAAAATTAACTGTGTTTTATATTTGTTTACAATTTCTGACTTTATTGGGATATAATCCAAAAGTTCTTCCTCCGCTGAATGCTTAGTCGCCATGGTAGAATTTATATCCTCTTCGACGTTGAGTAAAATTCCTAAATCTGAATATGCTTGAGTCTCTTTTTCCAATTCATCTGATACCGTTTTGTCTTCTCCCGTTTGCTTGATTCTACTTAAAAAATCTGCTACACGGTTCTCTTTTCCCTTGAGATACTCTATTTCATACTGATATTCGCCTAGTTTGGTAAGCCACCGTTGATGTCGAGGTGAGAGATCTTTACCTTGATATTTGGCGTTCAAGTATTTAATTGGCTGGTGATCCGTATATATCTTAAATTTGCTTCCATAGAGGTATGGTCGGAAATAGTGGATCGACCACATGATGGCCAAGAACTCTTTGTCTATAGCCGAAAAGTTTCTTTCATGTTTTCTCAGTGTCCTGGATGCAAAACATACCGGGTGACCATCTTGCGACAACACGGCGCCTATCGCGTAATTCGACGCATCCGTGGTTAAGTGAAACTGTTTTTTATAATCTGGAAATTTTAAAATTGGTGGCGAGATAACTAAGTTTTTCAGTTTTTCAAACGCTTCAATGTAATTTGGGTCTTTGATGTTGAGCTTAGCTCCTTTCTGCAAATACTTTGTGATTGGTTGGGCCACCTTTGCGTAATCTTTAATGAATTTCCGGTAATAACCAGTAAGTCCAAGAAAACTTTTTATTTGTTTTTCCGTTTTTGGTATTACCAGGGACTGAATAACACTAATTTTTTCCAGGTTTGGTTTCAATCCTTCATTTGTGACTACATGCCCAAGAAAACCAGTTTCTTTCTTTATGAAATTGCATTTGTTTATTTGCACTTTTAGTTTGTGACTCTCTAAAACTTTGAAGATATCTGTAATAGCCTTTACATGTTCCTTTAAGGAAGTGCTAAAAATCAAAATGTCGTCAAGGTAGACAACGCAAGTTTTGTTTATAAAATCCCGTAAAATCTCATTCATGAGACGTTGGAACGTTGCCGGGCCATTTTTGAGCCCAAACGGCATACGTACAAATTCGTAAAGACCATGTGGCGTTACGAAAGCAGTTTTTTTCCTATCTTCTTCTTTCACTAAGATCTGATGATAGCCTTTCGCCAGATCTAGGGTTGTGAAATATTGTGAATTTCCTAGTTTACCTAATATTGAATCTATGTTAGGTAAGGGAAATTTGTCATCGATTGTGACTTCGTTTAGCTTACGATAGTCGATGACTAATCTGAATTTTCTTTTCCCCGAATTATCAATTTTCTTTGGAATAATTATCAGCGGGCTTGAGTACTTCGAATTGCTCTGCCTTATTATTCCCTGTTTTTCCATATCCCTAACTTGCCTACGCACTTCTTCTTCGTGTTTAGGAGGGTACCTATATAACTTAGAGTTTATTTGCCGATCTGTGGTGGTTGGGATTTCGTGTTCTATACTGGGTGTACTTGTGAGTTGATCTCCTTCTTTGAAGAATATAGCTTCAAATCTGTTAATTATTTTTATTACTTCCCGATATTCTTCGCTGTTCAAATGATCTAATTTGAGGTGGTTCATGTTATCATTTTCGATTTGTTCTAACGTATATATTTGATTAATGATGTATGGATTATTCAAAAAATTTATTAATTGACCGTTAAGAGATATTGTTTGGTTTTCGAGATCAATCACAGTGCTTAGTTTGTCCAACAAATCAACACCAATAATAAAATTATATTTCCTGTTTGCCAGGTTTCTAACTTTCCACCTTATTTTCGCTTCAGCTGGTATTTTAAATTCTAATGGGGCAGGTGTATGTACTTCATAATTTACACAATCTTTTCCTGTTATTGTAGAGAAATATAGAGGTTTGATTTTGATTTTTTCAAACTCTTTCAGATTCTCGTCAATGATGCTAAACGAGGATCCCGTATCTATTAATGCTGTGTATTTTATAGAGTTAATAGTGAAATTAATTAGTGGCAGGTCGTCCGAGGCTAGTTTAGAAAAAACGTTGCCTGTTCTGACTGCACTGGACTACCACTAACATGATTTGACTCTACGTGATCATTTTGTCTATCGTTCCTTTGGAACTGATCATTATTGAAATTTTGATACGAATTTCTTTTACTTTCGTACCCCATATGCTTCTGCACATTATCTACTTCCATAGGCTCTACACCCTGTTGCCTATATTGCCCAGAATTTTCCCAAAAATTTCTGTTGTGCTGGTTGGGATTTTTAAGTGAATACCTAGTTTGATGACTGAAACCAATATTTCCCGAATTTTTAGAACGATTAGTTTGATGACTGAAACCAATATTTCCCGAATTTTTAAAACGATTAGTTTGATGTTGATTTGGTTTATTCGGTTCTGAATATTGACCTTGTTGGTGTCTGTTTTGGTCGTCACGTCTGTTTCGTTCCCAATTCCGGTCTGTTTGGTGTTTGTACTGTCTGTAATTATATCCGTTTTGTTTGTAAAATCTGTCTTGTTCTTCAAATTCTTTATGTTGGTGGTGTTTATTTCGTGAAAAATTATTTGCTTTTGAAAAACTATTTACTTTTTGTTGTCTGTATTCTTGTCTGATGCAACTGTTTTCGAATCTTCTACTACCCATAATTTTCAACACTTCTTCTAATTCACAAATTTCATATATCTTATCCAAGAGAACACCTTGGGTCATTTCTTTAATCGTATTTATAAGCAAAGAATCAACATTACTTAGATCTATATGCAAATTATTCGAATAATATATAATTAATTCATCGGATTTACATTTAATTTTTTCTACTTCTACTGCAAGCTCACTCACTGTGTTGGCTTTCAAGCTGCTAATCCATTTGTAGATGTCCGATGGCTCCATATCGGGTTTAAATCTCCGTTTGAGTTTTTCTTTTATCGAATTCCAATTATCTGGCTGCTGTATGTTTATAATAACATCCTTTGCTTCTCCCTGTATTCTTTCAAAATATATATTTCTCGTTGCAGTTTTTCTTAGTTCTTCGCTCTCAATCGTTTGTAGAAAAAAATCTACGCTTCGTATAAATGCGTTTATTGATACTGCTCCATTGCCCGTAAATATACTCATATGTTGTATGGTTTTTAGTACGTTATTTTGTGTTGCAGCTTGTTGGGTCGTTGCTCGTATTAACGCTTCTCCTACTACCCGTAACTGACTTTCCCTTTCTGCTAACTCACGTTGTAATAATTCTATTTGTTGTTCCATTTCAAAATTTTTAATTTCTACTTTTCTTATTATGTTATATTCTTCACTCCTCTTTTCTTTTCTATTATTCATTCATTATTTATTAGTGATAACAACTAATAAAAAAAATTTTTTGTTGTTTTTTTTTTTTTTTTTTTATGTTTAGGATCTTGTCCTCACTGTTCGGATTTTCAGCTCCGGAGGGCTTTTGTTATTATTGTTGGTAACAACTAGTGATATATATATTTTTTTTTTTTTTTTTTTTTTTTTTTTTTTTTTTTAGGATCTTGTCCTCACTGTTCGGATTTTCAGCTCCGGAGGGCTTTTGTTATTATTGTTGGTAACAACTAGTGATATATTTTTTTTTTTTTTTTTTTTTTTTTTTTTATGTTTAATGTTATTTTTTATATTTAAAGTTTCTCTTGGAATCTTCGATAAATCCTGCTTCAACTATCCTAATAGTACATTCATTCCCAAATCGCATTCGCTTATAGATATATTAAAAATTCGACTCGTTACTGTAATCCAGCTGAGAAAACTTTCTGTTTACTTAACTTTCTTTTCGTGTTTCTTTTTCACTAAATCTTCATTGTCAATTTCTTGCGATTGCTCATCATCTTTTTCTCTTTTTTTTTTTTTTTCAGTTTATAATTGCAAACAAAAATACTTACTGTGTGTATTTCTCAATATGAGCCTTCGAAAACGTAAATCTGCTTCTCACTCCTTGCGTAAATTTTTCGCGAAAGGAAGCGAACAACGAGTTGAACTGAACTTGATAAGTCCGACCGAAAATGTTGATTTCAATTTCTAACCGGAAATCTTTTCGAGTCGCGAGATAGAGAGAGAGATCACTTCTTGTTCACTTTTTAATTAAATCACTTTTATCACAATTTGTATCTATTTCTATCTATCACTATCACAGTCTGTATATTTCTACATTTTGCAAATTTTCTTAATTGAAGAGCATTCGCCGCTCAAAGTTTCATTCTTCGATCACACTTTTATCTCCACCAATGACAAACGGTTTGTCGAAACTTTTCACTAATTATTATTATTTTATTTTATTTTTTTTTTTTTTATAGAGCAAGATAACCTAGCAGCCTCACCAGGTCTTTTAAGCCGACTTTTGGCTTCGTGTTCGGACTCTTGCATTGTTTTTATTATTATATATATAAAAAATTATTTGCCCGAGATTCGTATCCGACTGCGCCAGTTATATCTTTTTGTAATGTAAGATATGTATATGTATTTAAATAAAACTCGAGTTTCGATTCTATTCGTTTTTATTCCTTCGACAATTCCAAGTAGACTCACTCAATCGTCTACGTACATTCAAAATGTCAATTATCTTAGCTTACTGTTTAATTAAGTTTATTTAGAACATAATTCAGTGTTGAGTGTTTATAATAGTTAATTCAGTGTTGAGTGTTTATAATAGTCAATTCAGTGTTGAGTGTTTATAATAGTTAATTCAGTGTTGAGTGTTTATAATACCATACAATTGTGTAGGTGTCATATACATAACTCGCTTCTCCGTAGTCACTGATCACTACTCACTCGTATGGCTGAGTAACTTGAAGGATCCGACGGGACGGCTGGCCAGGTGGGCGGTACGCCTCCAACAATATCCTTTTGAAATTGTCCACCGCAAAGGAAAGGAGCATTTGGTACCCGATGCGCTGTCACGACTAATGGCTGGGGGTGAGGTAGCAACTATCGAGACAGAGGAAGATCTGTGGTACAAGACCATGAAAGAGAAAGTCGTACAAGCGCCCGAACGCTATGCGGATTGGCGGGTGATGGACGACGTACTTTGGAAGCATATGCCTGGCCGATATCCTGAGTTAGAGGGAACCGAAGCGTGGAAGCGAGTAGTACCGAAGGCCGGTAGAATGGAGGTGATGTTTCGGTGCCACGATGATCCAAGGGCTGGACATATGGGTGCGAGTCGCACGTTAGGTAGACTTGCGGAAAGACATTATTGGCCAAAGATGTCTGCGGATGTGACACGATATGTGAAAAGGTGTAAAGTATGCCAGGCCAATAAGGTGGAGAGAAGAGCCCCGGCTGGGTACATGGTTACTAGGAGTGGAGAGCCTCAACAACCATGGGAGATGGTTTGCGTGTACCTAGTGGGCCCCTTACCACGATCGACACAAGGGCATGCCTATATACTCACTGTATTAGATTATGTGAGTAAATTCTCCCTATTATTCCCATTGCGACAGGCAACCGCATCTGCCGTGAGTAAAATCTTAGAGGAGCAAGTCTTTTTGCTTTTTGGGGCACCAAAATGGCTGGTTTGTGATAACGGCGTTCAGTTCCGGGGAACCAAGTTGAGACAACTGGCGGAATCCTATGGAACAAGGATAAAATTCACCGCTTTGTATCACCCACAAGCTAACCCAGCTGAACGCAAGAATCAGGATATAAAGCGTATGTTACGGTCATATGCAACCGAAAACCATCGCGTGTGGGATAAAAATCTATCTAAGATTGCATGCGCTCTGCGCACCTACAAACACGAGGTAACACGCATCACACCATACTTTTTCAACTTTGGTAGGGAGATGGTGACGCAGCATGAGGGATGGGAACAGCCCGGGGGGGGGGCAGAATATGCTAGGGCCCAAGGCCAGAGCTGAAGAACTCGTCAAGGTACGCTCGGAGGTAATGGAGCGCATGAAACACGCAGCTAGGCAGAGCGCCCAAAGATATAATCTACGGAGGCGGGACATCTCGTACGAGCAGGGAGAGGCCGTGTGGCGTAAAAATTACACCCTGTCGGATGCGGCGAAGTACTACTCCGCGAAGCTGGCGCCGGAATACATTGGTCCTTTCTGGGTTCGCGAGAGAGTATCGGGTTGGACCTACCTGTTGGTAGATAGTAATGGTAAGGAGGCGGGGGTATGGCACACGAAGGATTTGAAGCCATACGTCACCTAATTAATTAAGCGGCGGGGGGAAGGTCGAAAACCAATTGAGGTGGAGAAAATCGCGTAGAACCCGAACATTACCTAAAAATAATAGACATGTACGATTTCGATTACTTTTAATCACAAAAGCTGATACCTAACAAGATCCAACGACGTTGTCCGAACATGATGGATTCCAGGCATCCACGGGAGTTGTACATTTTAAAACACATGCCCGGCGGCGTTCCAATTCGCTCAACAACCTGGTGGGAGGGCTGAATGTCCTCAGGCATACTTGTTGACATCTCGGTTGTTGGCTCTTATATTGAATTTACATCCAGGGCGACTAAAATAAAAGGTGAAAATCAGAATTACTATAGAGTAACTGCGTGTAACTATCTAGGAGATAAGAATTAGTTAAGACAAGGGTAGGCACAACGCCAACGAAATGTTATTGGGAGTGGGAGTTGGAAGTTAAAGTTAGGGTGGCGATAGAAACGTATATAGAATTTTGGATTAGACACCAAATCAGCAGAATTTTATTGGAATTAAAAGTTAGAATTAATGTTGATTAGTAAACATACATATTCCAAATAAAATAAGATCTCGGATTATATATTAAGTCAATGAAAGTTTCATTTAAGCTAGGAGTTAGGAGTTAGAATTAGAATTACTTTATCAACATACATACACGAACTAGAAGCTAGAAGAAGGCACCCAGCTAAAGAAGTGTTATTTGAATTGCGAGTTAGAGAAAAGAGTTATGTGTTGCTGTATGAACATATCTACTCAAAGTAGAATAGGAAGGGGGGTTGGAAATTATTGATTATAATTAGAGAATATATATAAAAGCGCGTAAACAATCGCACAGTGCGACAACGATGTTTTAGGAAACTACTTTCACGCTGCGTCAAGCAGACCACCCAAAACCGACTACGGGGAAAAACGTATGGCATATCCGATGCAAGATTATCACGTATCCGTTAGATTAGAATACTCGAGTTTATAATTACCGGGACAGTCGCGACAACGATATCGGTAAAGGATTCCGGGGAAATCCTTTTCGGGTAAGGGAGGAGTTGTTACGTGGTAACAATAGGCGCGTTTTTATCTTGAAAAAAAAAAAAATACAGCCTTCCCCGGGGAAGGCTGAGTCATGGCAAGGCAATCCACCACTCCACTAAGTAGGAGTTTGTGACCACCACTCAGTAGGCATGCTTGTTAGGGTCGTGGTAGTAACCGACTTGTGTCATATACCTGTCGGTTGCTAACCACCTAGCTGATAAGGTAATTCTAAACATACCTACGTTACACACCGGATTGGAGATGTATCCAGGCGGTCTCCTCCCAAGGAGCTCATCGGGCCGTCAAACGGCGTAATCCTCGAGATCAGACCTGTCAGCATCGTCTCGAGATCAGATCCGCCATCATCGCCCGACGAATAAATCGCCACTCCCGGCTCCACAGATGGATTCGTATTATCGTGAATTTGCTATGGATGGTAGCAATCGAAACGTCACTCGAACGACCTGGAAAAGACAGAAAATGATCACAAAGCATCGTGTCCTGGATGCACCAGGAGGGATGCAAGAAGTGAAATACTTATCTGATTAACACCCGCCAATGTCCACTTCAACGAGCCCTGATGGGCCTTCTAACGCTGGAGCTGCAGGGTATCGCTGAATACGTCCGCCACCGTTCATCGATGGAATCCTCCAATACTTATGTCCCGCAGAGTCACGCCCGATCACTTGTTACCCGAAGATACTAATCACACTCGTCAAGCCACGTAAAATTCACATTGACGGTCACAGATCGATTGATACCTTGATAACTACAAATAAAATGACAGTTGAAACGTCAACCGATCTCGGAAAAACACATAATCAAATTGTCAACCAAATCCAGGGGTGGATTAACGACAACCACGGTAAAGCATCGGACTGGTGGGAATCTTCGATCGGCCCGTGTGGAAAGGAGGACATTCACCCGGTCACATTGTGAAAGGAGAAAGTACGGGACCGGGATGGGAACAGAGAAAGCAGCGGTACCTGATGGAGGAAAAAGCGTTCATTCTTTTTGTGACGGCGAAGGCGATCAGATATTGAATTTGAAAATTATCAGGTGCGTCGAAGATTCTTTTTGTGACGGCGAAGGCGATCAGATATTGAATTTGAAAATTATCAGGTGCGTCGAAGATTCTTTTTGTGACGGCGAAGGCGATCAGATATTGAATTTGAAAAGTATCAGGTGCGTCGAAGATTCTTTTTGTGACGGCGAAGGCGATCAGATATTGAATTTGAAAATTATCAGGTGCGTCGAAGATTCTTTTTGTGACGGCGAAGGCGATCAGATATTGAATTTGAAAATTATCAGGTGCGTCGATTCTTTTTGTGACGGCGAAGGCGATCAGATATTGAATTTGAAAATTATCAGGTGCGTCGAAGATTCTTTTTGTGACGGCGAAGGCGATCAGATATTGAATTTGAAAATTATCAGGTGCGTCGAAGATTCTTTTTGTGACGGCGAAGGCGATCAGATATTGAATTTGAAAATTATCAGGTGCGTCGAAGATTCTTTTTGTGACGGCGAAGGCGATCAGATATTGAATTTGAAAATTATCAGGTGCGTCGAAGATTCTTTTTGTGACGGCGAAGGCGATCAGATATTGAATTTGAAAATTATCAGGTGCGTCGAAGATTCTTTTTGTGACGGCGAAGGCGATCAGATATTGAATTTGAAAATTATCAGGTGCGTCGAAGATTCTTTTTGTGACGGCGAAGGCGATCAGATATTGAATCTGAAAATTATCAGGTGCGTCGAAGATTCTTTTTGTGACGGCGAAGGCGATCAGATATTGAATTTGAAAAGTATCAGGTGCGTCGAAGATTCTTTTTGTGACGGCGAAGGCGATCAGATATTGAATTTGAAAATTATCAGGTGCGTCGAAGATTCTTTTTGTGACGGCGAAGGCGATCAGATATTGAATTTGAAAATTATCAGGTGCGTCGAAGATTCTTTTTGTGACGGCGAAGGCGATCAGATATTGAATTTGAAAATTATCAGGTGCGTCGAAGATTCTTTTTGTGACGGCGAAGGCGATCAGATATTGAATTTGAAAAGTATCAGTTGCGTCGAAGATTCTTTTTGTGACGGCGAAGGCGATCAGATATTGAATTTGAAAAATTACCAAAACGTCGAGGGAAGTCCTTGGTGAGGCGGTGGGTGTGTCAAAAAGGACCTCCGTGCGAAAAGAAAAACGGTAAATCGAAATCGGGTTCCGGCGGGGATCGAACCCGTGTTCCTCGTGACGCACGAGACCGACGGCGAGACGGTCAAGTGGCAGTAAGATTGTTCGTCTCGTACCGGCCCTGTAGTGCAGTGGTTAGCACGTCTGGCCGGGAATCGGGCGGTCTGGGGTTCAAAACTCCACCCGTGCTGATGTAACTGGGAACCGTGGAAGATTCTTTGTGTGACGGCGAAGGCGAGCAGTAAACGAATCTGGCCTTGAAGAAATTCACCCACAACTGAACCGAGACTCGGCTGGAGTCGGGGTTGGACTTTTGTTTTGTATCTGATACCCGCGCGACCAACAAGGAAGAAGGAGGTTAGTGCTTAGTTGAAAATAGATGTAAGTTTTCTTCATTTTGATTGCCTTTCACAATTAAAGTCAGCATAGAATAAGATAAACTTTCAATAGTAGCGGGTAGAAAACTTTGTGAAGTTAGATAGATTGTCATGGTGGAGTGGTGGAATTTACGAATAACTAAATGGTAGAGGAAATTATGTGACGCGATAAACGCTAGGATTCGGGAATTGTCTAAAATAAATATTTAGATTCGGGAATTGTCTAACATAAATATTTAGATTCGGGAATTGTCTAAAATAAATATTTAGATTCGGGAATTGAATAAAATAGATATTGTTCTTTTATTCGAAATTACGGTGTCGTTCATACTCGTGAAACGGGGAGGCAGAACGGTCCGTGTTACGTGATTGCTAAGTTCAGGGTTGGTAGACATAGAGGGGTCGTGCCGTCTGCAGCAGCGACCCTCCTTCTCAGATTTCTTGACCTCGGTGAGCCGTAAGCTCACTCGGCGGCTCGTGGTCCATAATTGGGGTGAGTGAGTGGCGCCCACGCCCAGTCTCCTGAGCGACCCGGGACCCAAACGGACCAAGCCGAGAGTCACTACCCCCTCGAATAGGCGGGGAGGGTAACACTATCCATAAACGTAGATACCATTAATCGTTTGTTGTTATACCGATTGTTCAGTAGTTCCCATGTCGCACTGTAATTCTCTTCTGATATGGGCATGTGTCGTATGAGTCGTTCTGGCTCCCCTGTCAGGTTCATTTTTAGATACCACATTTTCTGAGCGTTTCCTAACTGTTGCTCGTGGACCATTTGCTTGAATAAGTCATGGAATGGTTTCCACTTGGAATAATCTCCGTCAAACATAGGTATCGTCAATTGAGGTAGCTTCATCTGAGTCTGAGGGGTGAGCGCCTGAGAGGTATTTGTTTTCAATCTTTCGGCATGGGATGATAACAATATTAGGACGTCTTGAATACGGTCTTCAATACGTTCATAATCTTCGTCGCGATATCCCAAATCAGTTGCAATCGATACTGATTGTCCTATCAATTCATGATGGTGGCGCAATTCGTCCCAATATCGATTAATCACGGCGATTTTAATGTCGTAATATTGACTTGGTTGTTCACCTTCATTACTATTGATTCCGTCAATAATATGCTCAACAGCGTGCATCTTTGATCGTTGCTGCCTGATCAGAGTAGCTAGGTCAGTATTCCCTTCAAACGCTGTCCTGAAGGGTAAGGTGGAGTCTTGCAAATCAGTTCGTGCTTCTGCTATGCCTACTTTGGGCTCGGAGCGTAATTGACGTATCGCCTCTTTTGTCTTCAAGTACTCTCTTTCCATAGCCTTGAAATACTTGTTGACGAAGTACGGATGATCTGGGTGAGTGGTTTCGAAAACCCTCAATTCCTGATCCGTTTTAGTAAATGCAGCCCACAATTCCGCCAGGCGCTTGAGTCGATTTTCGAGGTATTCGGGTGTTTTACGACTCAGTGAATCCTTTTTATAGTTGGATATCACTCTTTCCAATTCCTTCCCGATTTCGTCTTGATGCTTAGTAAGCTCTGCGAAATTCGCCATGATATTAGTCTGTGTTATGGCCCAGACTACGCTCTAATTTGACAAACGACGAAAATTTACTTAGTCTGTGTTATGGCCCAGACTAACGCTCTACACCCTTCAAGATGAAAGAAAAGCAGGCAGCCGACTAACTGCCACGGATAATTGATTAAGGGAAATATTTTCCACTTTCAAACTTATCCAAAAGAGGCACAAAGTGAAAACACCGAACGAATTCTTCTAAAATTCTGATCTGTACGAAAAAGATCGTGATTCGGTATGAATCACGTCGGGGTCACCAAAATGTTTATTAAGCGAACAGATTCTTTTATCTGTCCGCTTAGTAGCCGAATACACAATTCGTCTACTTGGAAATTTGTAGCCGAATACACAATTCGTCTACTTGGGAATTTATAGCCGAATACACAATCCGTCTATGTTTGCAGCTTCTGTACTTCGGTCCAATACCGACGCACGAAGGGGAACCAGAAAGTGAAACACTTGTTCTGCTAGAAAACCCAAATTGCAAGTGACTTTATTTTTACAATCAATTTCTTATATAGCTAATTAATCTAACATATTGGTATAAGTAGCGACAATTGCTGACCATTCATGTTGTGCATTCATGCGTAGGTCAATGACGTGGATCAGCATTTTCTTGTTATTTTCATTATGCGCGGAAAATTGCTGATGCTTGAATCATTGACCCATGCATGCATGATGATAAATACTCGTGCAGCAATTGACACCTTACAGGAAATCAGGTGTGCGGACGTTATTCAACATAATTTACTAAGTGCATGTAAAAGAAATATGCTTACGCTAGAAGGGCATTTAATTTCGTTCTTTAGTTCAATAGGTGAATAACTTCAAGTTGTTTACGACATATTTGTGATTGCTAATACTTAGTGGCTATAGTAATATTATTGAGGGGTCAGGTGAAAATTGAACAGTATCAACAAGGGTCCCTTAACAGTTCAAGAGCTACAACGTGCCGAGACTTGTTGGATTAAACACATACAAGGCACTGAATTTCACAGCGAAATAAAGTCTTTAAATCTAGGACAACCACTTGAAAAGGGCAGTAGACTGCTCAATTTGAATCCATTCATTGACGGAAATGGAATTTTAAGAGTTAGGGGAAGATTGTCAAACGCAGAGTTATCATTCGATGAAAAACACCCCATAATTATTCCAGCCGATGGAAGATTTACTGATTTATTGATACATAAATTCCACCAAGAAACAGTACATGGCCAAATACAACTAATGTTAGCAACCATAAGAAGAAAATACTGGATTATCAGAGGGCGAAATGCAATAAAAAAATGTATTCACAAATGCATTAGATGTTTTCGAGCCAATGCAAAGTGCGCAACACAATTGATGGGCAGCCTACCCAAACCTCGAGTTTCAATATCGCGCCCATTTTTGCACACGGGTGTAGATTACTGTGGGCCTTTCAACATGAAGGATAAGCAAGGACGTGGTGGAAAATTCTACAAAGGTTATGTCGCGGTTTTCATATGTCTATGTACTAAAGCAATCCATCTAAAAGTTGTGTCAGACATGACAACGCAAGCCTTTATGGCTGCCCTCCGTCGTTTTACTGGAAGACGAGGACTCTGCAGCCATATCTACAGTGATTGCGGAACTAACTTTGTCGGAGCTGCCACTGAATTTCGAAAAATAAAATCGATCTTGACGAACGTTGCCGAAAAGAGCGCTATGTATGATATAAGTTGGCATTTCAATCCCCCTGCATCACCACATTTTGGAGGTCTTTGGGAAGCGGGGGTAAAATCATTGAAATGACATCTACGTAGAATATTATCAGATGCAGCATTAACTTATGAAGAATTTACGACAGTACTCATAAAAATAGAAGCGTGTTTGAATTCTAGACCGCTATGTCCCTTAAGCGACAATCCCAATGATACAACTGCATTAACGCCTGCACATTTTTTAATCGGAGACACATTGTTAGCTCCTCCCGAAATGAATCTTATGGATGTTAAACTAAATCGTTTAGACCGCTGGCAATTGACTGAGCGATTGACTCAAACTTTTTGGAGAAGATGGCACACAGAGTACCTATCTAGATTGCAATCCAGACCGAAATGGTTACAACAGCAACCGAATCCGAGCATCGGAGATCTTTGCCTCGTTAAGGACGAGAGATACCCTTCGTACAAATGGGCACTAGCAAGAATTACCGCTGTTTACCCAGGGAAAGATGAAATTGTTCGAGTCGTGTCCATTAAGAGTAATGATAGAGAATATAAACGACCCGTCACTAAAATAGCACTACTACCAATACATACTACATCAAACCTACCAAATCAAACATATTAATTGAATCACCGAATTGAAATATTGACTGAAATGTACCACAAGCACATTCTGCAACAATAAAGCTATTGTTCTCACAACGAATAGAATCCTATTGATACATGTCTCAACTACTCGAAAACCGAACAAACTAAAGACCATTAACCTAACATGCCAAATCACCTTCCCAAACAGCGAGTGTGACGCGCTGAAAAACGTCACCCGTTCCAGGGTCAAAGGACAGTCGGCACGGTGGAAATACCGTCGAAAGTTCTTTTGACTAATCCAGCGACCAGCCCGAGACGCAGAATTGGGACAGCAATAAAAAAAAAAGGAGTAAATTTAGTAATATATTTCCTCATACTAACAACACACTTACAGATGAGAAAATACAGAGTTCTGGCACTTCGTCCCAGCCGGGGGAGAATGTTGATGACTTTGGATCGCAGCAGCAGCAACAACAGCAGCAACGCACACAGCAAATGATCATGTCGCAGAACTATTCCAAATCGATGAATATCGGCTATGGAAACCAAATGTCAAACAGGCAGTATCAAAACATGGGAAGCTATTCGAACCAATCATCCAATCTGCCGAACTTTATGAAATCATCATTCTCGCTGTCCAATTTCGATACATCTCTATCTGTTTACAATTAATACTTGACAGTGACAGACGACCGGCTGTCACTATCTAGGAGAAGTTCTGGAATTAGGCGCAAGGGGTCGTTCAAGGCATTACCAGTCCACAGGTCATTCCGGACGTTTAGGAAAGCGACACAATACAATGACCCGGGCAAGTGCAAGAAGTTACCGGTGGCGCAGCGGTATCTTGTTTTGAATTCGTGTATGGAAATAGCTTTGAAATTTTAAAATTTGAAATAGTTTGTTAGAAGATCAGAAATCAGTGAACAGTTGAAAAGACAAGGTGTGAAGTAGAAGTAAAGGTTGACTTAGAATTTGATATTATAAATGTAGAAAGTAATGAAATAAATTGTAAAATAAAACGATTGGTGTTTTTTGATAAAGTAAAGATCGCGATTTAAGAAAAAGTGAATTTGTTGAACATATGTAAAATATTCCTTTTCAGTTGAATCGCTTCGGTTTCTGTTTCGCTGAAGACCCTGGGAATGATTCTGATGCACTTTTCCACATTTATGGGAATGTTGACGGCCCTCCCCTTAATTTTAAACTGCCTTTCAGAAGAAACTTCAACTTTTCTCATAAATGGGATTCGTGGGCATAAAAACCTTTCTTCCAAATTGGTTAGTAATTTAAGTTCCTTGGGTATTTCGGGAAATCGAAGCTGTTTGTGGAATACAGATAATTTAGGAATTTTTCCCGCTTTAAGATAACTCCAGCAAGTATGGCAAAATGAAAACGATTGCAGCAAATTATGGTGTTTTAAGGAAATATCCCTATTCAAGCTTTTATCTATGTTGCTTGCTTCCTTGGACACGATTTTTATAGAATCAGCGAACCATAGTCGATCACATGAATTGCACACGAAGCTAGGTCCTGCTTTGATTTCTGATAAAAATCAGGCAAACTTTTGGGCCCGCTTTCCATCTGCCTTTGCTGCCTTCTCCCTTGGAGCGCCTTTCGTAAAATTTCTTACAAATTCCTAATGCCAAGTGCTGCCTTTGGGTGATGGGCAAACGTTTTGCCTGGTTTTCCCGTGCGCTCTCTTGCTTCCTTTGCAAATTTCTCGTACTTCGCAGCTTTTTTTTTCATTTAGCAATAGCTGTAAAATTGGGCATGCAAATCGCATGTTCGTAATCACTTACAATGAATGTCTCGAGAAGCAACACATATCACACGCTTCTTTTGACAGATTTTTTGACTTTCGCGATGGATTTGCCTTTTTTGCTTGTCTCTTAATGAAACCTCTTGCGAAAAAGATAAGCGTGCTAGATGAGTCTTCATTCTGCAACCGATTCCGTTGGCACATTTTAAGTGTTTCTCTGTGCATTTTTCTTATTTCGTCAACATCCAATCTCTTCCGCTGACAATGTTTATTTTTCATACGTCGTATTCTAGCCTTTTTTTCTGTGAGCTTAATAATTTTATCTTTTCCCAATAATAAGTTTTGTTTATTTTACGAAGCGCTCTGAAACTTATTTTAAAACGCTTTGGCCGTTTTATTCTGCCATCGCTTTTGAATTTTTTGGGTTTTGAATCCAATATCTTAGGTTGGGATATTTGCTGCCTGTCTTTGAGCAAAAATTTTAGGACTTTTTTTTGTCATGTTTTTTAAGAACGGTTATTTTAACCACTTCTTCAAAAAGTATAAGCAAATAACTAAATAATATTGGTCGATAAAATCACTTCATCATAAAGATGTAAATATATAAATCAAAGATTATGCATATATATTAGACGGCAAATTTCGGCAAATGTTTCTATCTTATTTATATTTTCTTCTAAGAACCTCTTATCAAAAATTTGTACTGCAACGTTCTTACTATCTCATTTATATATTGTTCTAAGCTCCGTCAAAACAATAGTCAAAATTTTTCAGTCACAAAACACACAATTGATCACATACCACGCACTTTTGATCACTTCACAATCAAAACAATTTTAATAGAATATTTTGATTTTTTTACAATTTTATTAGAATATTTTGATGTTCAATATATATTTCCTGAACTGGAAGTTTGGTCCACAATGATATGAAAAATAACAAATAAATAAAATTTCAATTTTTCTTCTGAGTTTGATTAATCTCATTTCTGGACAGGTACCATCATTTTCAGACTAATCTATCCAAAGGTTTGGTCTTAGTTCTAAAGTGACCATCAAATCCCCTTGAGGCCTCCTGCTTAAAATGTTTTTAAAAATTGTTTTTTTAAGAATTGCCCCAAATTTTTTATGTAAACCAGCGGAAACAGGTCAAAAACATATGTATTGTTATCATTTCTCACCAAAAACCAGCCAAATTTCAAAATGAAATTGAACCTGCTCAGCTACAAAACTTGTCCTGCAAGTTTCATTATCATTCTTTTTAGTTATAGTGGCAAAAATATTTAGAATTCAGTAAATTTGAACACTTGTTGGAAATTTTTATAATTTATTGGTATTTCAAATTTATTGCCCTCTAATTGCCTGTTAATTATATAATACTTTTGAAATTCCTCCCTGATTTTTCATGTAAACTAGACAAAGCAGGTTTACATAAAAAGAACCGGCTTAGACAAGCGGTTTTTTGCTGGATCCAGCACGAACTTTTAGGAAAGAGAAATGAAGAACGCAACAGAACAGCGGGCACGAGTGATATAGTGTGCCATCGAGCACGGCAGCGATTTTTCTGTCCTTTTCTTAGGAATAATTTGAGGCTCAGAAATTTTTTGGTAGAAATTTCAATTTAGTCTGCTACGAATATAAAAAAATTTTTTGCTAGCACAACAAGAAATCGCTCGTCAAAACTTGCAACGAGCACCATCGGCCAGCAAACTCTGTGCTGGCAAAGCACAACATCGCTCGTTTAAACCGGCTGAAAGGGAATATCAATTGCATCTGCTCAACTTTAAAACCTGTCCTGCAAGTTAGCTTTGTATTCTATGTAGTTACAGGGGAAGAAATAGTTGGAAGATTTGAAGTTAAAGGAAACTTCCAAAATTTCGAAAATCTATTTATTTATTTTCATAATTTAATGGCAGCAACTCTTGGAACAAAAACGACCAATGCTGGTAACGATTTTTTTGTACTGAGTTTATTTAGCATTAACTTCTCCTGTGAATTTCGTCTCGAAAATTATAGAGATTGAAAGATTTTTGGGCTGCCACTCGCAAAAATTTAAATATCTACAGCATGTAGAGGTTCGTTACTTACTTTCGTTACAAGAATATTTGTGCTTGAAAATTTAATGGTAGCATCATTAAAAAATAAATACCGAAATTGCCATA
>OX376372.1:79817374-79863972 GCA_947369275.1 Nemotelus nigrinus
AAGTACGCTCTGAACTATGGTTGTCTTTTAGTGCAATGTAATTCTGTGCCGCTTCACACGTGGAATAAATCAACTGTCAAGCTGTGTTAACATATACAAACCATGTTCCGCGGCACACTCGCTTAAGATTGACTTGGTTCTTCTTCGGTCCTATTGTACCGAGAAATAGCAATCTGATCTGCTACAATTGTAGTAGAGGAACAACACTGGCTGCTCGTTCTGCGTTAGTACAGTTCCCAACGCATAAGACTTGCATCAGCATATAACGTTAATGTTTTCGAAAAATCATTTAAGGTTTGGGTGTTTAATAATGGTAAGTTTTAATGCTTCGTAAGCTGCAATGTATTCGTGAAGTATTTAACCATGGGACTCGAAATTTTCGCCTAGTCCTTACAGAATGTCCTGTAAAATCCAGCTACACCTAGAAAACCTTTCAACTGTTTATTCGTTTTGGGTAAGGGGTATTCTTATACACATTTTATTTTGCTGCGATTGGGTTCCATCCCTTTGGGAGCTAAGATGTGACCTACAAATTCTGCATCCTTTGCCTTTTGCCAATAATCTACACAAAGATGAAGTTTTCGCCGTCCCGAATTGTCGATTTTTTTTAGCAACTACGACAATGGGGGAGGTATATCTACTGTTTGATTTATGGATTATATCTTGTTGCTCCATTTCTAGGACCTGTTTTTAAACTTCCACCTTATGTGTAAAAGGAAACCCAGAAAGTTTAGCGGATCATAATTGAATTCTAATGGTATACTTGTTATTATACGATCCACAACAAAAAAAAAAAACGTTATTAAAAGTTAGCAGATTCATTTGGGTTCGTTCGAATACTTTCAATTTGCTACAATCCACCCTACTAGAATTGATTACGCTCATAGTAGAGTCTGTGTCGATAATATTATATTGTTTTTATTGAGTTCGTTAGTATCAACAGGATGTGTGTCGTTGTTTTGCGGTCAATCTCGGTTATAGTTCTTGTTTTTATTGAGTTTAACACCAGGTTTTTATCTAATTTGTTGTGGGCATATCCACAAAGGAATATAAAGCAGTTTTAAGGGAATAAAGGCCAAATATATCCTTTACGTCACGTGAAAGGTTCCTCGGCACTAATTGTTTATCACGATTAATTAATAAAATATAAAATGTGTTCTTAATATCACTCAAGTTTGTCTCGTAGATTGTAAAAGCATTTATATGTTTTGCAATATTTTCTAATTTCTTATTCAAATCTACAATTGAACTTTTAAATCTGTAATTTTCCATGATATGATGTATCCTTGTAGTGGACGCATGGTCGCAAATGTTTTACTAGAAGGACTTTCGCTGTTGGCCAGTCTGGAGTTTGGTTATTTAAGAGGAGATCCTTTGCACTTCCGATGATTTTCCCGTTGAACATTACCCGTCAGAGTTCGGGTTTCAAGGATACCGCCACTGCATCCATGTGTGCATCGACCGCGTTTATAAAGTTAGCCAGATCGTTAGCGTCTCCTTTGAATGGTTCCAGATATTTAATTTCGGCCATCATCCTGGCCGCTATGCTCGGAGGTGGGTTAGCAGGGATATTAAGTGTTTCCAATTTATTCCACGTATGAAATTATCAATTTTTTGTGATTTTCGCGTACGTTTCGTCTCGTTTGATAATTTTTCCCCAGAGCTTTAGGAGCTTATCCTCGATTTTTCGTGGAATTGTTGGTTGATTGAAGCCGATAAAATATCAGGGTTGAAATGTGTTACAAGTTGTTGCTGTGGTTGGGCCCAATGCTAGATCTTCAATAAATCTTCAGAGATGCACGATTTAAGGTAACTAGCATTTAGATTGATTTGATTAATCAGGGATTTTGCTTTTTAGTAATCACTACACTAAATATGTATTTGTAGATTGTTTTTATTGTGTACCAATTTTTTCCTAGCTTGTGAAAATATTTTAATTTAAATCAATTTTTTCCTTTTTGAAGCTAGATTTATTTATTTGATTCGACATATATCGATATTTCGAGGGTAATCTGCCCTCTCGCCCTCTGCCCTCTCAGATCAATAGACACTGAAGAAGACACTGTCAAAATATACAACAGCTGGGCATTGAAATTAAAAACTCATTTCTAAATATATTTCAGTTTAAAAGTTAAAAAACTTTAAATTCTGCCGCTGGTTGCTTAATCTAAAACGTATATTTTAGACACGAAACATGTAAAGTGAGCATCAAAATCGTCCTTGTGTGTTTGCGTTTGTAAAATGAACACGATTTGGCAAAAGATTGTATTGTTCAATGTGATGTTATGGAGCTCGAAAAAGATATGACAGAAGCAAAACGCCGCAGAGCAATAGCACCTTTTTTCAATAGCTGGCAAAATGAAGGAGGAAGAATTAACTGAACTGTCACTGGGTGGATAACTGTACCAGGTTCAAAGAATATTTCCGCTTCTCCCCGTATTCGTTTCATTTTATTTTAAACGCAATTAGAAAAGATATAGCTGCTTGCAAAACAAACGCAAATTTACAACCGTTTTCACCAAGCAAAAAGCTCGGTGTAACAATAAAGTTTGTAAAAAAAATTGGGAACTTATAAACTTCATGTTTTTTTTTACATTTTATTTTGTATTTTGCTCTACTGGATTCGTGGTTTCTGTTGCATGGACCTTTCCAGTATGGTTTAAATCCAATGTTTGGACTTTCTGCTTTTCTGAAGCCACTTTCATCTTCCGTTCGCAAGCAATTGTGCTTATAGTTAATTTAATCTCTATTTGGTCCTAGGAAACAAAGAACCTTATCACACATCAACTGAAAAAATTTTCCATTTCGTTCATGGTCTTTCCCCTTCTGTGCTATTTCTAGCAAAGTTTGCAGCATTTGCGTGCGTTTGTCCATTAACGTATCTTATATTTTTGTACCATTTTCTCTACGCATAGCTGTCCGCTTTTTGTATGGTGGTTTTATGCAAAGCGATACTTCTGTAGAAATCAGATATGCTAACTCTTGGCATTTGAATGTGGCTTTGGTGGATTTCGATGTAGCTGTCTCCTATGAATTAGCGGACACTAAAGAAGCAAGTGCCGAGTTACTTGGCGAATAAAACTTGTCGTATACAGAAGCACTTTCAACCGATAGGTGGTGTGTCATCCATCAGCTTATGGCATTCCGTCTTAATTTTAGAAAGAGTATTCCTAAAATCGCACGTTTGTGCAAATTTCTGTCCAAAAAAAAGTACGTCAAATTAAATGATGTACTTACAATGAGTACATGGCAATGCCATCAAGATATGAAAGCTATTCCATTCTTGATTTAATTTTCTGAGTGGCTGATCCCGTGCCCAGTTTATCCTTGCTAAAGTATCTTTTATAATACTCCCAAATGTTTCCCCATTTTTGTTGATTTGGGCATTTGTTCGCTCCCACTTCTATCAGCTTTCAAAAATTATTTCTTTAATAGACGGATCTCTAAAAATTCTACAACATTCTACATTTTCTCTATGGATTTAAAATTAACCCTGCAAAACATTTTCCGGCTAAAATCATGTCACAACTGCATTACCTTTTATTTGTAACGGCTTTATAGTTCCAGAACTAAGTCTTTGTGAAAACATATATGTACATCGATATTATAAAAAGATATAAATCGTTCAACCGGCCAAATGACCGGTCATGGTAGGTCAAGCAGACTACAATTTTTTCTCAGAAAAGAAACGACAGCAACAGAAATGAATATCGAAAAATGTATTATAAGTTAATAAAAGTCATGAGGTTTAAACATTGTTACGCGTTTATATAGAAAATTCTATATAAATAATATCCTATATAGGAAATTCTAATTCAAAATTTAAATAAGGTAATCTGATCGCTCATGGTAGGAATAGTATTAGTGAATTCGAATCGTGTATATTTCACTTGCGCCATTTTATTAGACTTAACCAAAAGATGTCCAAATAGTTTCTTTAAAAAAAATCTATAAATAGTTACTCGCATAAGTGGAAATAACCTGCCTTATTTCTTCTGCTGGTACATCGGGAGTGTGCAATATCAGTTTTTCCGGTTGTTCCTTGTGACTTTGCAATTTTTCCTGTCATGAAACGTTTTCAGCGTCATCTTGGTTTTTCACAAAGATGTGCAAGGCACAACAGGTTTTTATTGTCAACGGACAGTGCACACACACCTGTTGTCGATGAATTTTCCAACTCGCATTGAGGTGTATGAATGCGTTTTCAAAAACCCTTCTACATTTCGATAAGTTGTAGTTGAATTTTTTTTGTTCAATGCTTCCATCCACATTGAAAGAGTATGAGGTAAGAGGTTCAGATAGTTCGATTGTTCGTTTTGAGACAGATTTATCAGAAATTTAAGTAACGTTGCAGCGATTCGGACTACCCATCTTAATGTAAAGGAATCTGTACCTAAAAACATCTAAATGTTAAGTAAAATATGCCACTAGCATTTCATACGTGTACTTGAAATACACTAGAGCAAGCAACACGGATGATCGCCAAACTTTAATGTTGTAGTAGCCAACATCATCTTCTTTGAGGGTGCGATTAGTCTGTATATTAAAAATAGAAGCCTTAAATTTTAAATCCTCTAACATATTCCATTACTTTCTCTAATATCAAGAAGAAAATGGTTTAATGGGCTCGCGTGGAAACATTCCATGTGTCTCTGCAGAATTCCACCGTTAATTAGCACTCAGTTGACTTGCCAAAGACAAATAAATTCCCGGTCATGCGATATTTCGACGACGAACCTAAGGCCTATAACGCCACTGCTATCCTCTACCCTAAGAGCCTCTACAGACAATAGGGTAAGTGTTTACCCGTTTACAACAACAAATGCACGTGTTCGCTCGCCAAGTTGTAGAACATGTTCTATCGTCTGTAGAGGCTATAAGGGATTAGCTTTCCTTAAGTTCGTGTCGTTATTTTTTTATGATTTTAGTAAATAGCACAATGCGTTGAAAACATCGCGGCACATGTGGAAGTTCTCCTCAACGCATCTCCGCTGCACATTTGGCGGTCGATTTCGTAGCGATTTTAAAAATATGTGGGATACTTGGCAGAGCCCTTCAACCAGTGAACGAAAAAATACCGTACCTTAAGCGTACTGTACGCGAAAAGTACACATACCCTACCTCAGTCTATAATGTTTGCGCACATGTACACAACCGATATACCGAACGAAACAGACACGATGCAAATGTACGCTACGATTGAATACTGTACTGTACAAAGTACACAAACCTTATCCTCTAAAATACGGAATGTGTACTCGTACACAACCCGTACCCGTTGAACACTTTGACCGTTAAAGAATACCTTTAACGCTCCGAAACAGGAGCGCCACCAACACGCAGTGCAAGCAAACTGTGTTCACTTTGGACATAAAACCTATGACACATCAGACAACATAATTTTAAAGCGATAACTGCCTTTTAAACCAGGTTTTTGAGTAGGTTCAAATTTTAAATATGCACTCAATAGAAGGGATGGTGCAGGATAATTAATCTAAGCAAAACGTCGCACACCTTGAGTGGCACTACAACACTTGATTTTAAATCTTGATAAATCTTGCCTTTTTCCTGACATAAATATCGACGCAAGTTTTACTATATAACAACCCGTGTTATTCACTTTTCTTCTCAATTTTCAATCTCACTTTCGATTTCTTTCACTATCAATCCAAGAACACCGTCATAAAACCACTTTGGTCAGTCTAACACGAATTCTAAATTCTTTCGTACACTTTCTTAAACTGATATTCCACTAGTCAAATATTAATGTTTTGTTAAATCGTTTAACTTCACATCTACTTTTTATTTATAATTACTCTTATCTAGCACAATGTTGAAGATGTGATACCATCGAGCTACCAAGATCGAATCCCCCGCCTAGAACCTCGATCAAAGCTCTACCGAACGCGACAAGCATCTCCTCAAGACTCCCGACATTCACATATTTTCATTCGATTCAGTTCGCCCCGGGTTCCAAGAATTTTCTCGGAAACTTCTCAACTCGATAATACAATCTCGGTCGCATGAACGTTTTCCCACGTTCAGCATTAGCGACATTCTTTGGTTGGGCTCGCGCATTGGATATATAGTTGTTGGCGAATTTTCATGCCGGGCAACAACAAAGTCGTCGTTGTGAATATTTTGAGTCGCGGCGGCTCGAAATTTCCTCCAAATTCAACAACAACAGTTTCGGGGTTCCGAGCTCATTGCCAGTAATTAATATTAGCTGGGAATGAGCTCCGGAAATGCCAAAGCATTGTTGTTATTGGATTTGGAAGAATATTCGAGCTAAAATTGTATTTTGTAGCAATTATGGTGAAAAATGGAATATTGATGGGTTATGAAGCATATGCATGTTGAGATGCATATGCGAATTAGGGTATCTATGCATGTGGGAAAATGCATAGGAGGATATGGATGCATATGCATGTTGAGATGCATATGCGAATCAGGGTATTTATGCATATTGCATTTGCACTATGCCTAAGGTGCCTAAGGGTACCTCTACACGTGGCCATGCACATACTGAGTACCACTTTGGCGTTTAACTACTACTTCTGCTGTTTTGCGCACTCTGAGCTCATAGCCTGTTATGAATATGACACTGAATAGACCAAAGGAAAAACACGTTCGTACTGCTTAGCGTATATTAATAGAATGAAATTAATTCTTAGGACTAGTGATACAAAACTTGATACTGAATACAAGCGTTAGCGGAGTTGTCAGATAGAAGTAATATATAAATGTTGCCACATCTAACAAAAGCCGCCACTCACATGATTTTTTCGTGACTAAATAGAGAAGTGATTTATATTCGCTCCTCGATGACTGGCTAATATTATTTTTGAGCATGAACTCAAATTCCTCTTTTGCCGCCTTAAGTTTTTCACCTGATAATCTCCGAGCACGTTCTACTACGTGTTTTTCTGCCTTTTTTTTTTTAAGTTGAATTACGTTGTACTTGGCTATCTCGACAAAAGTTGCTGGTGAGTATTGGTGTTGTAGTACGTGAGTAGTGATGGTGCGCTCAATGCGATGACTGACGTCTTAGCCCCGTAGTCTGATCAACTAAGTTTTGATTGCCTAAATAAACAACGATGCCATGGTAACGCAAAAAGTCCACTCCAATAATTTCTTGGTTTACATCAGCGACCAAGAGCGTTCACGAAAATCACCTGAATCCTACCTCAACTGTGAGTGTTTTCACGCCGTATATTTTTATATCGAAACCATTGGCTGCGTAGAGTTTTACTGAAGTCGCTTGACGTGTACCAACAGCCAATTTAGGCAAAACAGACACTTCTGCTACTGTACCGATCAAGAACTTTATACCGAATTTTCTGTCATAAATTACGAGTCGGCTCGTCCTCTTGTCGCGACGTGCAGCCACCGGTTCACACGTTGCCTCAATTGGTTTTTTGATACCGTGAATTTGATACACGGCTCTCGACGCTTCTTGGCTCGCTCACCAAACCGGGTATAATAGAAGCACATCCCTCCTCTGGTTTTACTTTTGCTTGTGCCTCTACAAGTAGATCTGCTCCGCGATCTAGACTGATTCTGCTGTCTTTTTAGTTGGCGTATTTCTTTCGCCAACTTGGCATTTTGATTTGGCATCTCAGCCATGCTGGTAACGTCAAATTTGGCTGAAAAACGTGAAACCGACGTCGCAGCGATTGCTTGACGTGAAATTTCGATAATTTTGTTTGCCGGCGATGCCATTTTGGACAGGTCGATTATCTCACTGCTGACAATTATCTATCGCACGTTTTCTGGCAGTTATTCCAGAAAGAACGTTTTCAATACTGTGTCATTAACTTCATCGTCGGCCAAGTGTCGAAGTTTGCATCTCGCATGTCCATGCTTCACAATACACGCCGTAATCTGGCTTCAGCAGATTCGGTTAACCTGTGCAGCGTACACCTTTTAAGCGCGTCGTATTTTCCGTTTTCTGGAAGGTTTTTGAAAATATCGTACACGAATTTCCACTAATAGAAACCACACAAGCATTATCCTTCAAAAATTGTGGTATCATCACTCGGTTCATTGAATTTATGTGAATTTCGGATCGCTACTGTACTTCTTCACTTTTCGCGGATGGCTCTGGCGGCGAAGACATGTCTCACACGATCACAAATATAACAAGGCACAAACAAGTATCTGCACTAAGCTAAAGTCTTTGAATGATTTCGATTTTGATGGCGTCTGTCTTGGATCGCACCACAGAAAATATATCTAACTACTTACCGCTCACATTGGGTCACAACTGTGAGATCTGTGGTTTTCTAGTTAAAAAAGTACGGTAGTGACTCTACCAAATTTATTTTACAAAGTTACACAGTACAAAGTTAAATGTAATAGTTTAGGCGCTATGCGTCCGCTTGCGTTGACGTTCGATGAAGAAGAGAGATTTTCTCTAAAGAAACTGTCGCTTGCAAAATGGCTGTGATGGGCGGTTATGAAAATTCCCATGTGAACTATTCGGTGCACAAAACTTCAACCACTAGATGTGGAAAGTCGCCACAGCGATTTTAGAGTGTAAGTTGTTTAACCTATCTGTTTATTTAATACTGATTTACAAACACAAGTGGTTTTGATAAATACAAATTAATTGATGACTGCTCTGTTAGGCAACTCAAGACAAGGATACTGTTGTAACTTACTTCTCTACCCGATGATTGTGACGCCACGGTTTGTTAGTAGATTGCTGTATGTTACTGTCAGTGCTCCCTATGGCACTCTAGAGTCCCTACATCACTCCTCTCCAAGTGAGGAAGCCTCACGATGAAGTACGACTGTCGTTTGACTGGAGCTGGTCGGTACTGCCTGATAATTTATTCAAAAAAATTCAAAAAATTCAAAATTATTTTATTGCCAACTTAAATTCATATAAGCAATCACTTAAATTTCTAGTTTATCGTAGATAAACATTATAGTTTTAATTCCATTTTACTTAGTTTTACAATATGTACATATGTAGTTCTTATTTTATATGTGTTTAATATTTCGTTGGCCACTCCACAAAGAGCAAAGCTCGAGTTGTGAGGTGGGATGTGTAATAATTTAGTTTGTGTGGACGTTATAATGTGAAATTAACTACAAGTATTCAATTAGAAAAAATCGCTTCACTATTTATCTATTTATGCTACATCGTTCAAAACAAAGATATTCCTTCACTGCATTTTTAAAAATTCTAAAATTAAATTGTGAACATATTTCTATTGGCAATCTATTAAACAATCGTGGAGCATAATATAATGCATGATTAGCGGCTAAAGTTGTCCTAAATTTTGGTTCCCGAGTCACTCCGCGAACCATTCTTCGTGTACCATGTTTTGCTTCTGTCTCGCGTGGAAAATGAGTAGGGTGCATAAAGAGATACTTTAGTACCTTAGATTTGTATAGATTTGAAATAGAAAATACATTGAAGTCATCAAAAAGGTTTGCTGTAGGATAACGAATTGGTTTCTTTCGACAAATTTTTATAATTTTTTTGTGTAAAAGCACAAGAGGAATTAAGTTGCTACGGGCAGTTCCGCCCCAACTATCGAGACCATACTCTATAATGGACTGCACTAGGGCCAGAAAAATTGTCCTAAGCCTGTCTTTTGTGAAAATATTTTTCAATTGCCTAAATTTGAACAAAATTCTCCTCAAACGACTAGAGAGATAAGAAATGTGCTCGTTGTAACGCAAATGGCGATCTATTATCACCCCCAGATATTTCACACTGCCTTTTACTGCTAAAGGAGGAGTTTTGGAGCAGTTTGCTATGTGAGCACACGAACTTTCATGAATTATTACTTTTAGTGACTCCTGAGGAGCACCAGATAAATTGTGTGAAAAAGGTAATGCAACACATTTATCAATGTTCACACTTATAAGGTTTACGTTTATCCACTTTGAAATGTTCCTCAAGTTTTTATTTGCCTCATCAAAAACCGTCTCCCAGCTTGTTCCCCAAAAAAGTGCAACTGTATCATCTGCGTAAGCTTGTAACGAACAGTTAGGTACTTGCAAATTTAATAGATAATTAATATATATAAGAAACAGAATTGGACCCAACACTGTTCCCTGGGGCACACCTATATTAACGTTAGATGCAGAGCCCACGTTGTCTTCTAAAATAACAGATGAAAATCTAACTTTTAAATAAGTTTTAAAAAGTTGCAGAACTATACCCCTTATTCCAATTTTATGCATTTTATTAAAAAGCAGATCCATGATCCACCGTATCGAAAGCTTTTCTTAAATCTAAAAACACGTCCAAATACTTTAACCTTTGATCCAGTTTTCCTACAATTTCTTTCGTTACATTAAAAATTGCATCTTCTGCACTAAGAGATTTTCTAAAACCATATTGGTATTCTGAAATAATTTTATTTTTTTCTAAGTACGCCACAAGTCTTTTCTTAATAGCCTTTTCAAAGATTTTGGAAATACTCGAAAGAAGAGATATAGGCCGGTAGTTGTTCAATACAGACTTGTCTCCGCCCTTGTGCAAAGGTATCACTAACGCTTTTTTTAATTGGCTCGGAAAATAGCCCTGAATAAAACAAAGATTTATAATATGAGACAGTGGACGTGCTATAAAGAAGGCATTTTTTTTTAAACAGTCTGAACTGATTCCATCTGAACCTGAAGCTACTTCTGCTTTAGTATTAAGAATAAGCTGTACTACTTCTGACTCAGACACAGGTTGCATGAAAAGGGAATCACCCATTGTGTCAATTGTCCCTAAAACGCTTCTTTGAATCGAACTGCTATCACTTTGAATTTTATTCGCTAGGTCTTTGCCGATTTTCACAAAGTATCTATTGAATTCCTCTGAAATTTCTTGCTTACTGTTGCTTGAAATTAAACGACCCTCCATGGATTGAATACTATTCGCCAACTTTTTCCTACTAGTTTTTGAGTTGGTTGCATCATTTACAATCTCCCATAATTTTTTCATATTTTGTCCATAATTTTCTAATAATTTCTTGTAATAAATATCTTTTGCACACCTGATGAATGTCACTAAAACATTTCTATACCTTTTGTAGTACTCCTTAAGATCTAAATTGAAAGGCTGCTTTCTAAGGCAACGGGCGATTTTGTCTCGACTTCTAATTAAAATGATTAGACCTTTCGTTATCCAAGATTTCAGCTTCCGAAACTTATTGCGAAATCGAGGTTCTGATCTAAGGCAAGTGTTGTAGTAATTTGAAATTTCATCATAAAAAATTGTAAAAGATTTGTTGGCATCTACTTCATTTAGTACATCATTCCACGTTTCCCTTTCTATAGCAAGCCTAAAATTATCCAAACTAAGTGTAATGCATGTGAATAATTCTGGATTACTTTTAGCTTTGACTTTGCCATCAAAGAAATTTATACAACCAAGAGTAATAAAGTGATCTGTTATTGATGTATGGTAGATCGCTGAGCGAAAAACACATTGCTTTTGACTTTTCAGAAAGATATGGTCAACACATGATACTCTGGATACACTTTCGCGAGTGCATCCGTAAAGGTAGTGGACAAAGCCGTATTCATGCAAGATGTTCAAGCATTTATGTCCTACTGGCTCTATATTATTTTCTAGTATGTCAAAATTAATGTCACCAGCTAGCACATGATACTGAAAGTTCTTGCTACTTTGCGAAAAAATCTCTAGGCTATCTATGAAGCCAAAGGCACAGGTATCGTTTGGTGAACGATATAAACTAGTTAGTAATATTTCCTTACTTCCTACTGTGATTGATACATTTTTATAATTAACATGATCTATATCTAAATTAATTATCCTATAGTTTAAACTGTCACGTATGTATGTAATGACTCCGTCGCATTTATTGAATCTATTTGGCTTCGTTATTTTACTATATCATTGTATTTGGAATGATTCTACATCATATGCAAGCCAAGTTTCTGTCAATACAATTACGTCGAAATCAATATCAATATGAGACAGTAACAAGATATATTCTTCAAAATTCTTTGATATGCTTCTTATGTTCATTTGAATAATTCTTAGATTTTCAGGATAGCTCTCTCTGAAAAATTCCATACAGTCTTTTCTGTTGTTCAAGATTGTGGATGACTTGTTGACAC
The DNA here is from genome assembly GCA_947369275.1 of Nemotelus nigrinus. Taxonomy (NCBI): domain Eukaryota; kingdom Metazoa; phylum Arthropoda; class Insecta; order Diptera; family Stratiomyidae; genus Nemotelus; species Nemotelus nigrinus. The sequence continues at coordinate 79,829,471 of OX376372.1, forward strand.
TGCCACTGAATTCATTTAAAAATGTGTCAATATTCATTAAAAATAGAAAAATTAGCTGAACTTTGCTATAAAATTACTGAATTTCGGTATAAAGTTACTGATTTAGTTTGTTTATATCTAAATCGCTCTCACAATTTATTCTATAAACTTTGGAGCTCTCAGTTTTTCTTATACAAATGTTACTTTCCTTTACCCACACAAATTTATATGAGTGACTCTTAGCAAAAGTTTTAGTGCAATACAAAAGCTTTTTATAATTTTGTGTTAGCCTATTATTAACAAATATTTTTTTTGCACGGGAAACTTGAATGCAGCTTGTTTCCCAAAAGTTGATCGCGATGCCATTTGGCGTGTTCGATCCAAGTATCTCGGCCGTGTTTGGCATTGAAAGTTGCCACAATCAGTCTCGGTTTGTCGGTTCGTCTATTCACATGCTCTTTGATTGCTGTTATTGGCATGATCTCGCTGCACTCAATCAAAGCTCCAATTTTTTTGACGATTTCGGTTATATTTTCATTTTGTGTTTCTGGCACACCCACAATTTCAATATTGCATGCTAGCTGTTCCTGTTCCATTTTGTTTACGTGTATCGTTAGCTCCTTCACTTGTTGTTTTGTTGTGACATTTTCTTGTGACAAGTTGTCACAGAGCTTTATTAACAGCTCCATTTTTTCGTTGTACTTAGAAAGCTGCAGTTGAAAATCATCAATTTTATTACAACAATAGTCCAGTGATTTATGGTATTCAGTTAGCTCAGCCCAGAAACTTGTTCTAAGTTCCTTTAGTTCCTTTCCAACCTGCATGAGTGCTTTGAACTCAGATATGGTTTTTAGTATCTCACTGGTGGAATCGAACGATCTCGTTACTGTTTCCTGCTCAGAACGACAGACTTTGCATGTATGAAGGTGGCTTGATGATAGGTGGCCAATGTGCATTGTGATTTCTTAATGTCGTTTGCTGGCGATGCTATTCTTCCTGGACGATTTGATATTATATAGCATATACCACTGACCATATACCACATAACCCACTGACTTCCTTGTTGTTGCTGTAGCACTGCTCCCACAGCTATATCTGATGCATCAGTAACAAGTACTAGTGGTTTGTTTTGTTTGTTGTGTGTCAAAAGTGTCGCATCAACTAAACTTTTCTTACAATCGTTGAATGATTTTCGGTTTCCGAACTCCTTAAAGTGCGTTTCTTATCTCCTTTTCTGGACCCCGTTTACAGTAAAAAGAGTGGTGCCTGATGTTACGCGGCAGTTTTAGGGAAGTGCTTATACAAGTTTATCATATCGGAAAATTTACGGAGATCTTTGATTCGTTTATACCTTTTGAAGCTTTTGATGGCTTCGATTCGAGAATTTGGTGCTCTGGTTCCGTCCTTGTTGATGCTATACCCTAAGTATTCGAATTAATTCACGCCAAATTCACACTTTGACACATTTATAACGATCCCATAGTGACTGAGGCGGCCAATACGATTTTCATAAGCTCCAAATGTTTCGCAAGGTCACTGGATGCGATTGCATCAACAACTGCTGCGTTTGTGAGTGTGGGGTAATTCCTCAAAAGTTAGAAACGGTAGAAATACAAGGTGCGTTTGAGCGCGAAAGTTTTCCTGGTATTGCGGACAAAGCGGTGGCGTTAACAAGCTTTCTTCACTTTAAATTTACAAGCATATTATGGTGGCAAAGAAAATCTGCGCCGATGATTGGCCGGGACACATCAGCAATGTAAAACTTCCAGTCGAATAGACGTTTTAATCCTAGATTTAGTCGGCACAATTTCATGCCGTATGTATTAATAGGTGTGCTATTTGCTGCAAACAGTTTAAAATCAGAAATTTCACGTTTGTTGTGTCGTGGGCGAAATATAACGGACATGTCTGCCCCGGTATCAACTAGAAACGGTATGTGTCACGAACGTAAAGGCGGTTGTGTGAGTTGCTGCTGGTGGTTGTCTAATTTGCCAGCGACTTCATGCGCTTCCCGTCGCTGCGTTGAAAGACCATGGTGGGACACATCTTAAAGCTGCACCACCTTATCGGTGATGATACACGCACACTGAATTTGGTCGCACTGGAGTGCAACCATAGGCGGGCCGTGGCCTAAAATCTGGCAGGGGCCAGGGACTGAAAGGTTCAAGACATCCGATGATTTTGTTTTTGTTTGTACACGTACTGCTCATACAACTTATATAATTCACTAATACATTATATATTTGTTGATTTATTCTTTGTTATTTGCTAATACATAATGCATTATCAAATAAACTTCTTGTCTGTGAATACGTCTGTGAATACCACATGCCTATAATGTGAATGGTAGCTATGAGCTACACATGAATTATCAATTACCACTAAGAAAGAAAGCTTGTATGAATTATACGGGAATAGAATGGAAATAATTAGAAATAGAATACTATATTTTTGTTTAGAAGCTAAATATATTTCAATTCATACTTGAAGAAGGGGATAGCTTACTTTCTAAATATCTTTGAAGAAGTTGGAATGTATTAAGCCTACATGGAAGAAATTAATATCTTGCTTCAAACTTCAAAAAAGCATAAATAATTTGCCAAGATGAAGAGTCCTGTAACTTACTCTTTTCGAGCCATTTGGTTTGTAGATATATCTTTGTAGCCCTAACAGCGTGTCAGAGGCTATATGAAATATCAAAACCTTTCAAACTAGTACTTTTCGCTGTTTTCCGTTTTCTTGATCCTCTGGGAAATGTGAGATCCACACAGTGCTTCTCTGCGAATGATTTAATTTTGTCCCAAACTACATAAAAGATTTCTCGCTCACTTAGTAGTATTTGAACTATTCAATTCACATGATTTACCCCATTCCTAAGAGTTGCATTTTTAGTTTGGAAATATTTGCTTAACATGTTCGTTATAAAAAGAACATAGTGAAAGATGAAAAGATTTACTACAAATTTAGGATTACTGATTGAATGAAAGATCCCCAATGAATAAACTGAGTCGTTGTATTTTCCCTCATTCATTTCTTTCTCTAAAGCCTCTTTCATAGTCCCATAGCTATCGATCACATATTTGCAATTGTGAAATCTCATTTACTAACGAGTCGAGCTTTAACTTCTCATTCCACGCCTTGTGTTTAGACTAACTGCCTCTTCAAGCTGCTTCAACAATTCGTGTTGTGATGGCTTCGAAAAGTGTAGGTAAAGGAATTCGATGGCATTGAAAAAGGATGTAAACGTGTCGATTGTGAAAAATGTGTCCATCACAACCAGGATAATTTTATGAGCTAGACAATGTGCAAATGTGGCTGCAGGGTGTTTCATCTTAGATTTGTACACCACTTTTTTGTCCTGACATGACACTAGCACCATCATAAGACTGTCCAACAACAGGCAATTCACTAAGTCCGTAGCTGTCTAACAGGCTCAAAATTATATCTGCTAAATACGAGGCATTTCTAGCTCCTGAACAGTCTACAAAGCTTGAGAACCTTCCTTCGCTAAGCTCTTTAACAAATCTGACAACCACGGAGAGTTGTTCCTTCTGTGGATCCTTGCTGCGTTTGCCATAATGGATATCAATCTGCAAGCTTTTATTTCGCTGTATTGTCCCCGCGAACGATTTCAGCGATTATTTTCATTAATTCATTTTGTATTTTGCCACTACAGTAGTTCGCAACCTTGATTTTAAAATTATTTTCAAAAGTTGAATCATGCTTCGCGAATAATGCACAAAATTAAAAAAAAAAACACGGTTATCACTGGCATCACTTTCATCATGTCCTCGGAAAGCACGTCTTTGGCGACTGAGACACATCGTAAAGTCGATAACCTTTTCCAAATAATTTCGGTTCATCTTGACAATATTCCAAGACTGTTCAAGCACCATATCAGTTACTGTCTTCCAAGCACTATTAGAGTTTTCACATTGTGCATGAATTTTACTATCCGGATAATTTATCCGGATTGCGAAGTTTGGTCGAGCTGAAATTTTGGTGTATTTTTGGCGACAATGGAAATTCTATGGAAAATTTCGCATTGTGCTAACTTCACACCGAGTCATCAGATCATCACAAAATTTACTAGACTCATCAATGGGAATAAAAAATAAGTTTCTACCGTTTTTAAATAATGTCTGGGCAACCTTGTAGCTACCATAAGTACGTAAACACAAATCTTTCACACGGCTGTTAGAATAAAATGCAAATGATTGATGAATTTGATACTATCTTTATACATTCAAATCTAAACTTGTAAAATTCCCAATCGCACAAAAATCGCACCGATTTTTTTATATTTTTAGCACCTGGAACTTGCGTTTACGGTATCTCGCGACCGGATAAAATTTATAGGATATGCTGGTTTTGAGTACAGGTCTGACAAAAGTTTAATGAATATGATAAGAACCATGTGGCGGCTGTGTCACTATTAAAAAACGCTCGGTGAAATTCAAAATTCACACACATTTAACCTGAGTGTAAACCAAGTAGGTCATAGATAGCATAAAAGTGGCAGGGATGCCATTTTTGTTCTCCAAATGAATTCAAAAATTGTATTTAACGTTAATTACATTATTGCCTACCATTTTAATACTTAGGCTATGTTTTGTGAAAATCATAATTGCATAAAACGTCAGTTTATTAAAGTATTTTTATCTAAATACATGTATATTGCCTAGTAGGAATGAACAGATAATCTTAATAAAAAAAGGATGATTGGAGAGGTGCTTTTCGTTTTTTTCTTAACGTTTAACTTGTCGAAATTCAATATCGCCGTCCATTTCTCGAAATAAGTCCCATAACATCGTAATTAATACCGGAAATAACACAGTCTCTATGCTATAAGTAGTGTGTATGCTTTGGTGTGTATGCTTACACTACTGCACTACTCAACTCTTGCTGTAACCACAAAAACCTAAGAGGTGAAAACTTAAGTGTCTGCTGTTGGAAATATTTATTTTTCTGGGAGGGGCCAACCTAGGGTTTGGGGGGGTCCCGGCCCCCCCTGGCCCCCCCCCCCTACGGCGCGCCTATGAGTGCAACGATCCTGATTTTAAGCTGGGAGTGGTTGCGTTGCGCTGGAACGACACGAGGCTCAAGACGAACACGGAATGTTCTGACAGGCTGCCTCCACTAGCAATTTCCCATGGCATAACATTTTACATTGCTAGTGGAGGCTACCTATGGTATGCCATATTTTATGGTCTGCCATAAATGGTAGGCAATATGGTATACCATTTGCTTGGCCATTTGCCTGGCAATGTTTTGACAGTTCTTGATTTTAAAATGGCGTTGAGTGAGAAAAATCATTACAAGGCGGAATTTATCAGGTTAGAAAACGAAGTGTCACCGAAAATTAAGTCAGTGCCTGCAGCGGCTATAACGACTAGTTGTTAAGGTTTTTGATATATTGTTTCTTCATTTATATAATAGTGGAAATATTCTTCAGTTTGTAAGGTTATATCTATGTTAAATTTAGGAATAAATATAATATAGATCATAAGTGAAATGTACGTAGTAAGTGAATAATAGAAAAAACATGAAAGGAATAAGAAATAATGATTTATTTTCATTAAAGTAGGAATTATATTGGCAATATGATATAAAATTATTTACAATATGATTTTAACTTGTAGGGAACACTTTTGCCCACTGATACTTCACAGCTCCATCGGTTAAGCAATATTTGTTCTAATTTGTTGTGCCCGAAAATATGCTTGATAGTGCTGTGGTTGCAAAGGAGTTATTGTTTCGGGAAGAACATTTACGGACGCGTTCTCCTCAAGTGTGTGTGGTTTTGTTAGTTTTTTGGTTAAAAAATTGTGCAAAACGCAACACGTTTTCACAATTTTGGTAGCGGTTTGCAGATTCACATCAATAGGGCGGTGAAATATGCGGAACCTTGCTGCCAACCGCACGAAAGCCATCTCGACTGTAAGTCTGGCCCGACTGTACCTGTACTTAAACACCTGCTGCATCGTTGATAATTCATCGTTTCTATTATAGCCCTTCATTAAATGGCGATCTGATGCGAAAATTTCATCGTCGCCAATCAGATAAATCAATTTCGATGGTGGTGGCGGCTACATTTCCCCTCCTTAATGGATTTGTACAAGTTTGACCCTCCATATACAAGGGTGTCAGATGCTCGCCTATTCGCTTCTACATTGATGTATATGAACTGGCTGTGCGCGTTCACAACCGCAAGGAGTACCAAGCTGAAAAATCCTTTATAATTATAAAAATCAGAACCAGAGCTTGATGGTGCATTTATTCTGATATGTTTCCCATCAATCGCTCCAAGCGTATGTGGGAAATCTCAGAGGCTATTAAAATCCTGCGCGATCTCTAGCCATTCGGATTCAGTTGACGGCATCTGGAAATAATCGTTTTAAATTAAGAAAAGTCACCCAATAACCTTTACCTTCAAATATTCGGGCTGGAGAACATCATATATTGCTTCCAGAACCTCTGGTACGATACATCGTATGGTCTTCCGAGACACTCGTGTAAGATACTCTAACGACCTGTACGAGTCTCCGGACTCTATATACCGTAACGTTATAGCTAGCCTCGTTCTCGCCGGTATAGCGTACCGTAGACAGTATCTTTTTTTCTTATTCTTGAATCAACCTATGCAGACAAAACATTAAAATAATTATGCTATTCACATTCATCTCTCACCTTTTGCAACAGCAATTCGAAACTATCAATCGATAGCCGGCAGAAATTGCAAAAATTAAGCGCGGGCCACAATGTTCCAGCACATTCCATTCCATTCCGATCCAGCAGTTTCCAGCTCATGTCCATTCCAGCACAGTGAGCACATTGTCTCCATTCCGTTCAGTGTTTGACAGTTAACTTTGAATTCGGCAAGTTTTGTTGTTCGTGAAAATGGATAGCAATTTACTCGAATTATTCGGAATGCTTGTAAACTTAGTGCTGCTATATTTGGAGTATAGCAGGTTATATAGTCGCAGATGGTGGGTGCGACCTATTAATGTAGATCGCAATATTCTAGGGTATTTCGCAACAACATTCTCGCGAATGAAAGATAGCGACCCAGAATTGTTTTTTGCCAATACGAGAATGACAAGCAGGACGTACAATTTACTGCTGACCCTGATTCGCGAAGACTTAACAAAAAAATCAATTAGGCCAAGTGTAGATGCTGAATGCAGGCTTGCAGTCACTCTTTCGTAAGTTAATATACATATTTTATTTGAATTATTCTTATGTGCTATATTTCCCTAGATATTTATCGCAAGGTGTCAGCTTTAAATATTTATCATGGAGTTTTCACCCTGGCAAATCAACAGTGAGAAGAATAATTCTGGAAACATGCGAAATCATTTGGCAAACCCTGTCACCAGTTTATGTTAGTCAATCTAACATACAAGATTATAAGGATTCCGAAAAAATTTTCAGTGACCGGTGGAATATGCCGCATTGCATAGGAGCAATAGACGGGAAACATATACAAATTCAAGCTCCTGCCAATAGCGGTGCACAATTTTTTAATTACAAGAAATTCCACAGTATTGTGTTGATGGCGGTTTGCGATGCTCAGCACGTTTTCACTGATGTTAGTGTCGGGGCGTTTGGTAGTCAGAGCGACGGAGGTATATTTAGACGACAACATGTATAATATTTGATTAATTCTCAATATTCAATGTATTTAGGTATTTTTAGATCGACAACATTTGGCCGAAAATTACTATCCGGTGAGCTAGCACTGCCAGTCGAAGACTGTTTGCCGAATAGCAGTACAAAGTTTCCTTACTACTTTGTTGGCGACGCAGCATTCCCATTAAGAGATCAACTTATGAGGCCTTATCCAGGAAAATCACTTCCAGCTGATAAAGAAGTTTTCAATTATCGATTAAGTCGCGCTCGACGATTAATTGAAAACTCATTCGGTATTTTCGTTGCCCGGTGGAGAGTTTTCAAAAATTCGTTAGTTCTAGAACCACATAATGCCGAAAAAGTAGTCTTGGCTGCTGTTCCCCTGCACAATTTCATTATTCTAAATGATGATCAACAAAAATATGCACCAGCACACTACTGTGATTGGGAAGACGCAATGCACGAAGTGGTCCCCGGCAATTGGCGAAATGAAACAGAGCCGCTTGAATCGGTGCGATTGGGGTCAAACAATGCTGCTCGCAATACTTTCAATTTGCGTAATAAATTGAAGGATTATTTCATGAACGAAGGAGCTGTATCTTTCCAGTACAAAAACTAATTTGTGTCAAGTATTACCGTTTTTCTTATGCCAAGTGCTCCACGGATCTAGGACCCTCGCCGAGACCAAGATTATAAATTCTGGGCGGCCTCCGCTCGCGAAGAAAGGGGGTGGGTAGGCGCCACTCGCTTCTTTTCCGGAATTTATCGCGCGACTGTCGTCCCGAAGCGAGAAGGTGACGACGGTCTGCCCAATGTCCTGGGGAAACGAAAGATCCCGACTAACGAATGTCCTGCGATCACGCTGCAAAAATCAAAATCACGAGATTGTGCCGAAGTTCTTACTCCCGAATACACACTTTTATTGAACTCACTTATCTGATACGAACAACGATTGGGTAGTTCTACCACTGCTGGTAGGATGACTTATCACTAACACTGTATTTCTTTCCTAATCTCTTCCGCCCTACTTAAACAACACATTTTCCATTATGATGAGCGGATTATTAGACTTAAGGTACTACTATCCTGTAGAATGGTGAAAATAGTACATTTTTAAATCTTTTTTTTTTCAATGAATTTATTATTTAATCAATTCTAATTTTTTGTATCAAATTAAGAATACATCGAAGTTTACAAAAAAAAAATTTTATTTATTTTTTTTCGTTTTCTACATTTTAATAGATGGCGCTCGAAGTTGGGTAGTTTAAAAAAACATGACTCCATGGCGGACAGTTAATCTCCGAAACGGCTAGTCTGAAACAAAAAAATCAAAATGCATGCTAAAAAGGAAGGTATTTCACAAGACAATTTACCACATTTAGTAAAAAATCGGTAAAAAAAAAATGGCGGACTTTTGAAAAAAAAAGTTAAAAAAAGTGACTTTTTTTCAGCTTATTTGTTCTATAAAATTTTTTTTTATGTATTTTTCTCCAATTTTCTGGTAAATTGTCTTGCAGCGGACTCTAACAAACAAAACAAGCCCAGGTTTATGTAAATCGATTCAGCCAATCCCGAGATTAACTGTCCGCCATTTCAAAAAATGTTGTTTTGAGAAAAACGCGTTTAAAGTTTTTTTATACTATAATAATCTGAATATTATAAAAAAAAATTTGTTTAACGCTTACAAATAATCAATCAGCAATTCCTGGACCATACAAAAGTATTCCAGAGTCTATAAATTCCTGCTCTTCTTCCGGCTGCAGTTGTTTTCTTTGCAAGCGGGCTTCCTTGCTCGCTGGAGTAGCCGCTTTCTCCGCCATTTGGATCCTTTCTTCATCATTTTCATATTTGTTTTAGTTTCTTCATATTTGTTTTAGTAAATTTCACATGGTTGTTGCACTCTTTACATTTTAACATACTGGCCAGCGTAGAAAAAAACGAGGGAAAAGGACAAAATACAATAAGAAAAACCATCTTCGAGTTTAATATCAAAATCACTTGTCGACAATTTATTCGCAGAGGCACTCACAAACGATGTATTTTGTTCATCCGTGTGTTGATTGCCTTGAAATTGTCGAGTTGTTCTTGCCTGTTTTGCTTTTTTTGCTTTAGTAGTTTTGCTACATTTTTTATACGAACTCATTTTTACATAAATCGTAACGCACGTGGGCAAAGAGAAATAGAACTGAAATACAATTTACATCCATGAATACATGTATACTTGTATATATATATATACACACACACACACACATATAAATATATATATATATATATATATATATATATATATATATATATATATATATATATATACACATATATATATATATATATATATATATATATATATATATATATATATATATATATATATATATATATAAATATATATATATATATATATATATATATATATATATATATATATATATATACATACATATATACATATATGTATATATATACATATATATATGAATGATATTTGATCAAAGAAGGTAAACATCTGTCGAAGAGCGCCAACGTCTATGAGCACCTGCGATCAGTCCAAAAGGCGCGCGCACTAAAACTGCTATAACTTCCGCGTTTTTTCGAATTTCTTCTTAAAAATTTAGAAGGCCATTCTTGAAGGTGTAGAGAATCGGAAAATGTAAAAAAAATAAAATCGATTTTTCCAAAATTCTACAGGATAGTAGTCCCTTAACGATTGAAACGAAACTATATAATGACTTAAACTATCTAACCTGAGATAATAGCCTCGGCGTTACTGGATCTTGCGTTGAGCTGATGAAAATCCCGCGCTGGGGCCCTTTTCGCTTGATGTTTATTTACCCACACGCACCGCAAAGCAATACTCCGACTTAATAGTACACTCCTTAGAATTTGTCGCTCCTTAGAATTTATCGTTCCTTATTCCGTCTTGGATTTCCCGGATCTCTTCGACGATAGTCCTTTTTGCTCCACAGTTCGCTCCGGTCGACCGTGTGTACCAAGAATAAAATAATCCAAAATTAACTCTAGGACTCCTCAATCACCAACCTGCTCCTTACCGAGCCAAATTCAAAAAGAACCCCCATATTCACTTTTCAATTCAATTTTCGGTTCCCGCTAAAGCGGCTTTTCACAACCCGTTGGGGGTATTTGAACTTTGGAAATTCCTAACTTGGAAATTATTCCAGTCCTGGACTTTGGTACTACTTTTGTACCGCCCTTTCGTACAACTATCGACCGAACCGTCATTTCACATTCTGTTGTTGTCATAGGTCGCGATCGACTTGACGTGCAGCATCTTGAACAACATGGGACACTTATTGACAACTAGTGGTTAGTTTTGTAGTGCTTCTTGAGTCATGTTTAGTCGTAATTTGCATTCCAGATCGTATTTCAGCATTGACGTGAAAATGGCTCAGTTGACTGGTAACTGCCGTGGATTAAATGGTGTTGAAGACGGCACCAAAGATGACCAATGGAAATAATTCGACGTCTGCGGTCGGGAGGATATTCGAGTCGCCTCCATAGAAGTCTCACACCGGTTGCCCAAATCGCTTCCGGACACGATCAGGGACAAATCTGGGGTCCACGGTAAGTTCTAGTTATGTTCCTCCTGGTAGTTGCATTTAATTCTCGCGGTAGGCCAAATACTGGCATCGTTCGACTCGGTTCCACCTGACGTGCGCGTATTGATCGTAGCCCCCTTTCCTAATCCGGGCGGTTGTCGAGTGTTTCCCTGCGTCTGTCGGCTGTGTCAATCTGCCATACGATTCGCCGCTCTGCATCAAAGAGTCATCTACGCGAGACGAATTTTTCCCTACGCTACGGCCCTGACCTGTATACTAATAGTTAGAACCGGTGAGTTGCTCCTTGGCACCTGACTACCCTCTACCATCCTTACTTCGAAGATTGGTAGAGGGTATATTTTTTTTTTCCTTTTTGTTTTTAAAATCAACGGAGCGCGCGTGATACCTATTTGTTCCAACCGTGACACAAGTTTTAAAAATTTATTTTTTATCAAACAACATTTAACAATTAACTCTTATACTTATTACTCCTAACTCCTAACAATATGTCGCTTAATTTCTAATTGTATTACAAAGTCAAATAAATATATTTTCATCAGCTACCATGGAGAGCTTCATTCAACTCCTGCATCATTTTTATCTTAAATCTAATTTTCTTTTGGGCGTCCATTTTCTTGAGATCGCTGTGCATAGCTTTTAAGAACTGCATGTCGTCGTCGTCTGTCTCGTGGCTATTTGCCTTCTCTTCGAACGTCCGCAGAGACTGAAGCAGCCTTTCTTCAATTTCTTCCTTCTTGGTTCGCTTCCTCTGTTGTTGCGCTGGCGAATTTGCCGGTGTTGAAGACGCCACTTGCAAGGCATCATTATCAGTGAAGATTTCTGGAATTTGTTCAAAAGCGCACATTTCCACCGCATCACTCGAACTTTCAAGCGATTGGGAGCTGGACGAATCCACATTTTCCCTCAATCTGAAAATCAAAGAATTATAATTAAATTGTTTTCTAATAAATACTCTTAACTACTTACGGTCTTCCCTGAAGGTGCGCATCCAAAAACTTCATGTTGTCCATGAGGTACCACGCCGATGTGCACGTGGCTGCTTGCCCTGACTTGAGCACAAACCTACGTTTTTCCCTGGTATATCGATCCCGGAAACAAATGTTCCACTTTTTTTTTCGCTGAAAGTAAAAAACAAAATGTATCACCAATGCATGCAAAACGTTAACGGCGCTTACCATCGGGAATATGAAATTTTTCACCAATCCTTCGCCAAATCCTTTCTTTAAATGGCGTGTCTTTGTAACAATAATTAGTCTTATCGTACAAAGACGGCTCGTTCCTCACTTCTTCGATGAATTGCTCCTCGGTGTACTCCATTACTGCTCGCAATCGCTGCTTTCTGTCAACTGAAAACTAATCTGACGTTTTCCGATCCAGAAAAGTTGAAAGTTGGCCAACTCGTCCATTCCATTCCATTCCAGCCTTATGTGTTCAGTCACGTACATTTTCTATGCCGCCAACTTTGACGTTTATTCTGGAATGGAATGGAATGGAGCATTGTGTCCGGCGCTTAACTCGGCCGTGTTTGGCATTGAAAGTTGCCACAATCAGTCTCGGTTTGTCGGTTCGTCTATTCACATGCTCTTTGATTGCTGTTATTGGCATGATCTCGCTGCACTCAATCAAAGCACCAACTTTTTTGACGATTTCGGTTATATTTTCATTTTGTGTTTCTGGCACACCCACAATTTCAATATTGCATGCTAGCTGTTCCTGTTCCATTTTGTTTACGTGTATCGTTAGCTCCTTCACTTGTTGTTTTGTTGTGACATTTTCTTGTGACAAGTATTCACAGAGCTTTGTTAACAGCTCCATTTTTTCGTTGTACTTAGAAAGCTGCAGTTGAAAATCATCAATTTTATTACAACAATAGTCCAGTGATTTATGGTATTCAGTTAGCTCAGCCCAGAAACTTGTTCTAAGTTCCTTTAGTTCAACCTGCATGAGTGCTTTGAACTCAGATATGGTTTTTAGTATCTCACTGGTGGAATCGAACGATCTCGTTACTGTTTCCTGCTCAGAACGACAAACTTTGCATGTATGAAGGTGGCTTGATGATAGGTGGCCAATGTGCATTGCGATTTCTTAATGTCGTTTGCTGGCGATGCTTTTCTTCCTGGACGATTTGATTTTATATAGCATATACCACTGACCATATACCACATAACCCACCGACTTCCTTGTTGTTGCTGTAGCACTGCTCCCACAGCTATATCTGATGCATCAGTAACAAGTACTAGTGGTTTGTTTTGTTTGTTGTGTGTCAAAAGTGTCGCATCAACTAAACTTTTCTTACAATCGTTGAATGATTTTCGGTTTCCGAACTCCTTAAAGTGCGTTTCTTATCTCCTTCTCTGGACCCCGTTTACAGTAAAAAGAGTGGTGCCTGATGTTACGCGGCAGTTTTAGGGAAGTGCTTATACAAGTTTATCATATCGGAAAATTTACGGAGATCTTTGATTCGTTTATGCCTTTTGAAGCTTTTGATGGCTTCCGTTCGAGAATTTGGTGCTCTGGTTCCGTCCTTGTTGATGCTATACCCTAAGTATTCGAATTAATTCACGCCAAATTCACACTTTGACACATTTATAACGATCCCATAGTGACTGAGGCGGCCAATACGATTTTCATAAGCTCCAAATGTTTCGCAAGGTCACTGGATGCGATTGCATCAACAACTGCTGCGTTTGTGAGTGTGGGGTAATTCCTCAAAAGTTAGAAACGGTAGAAATACAAGGTGCGTTTGAGCGCGAAAGTTTTCCTGGTATTGCGGACAAAGCGGTGTACAAGCTTTCTTCACTTTAAATTTACAAGCATATTATGGTGGCAAAGAAAATCTGCGCCGATGACTGGCCGGGACACATCAGCAATGTAAAACTTCCAGTCGAATAGACGTTTTAATCCTAGATTTAGTCGGCACAATTTCATGCCGTATGTATTAATAGGTGTGCTATTTGCTGCAAACAGTTTGAAATCAGAAATTTCACGTTTGTTGTGTCGTGGGCGAAATATAACGGACATGTCTGCCCCGGTATCAACTAGAAACGATATGTGTCACGAACGTAAAGGCGGTTGTGTGAGTTGCTGCTGGTGGCTGTCTAATTTGCCAGCGACTTTATGCGCTTCCCGTCGCTGCGTTGAAAGACCATGGTGGGACACATCTTAAAGCTGCACCACCTTATCGGTGATGATACACGCACATTGAATTTGGTCGCACTGGAGTGCAACGATCCTGATTTTAAGCTGGGAGTGGTTGCGTTGCGCTGGAACGACACGAGGCTCAAGACGAACACGGAATGTTCTGACCGGCTGCCTCCACTAGCAATTTCCCATGGCATAACATTTTACATTGCTAGTGGAGGCTACCTATGGTATGCCATATTTTATGGTCTGCCATAAATGGTAGGCAATATGGTATACCATTTGCTTGGCTATTTGCCTGGCAATATTTTGACAGTTCTTGATTTTAAAATGGCGTTGAGTGAGAAAAATCATTACAAGGCGGAATTTATCAGGTTAGAAAACGAAGTGTCACCGAAAATTAAGTCAGTGCCTGCAGCGGCTATAACGACTAGTTGTTAAGGTTTTTGATATATTGTTTTTTCATTTATATAATAGTGGAAATATTCTTCAGTGTGTAAGGTTATATCTATGTTAAATTTAGGAATAAATATAATATAGATCATAAGTGAAATGTATGTAGTAAGTGAATAATAGAAAAAACATGAAAGGAATAAGAAATAATGATTTATTTTCATTAAAGTAGGAATTATATTGGCAATATGATATAAAATTATTTACAATATGATTTTAACTTGTTGGGAACACTTTTGCCCACTGATACTCCACAGCTCCATCGATTAAGCAATATTTGTTCTAATTTGTTGTGCCCGAAAATACGCTTCATAGTGCTGTGGCTGCAAAGGAGTTATTGTTTCGGGAAGAACATTTACGGACGCGTTCTCCTCAAGTGTGTGTGGTTTTGTTAGTTTATTTGGTTAAAAAATTGTGCAAAACGCAACACGTTTTCACAATTTTGGTAGCGGTTTGCAGATTCACATCAAAAGGGCGGTGAAATATGCGGAACCTTGCTGCTAACCGCACGAAAGCCATCTCGACTGTAAGTCTGGCCCGACTGTACCTGTACTTAAACACCTGCTGCATCGTTGATAATTCATCGTTTCTATTATAGCCCTTCATTAAATGGCGATCTAATGCGAAAATTTCATCGCCAATCAGATAAAACGGTGTGTTTTCCACCTGCCCTCTCAATTTCGATGGTGGTGGCAGGCTACATTTCCCCTCCTTAATGGATTTGTACAAGTTTGACCCTCCATATACAAGGGTGTCAGATGCTCGCCTATTCGCTTCTACATTGATGTATATGAACTGGCTGTGCGCGTTCACAACCGCAAGGAGTACCAAGCTGAAAAATCCTTTATAGTTATGTGGCGGCTCTGTGAGAAAATGAAAATTGAAATACGCCGCCCTTTTGGATTCTCATCAATCCATGACAGGCGTGAAAAACAGCAGCAGAAGATTACCTTCGCCAACAGTGTACATCAACACCCAAATATATATATGTTTGATTTTAAATAAATAATCATTTATATTTTACTATTTTATTAACAGCTTAAGCTAACAATCGATAAGCCAAAGTTATAAAAATCGGAACCAGATCTTGGTGGTGCATTTATTCTGATATGTTTCCCATCAATCGCTCCAAGCGTATGTGGGAAATCCCAGAGGCTATTAAAATCCTGCGCGATCTCTAGCCATTCGGATTCAGTTGGCGGCATCTGGAAATAATCGTTTTAAATTAAGAAAAGTCACTCAATAACCTTTACCTTCAAATATTCGGGCTGGAGAACATCATATATTGCTTCCAGAACCTCTGGTACGATACAACGTATGGTCTTCCGAGACACTCGTGTAAGATACTCTAACGACCTGTACGAGTCTCCGGACTCTATATACTGTAACGTTATAGCTAGCCTCGTTCTCGCCGGTATAGCGTACCGTAGACAGTATCTTTTTTTCTTATTCTTGAATCAACCTATGCAGACAAAACATTAAAATAATTATGCTATTCACATTCATCTCTCACCTTTTGCAACAGCAATTCGAAACTATCAATCGATAGCCGGCAGAAATTGCAAAAATTACTCTCGTCTTCCCACAGCAAATCGTTTAATATATTCGCTTCTAAACTGAAAGCGGATCGCTTTGCAAAAATGGATTAACCCAATATGCTGGCTTCTTCCTCAGTTTCCGCGTTTCTTCTATTTCGAGTCACTCCAACTCTTGCAGAGCTCTCAGACCTCAGATAGCATGCACTTCTTCACTGCTCAACGACATTTTCAAAATAATATGGCATGACATTTGCCCACGCACCAGGTGGCTACCTATATTTTGACACCGGGACTCAACTATGCGGTTTCCCTGCCACATGCGACGGCAACGTGGTCAAAATCTTGTTGAGCAATCAAATACTACAAACTATGATATAATGAGAAATTGGGAAAAAGTTTAATTTTGATAACATTTTGGATATTGAAATTAAATACATGTTATAATTGAAAGATAAATTATTTAAATTCGGCACGATGTTTAATTCAATCAAATTGCATATTGATGATCAGCATATTTTTTAAAATGATTTCTACGCCGTCCCCCTTCATACTCGCAGCAAAGCATTTAAAAGTTTCACCTTCATCTGAAATTTCACTCGCTTATCCAATCATTTGTTCATCATACAAGCGTAGATTTCAATAAATATGACATTTCACTCGCTTACCCCATAATTTAAAGTTGATAATAGAAATTTCAGTACTTAGGTACTTAATTTTAATTTGAAAAATATAATGGAATGTAAGAAATACTTTGATTTTCGGGCCAGTGTAACTTTTCATTAATGTTCAAGCAGTTCTATCGCGCAAACCAGTCCTTCAAGCCATCAAGTCTCGTGAATAGTTTTCGTTTTTGAAGACAAAATCCACATGATGCTTATATTGGATGCAGTTTTCATCTTGTCAGTTTTAAATTTACAAAAATCTTTTTATCATAAAAGCTGTACACGCGGAGAATTCATTAACACCAAAATATCTTCGCTTTCCACTTCAAGTGGCTTTTGAAGAGCATTCAGTGTTCAGATGCAGTGCATGTCCTCACCGTTCAAAGGCAGTTTCGAAATGATATTGCATGCCATGAAATTGCCCACGCACAGATGGCATACCATAAATTTGACAGTCGTTGCCATCGGAAATGGCAGAGTAAATTGCCAATCGAGGCCCGGTGTGACAATTAGCTTTCGTGCGTTGTATCTTGGCAGCTAAGCCTGCAATCTCTTGTAAGATTGCGTTGTGTTGCGCACTGTTCACGGATGCGGTATTATTGCGATCCAACACTGAAGCAATTTGGTCGGAAAAGTCTGCTAGCGCGTCTAATTCTCTTATGTTTGAACCTAATATTGCTTGTTGAATATTGCTTGGTAGCCACAATAGTTTCAAGAACAATTCGGATACGTTACTCCTGGCTGCGCAACGCATTCTACGTAACAGTTGTGACGGACGTTGGTCACCAAGTTCCAAGCCGTATACGAGCTGACGCGTCTGTACGTGTTGTGACATCTCGTTTGTGTGTTCATTGTAGGTAAGTCATCTGGGTCGTATTTACTGCCGTTCACTGACACTGTTCCTTCAATTAACGATCTGTAATGCAAGTGGATGTAAGGTTCAGTGGACTTTCGGTTCAGTGGACTTTAAAGCTTTGTTTCACAAAGGGTCCTCTTTGATCCCGATTTTCTCTTGGTCTGTGTAATCGTGCTTGCTTCGTAACTCTTGTTCTTCATCCCCTTTTTTGCCACTTCTCATGTTTCACAATGCTTGATTCTTAGTCCTCTGGTTAACCTTTTGATTATGCACGATCTTCCTTCTATTTTCGATTCCTCCATCTTTTTTCCGCTGATAACCTGAAAATATTTAAAGTGATCACGTCAGCAGCATTGCTCTCAGTTACAGAACGACTTGACCGCATTGAACAAAAGTTTCTCTCAATTCTAGTCCTTTAAATGTAAATGTACATATAAATTATGTTTTGTCACGTTTGCTTACTCTACTCTTTGTTCCTGCTTCAGCTTTGTGGATCAAAACTTAAATTTCTTAAAGCATATGAGAGCTCAAATTTTATAAAAAGAGTGAAATAAGATCATAAAATTTCGGGCACTTATGAAAAAAATATAAATTTAGCTTGTTGTTAGAAAACAGCTCTAAAAACTTTAAATTCTCTTACTAAGAGTGTAATGAGAGTCGGCTAAAATCTCCTTAAAAATGCTTTGCTCTGTAAAGCCCCAAATGGATTAGTAGAGTCTTATAAGACATCCCAAGAGCTGAATTCGAGAGAGTATGTTAGTTCGGGTGCGGGTGTGTTATATGAAGTTCCAATTCAACTGAGCTATTCAATTGCTCAGTTTTCATATGTATTTGTTTAAAGAACGAGAGAAGTCTAAGAGGTAGGTCGGTTAGTATGTAGCGGAGCTCTCAAAGAATGAGAAAGGTCGGAAATACAAAAATGCTTTGGATTTGATGAACAAAAAAACAAACAAACAAGTTCACTAGGAACTACATGCATAGTGAAAGAGTAGCTCATTGCCTATGAGCTATTCGTGAGGTCAAGGTATGATCGTTAGGATCTAGGTCTTGGATGAAGCGATTGAATGATAGAATTTGGGTGCTCAGAGGTGCGACGGATAGCGTTGTTACATAACTGGAGCAGATGATAGGAAAGATGCTTGACTTTAGATTTTTGATAGAGGACACTATTCCCATAATAGTGGCCATTGGGCTTAAAGTGAAGAGAAATGACATTTCGGAGGATACGGCGTTCAAAACGCGCCAGCTTCTCAAGTTGACTTGAGGGTGCTGGATGCCAGATAGGGGCACCGTAGGTAGGGATTGGTCTAATTAGTTGTTTATATCCTATGCTTGTAGCTCTAGAAGATATAATGGAATTTGGCCTGAAGATACAGCCTATGAGATGATATGCTGTAGTAGCTTTGTTAAGACTTTCTTGAAGGTGGCGACTGAGGCTTTAGCGCAGGCCGAGTTTTATGCCGAGGTATTTCACAGTCTGTGAAGGTTTTATTGTCTGGCCATTAATAATAATTTTTGAGCTCTTTATGTCTTTGATTCTTTTCCTGAAATCGGTGTGGGAACGTCTGAAGAATATCAGCTGACTTCTGTTGGCATTTATCTGAAAGCCCCATTTTGCATAGTTTGCAACAAGCTGAATTGCGTAATTTTGTATCACCGTTGCTAGCACACGCGGATTATGATGTGAGTACCAGAAGAGGAGATCGTCTGCATAAAGATTAATGGAAACACATGTGGGAGATTCACATGAGATTTCTGAGATGTCTGCCGTAAAAACGTTGAATAAAATTGGTCCGAGAATGGAACCTGGGGGTACACCTGAGTCGATTTGGACTTCGTCAGAGGAAGCCCCGTTGAAGGAGACGAAAGCCTTTCTTCCGCTTAGAAAACTATCAACAATTTGAATTAACCATGTTGGGAAACCAAAATTGGTCATTTTAAACAGGAGTCCTTCGATCCAACATAGTCGAAGGCCTTCTGCAGATCAATTAGACATGCACCCAAACCCTTTTAGAGACAGAATTCTTGACGAGTGAGGCAAAAAATGGATCAGAGCTAAGTTTCTCACCGCGATAGATTAGAGAAAAGGCAGCAGCAACTGCATCGGCGGTGGCTTTGTCATCAAGGAGCCTATTGCCGTTAGAAGTGAAGTTACTTCTTAGTTTTTTTGTGGCCAGTGATGTTGTTAATTTCTTGAAACATTTCCTTGCCAGGTACTATTTTTCGAAGACGTTTTTCAAATTGCTTATTGACATGGGCTTTGGTCTTGACCATGATGAGAATATAAATGCCTTTAATCAAGGCAGAGGTATATCTGTATGAGCTGTTTTCCGTATTGAGGTATCTGTGGAAGATTTTGGTAAGACGTCGTCTTAAAGAGTTACGCCAATTATGAAGGTGAATGATGTCTTGCGGTAAATCACGGAAGACAAAGTTTGTGGATTTTTCGGGGAAAGCTAAACTATCAATGACCAAGGACGTAATTTCGTTGAGTTTTTCAAGAGTCTTATATATTTCCTGCTAGGAGAGGCTGCGTGAGCAGTCAAGACCGATGCTCTGAATTTGATTTGCAACATCTATTGGAAATTGATCCCAGTTGATCTTATCGTATGGGATGAAAAGTTCGGGATCTACAGTCAAGAAATTTAGGCCATGGTCGTTTTGGATGTCCAATTCGTCAGTGCCGAAATGTGGGAGAGAGCTGACCAGGCTCGGAGACACAAGAAAGAAATCAATGATGGATGAGGAGCGTCGAAAAGTAGGTTTCTAGGGGAAGATAGGTTTGATAAGGCTAGGATTTTGCGTCAGCTTTTGCTTGATGGCCACGCCATAAGGGTTGTCAATACGATTGCCCCATGATTGTGATCGAGCGTTGAAATCACCCCCGAGATAGACTAATCCGAATGAAGATGCTGTTGTTAGTATGCGGCTGAGATCCTGGGACAGCACAGAACCACTGTAACCATGATGGGCATACGTGCCCACAAATACTATCTGATCACTACCTAATTGGAAGCTGATGCAAATAATTTCTATAGCAGTTTGTCCTGAGATCAAATGTCTTTGGGTTTTGATCCGCTCTTTAATTATTAGGGCGGTACCCAATTTGGGAAAACTTTGGTCTTCAGAGGTATCTTCGCGGATGATTTTGTATTTATTCACGGCTACCCGGTGGCGGGGCTTGAGTTTAGTTTCAGATAAGAAAAGAATATCGGGTTCCTCATGATTCAGGAAATCCTAAACGAAGTTCCTCTTGTAGATGGGTGCTAATGTTGCGATATTTAAGGCTGCAAACTTAAGTTGACGCATTGTTAGCTAAGCGAAGGGCGAGTGAGATGAAAGCATCACGTTTTTCAGCTTGAGAAGAAAGTCTTTTGGAGGTAGGGATAAATTCTTTGATTTGGTTAACCAAGGCGAAGAGATTGCAGCCGAACAAATTCTGGTATTCACCAAAGACTACAGAGTCTATTGATGTTTAAGAATCCTGGCAGAAGCCTGAGTAGATTTTACTGGAGGTGTAGAGGTTTTCTTAGTGCTGGGAGTTTTATTGCCAGCTGTAAAATGACTGGCGTATGAAACGCCAGGCCAAGTAGTGTTTTTGATTGCCGCTGCAACTAGTTCGCTCTTGCGGTCTTTTTCCAATTTGGCGGCTTTTCGCCTCTCTTCAACTTTTTTGACTTCAGGGCAGCCTCGATAGCTGGCTGGATGGCCTGTTGATTTGCAGTTAGCGCAGAAAACTGCATCGGACCCTTTTGGTATTACGCAGTCCTTGCTGGCATGAACTTGGTTGCATTTGACACAACGTGTGCCAAGACCACAGTTGTAGGCAGTATGCCCAAAGCGTTGACAGTTAAAGCACTGTGTAACGTTTTTCTTCTGCAGTCGGTCCCATTGAACTCGCTGGTGCAGAAGATATTTAATGTTCAGTAAATTTTTTGTGTCTACTCCTGGAGCGAGCTGGACAATAAAAATTCCTAAGCTCTTTGCCTCTTTTCGAGAGTGGGCAGTAGAGAAGCGCTTGCCATGAGAGATCTGATCTCCCAATAAATTCTGTAGCTCAATTAGCACGTCATTTTCATCATATGATGTATGGATGCATTACACTCTGTGGGGTGTAGGTAAAGCAGGGAACTGACCTTGCTTTTAGAAGCTCGAAAAGACGCTGATGCGCCTCAATATCTTTCGAGAACAGCGTCGTTCTATTGCCGTTGTTCACTTCGATTTGGAATTCGGGTTTTTTTTCTTTTTCACTAGCAAAGGCTGCTGTCATTGAAGCTCTGAAACTCTTCAGATCGAGCTTGTTGCAGACAATTAGTGGGATCTTACCACTCTTATTTGATTTGTTATGGCTTTGTGGGGCCGAAATCTTCTTATCACTGGGTTTTGGAACCATAGGACGTGGCGCGGGAATAGAAATGGGGCTTGCAGCGGCATTAGCCTCCTGAACAACTGCCCTTAGTTCCGGGTAACCATCAAAAACCTTTTTCGATTTGGGAGCCATTGAAGTTAATGGCGGAGAAGTGGGCTTAGCCCGTTTCATAGGGGCTGATGAAATTGAGAGGGCGCTTACTGGCAAATCACTAGTATTCACACCCACATCTGCAGATACACTGAGTGTGTCAGTGCCATGAACATCGTCAGTGTCCATGGAAACACTTTCACATTCATTGATCTTCTCGCCGTCCGAGGATTATTCTGTGTGCTCTGCTAGGTCAATAAACTCACCTTCATCAACTAGAACACTAGTGCAAATTTGCAATTTGCACTGGTCAATCGGTTCCATAATGAACTGTTCCCTAACATCCGCGTTATATTTGCGGCATAACCTAATAAGTTTCTCTTTGCATATTTTGGCGAAAGTTTCACCTTCTTTTTGGACCTCTAGTGAATTCGGGCCGTCATCAGCCATTGCGGTCAGTTGTTCCTCGTGAAAAACCCAATAAAATATTAAAAACAATTAAAAAATATTCAAAATTTCACAAATCTGTGCGCGAATAAACGCCAAACGTGCCCAAATGCCTAAATCTTAATTTATATATATATATATATATATATATATATATATATATATATATATATATATATATATATATATATATATATATATATATATATATATATATATATATATATATATATATATGTATATATATATAAAAAAAAAAAAAATATATATATATATATATATATATATATATATATATATATACATATATATATATATATATATATATATATATATATATATATATATATATATATATATATATATATATATATATATATATATATATATATATATATTGAAATATATTATATAAAAGAAAATCACTATGGATACCAATGTTACACACTGGATCTATATCGCCTCCTCGACCTCGATCTCGAAAACGCTAACGACCTCGTATTCACACCGGATCACAGTTCTGTTCTCTCGGCACGTCCTGTTCGTTCGACTGCTCGACTCGAACCTCCCTCTTTTACATGCAGCACATAAACATGATGTTGTGATGGCGGTTGAGTCGCTGGCTGTCTTGCATTGAGATAATCATTAGCACGTTGACAGTTTCGTCGGCAAATGACAGAATGCAGACGTCGTTGTGGGGTAAGAAATTTCAGCGCCAAGTGCCCCCGCTGCCTGTAATTAAAGGAAGTAGGCCGTGCTACCCGCAAGTTAACCGACGTCACTTGCGACACATTTGAGCTATGGCGAGCAGTGCTGTCGTTGTGAAAAATTTTCGGGGAGTATATTTCCTAATCCAAAGGGAGTACTTTACATTAAAAGGGAGTACAATAGTTTTGATTACATTATATACAGATATATATATATATATATATATATATATATATATATATATATATATATATATATATATATATATATGGTATATATATATATATATATATATATATATATATATATATATATATATATATATATATATATATATATGGTATATATATATATATATATATATATATATATATATTTATATATATATATATATATATATATATATATATATATATACAATATATATATATAGATAATATTTAGCTACTATTCTACCGAATATTGCTTGACTATGAGTTTAGACTTGATAGTTTTACGTAAGTTGGATGAAAAAAAGTCCAATCAGTCATGAGTTTGGCTACGCGGCGAAGCATATGGTGCACCGAGGCCCAAGTACCAGAAAAGTGGCATGCACATTGGGCAATTTTTCACTGTCCGTATGTAAAGTTGTGGTGAGATAAAATTCTGGAAACAACATTTTCCAACGAACGCTACCTGGTTGCAGATGTTTTTAGTGTTTTATGGATTTTAACGTTAAACCTCTCTTTGCTCGTTTGCGGTTTGGATCTGTGAGAAAAAAGTATAAATATTACGAGCCAAGACTTCAATGTGCTGGGGCAGCTTTTTAGCGGCTGCAGCTTAGCTTAAATGCAGCGACATGTGCAGGTCATAACATAGAAATTCGGAAAAGCTTTTTTATGGAAAGATTTGTCGACACCTAGATTATCACCCAACATAACTCAAGCTTGTCTAAAGCGAATCTTACTAAGTTTTTGAATGAAATATTCAAATCGTTTGAATACTTCGGCAAATCGCTATATATTGGTTTTGTATCACATTGAGAGAGTTCCAGAAGAGTTAAAAACTTATTTAGGACTTCTCCCCAATCAGAGTCAAAATTTCGAACAACTAAGGCCAAACATTTGATTAAACTTATATCTGTCATTTCGTCCATGATAAAGCAGCTTTTTTTAAACTTTAGCTATGTGCTCATACGATTCATTCTTTAAAATGAAATCAGTGACGCCAGTAAACCTCGTTTTCTCACACTTAAACAATTTTAGAATTCCAGAATCTTGAGCCATTTTTTTTTTGGTCAACAAAATCAATGGTGCGATTAACGTGAATGGTTATTTTGTGTTTTAAAAAAACATAACTATTCTAAGCTCAGCCATTTTAATATTTTTGGAGTTTTTAGTGAATGATTCAATTGCTGCCCGACTGTGAATTTCTTCGTGATTTTTAAAGCTGACTAGAATTTCTTGCGATCTATCTTTGCATTTCGCAATAAATGTGATACATTTTTGCTTAACAGTTTTTGGCAATATTTACAGAAGGATTAGCTGAATTTTCCGAAATTTTTGATATCGTCTTTGATTTGCAATATACATTTGTGTAGCATTGCAATTGGATCCTGAGCTAGAGTCGGCAGTATCCAACTCTATGCTAACCCTCGTATCATTAGTTGCACTGCCTTTCATATTTATCGCAAGTGTAAGCCCTTGAGTCCTATTCTTATCCAATTTAATCAAAACATTACACAACTAAACTTTCAACTAAATCTACCTTAAATTTATCTGACAAACCAACCGTTCGTTTGTTTCGTTAGAATTGCGTTTGGTCCAAGAAAATATAATTACCAGCGTGTTTGGTGATGGAAAAACTGACTTGTGTCATAAAACTGAAAATTAAAGCATTTTATCTCAAGTCTGTGACAAAAATTTCTTCAAATTACCGTTAAAATGCTTGAAAAATGCAGAAACGAAAATGGAGACGAACTATATAGGAAAATTTCTGCCTGTGAACCAAAAAGTAGAAATAGAAATCAGTTTGTGTCCAATAATCTTCTCCGCTTACCGTTGATTTCGTCACTCACTTCAAAAAGGCAGTTGAAATATTCTTCATAGAAAATTTCCGAAATCCTTCAGGAAAAACTGTTTACGCGATGAAACGAAGAAACACTTAATGGCGTGCCAAAAATTCAAGAAAGATTTAAATCACTTCACTACCTTTACGCCAAAATCTTCTACCTCACCCTGCCACGGCGGGCGGTAGCAAAGGATACCAACAAGCAATCGCTATCGCCCCGTCGGCTGATTTCTATAGAATTTGTCATGTAAATTAAGAGCAGTACACGCGCGAGGACACTAGGTATGTTCCCGTACTACGATTAATTGCAATTAATTGCAATGAAACGTACTAAAACAGAGTTTTTTAGTCCGTTTTAGAACGCTTCATTGCAATTAATTGCAATTACTACTAACTACGCAGCAAAACTAAATTCTTCTAATCTTCTTCTTAGACATAGAGAGTGGACGCCGTAAAAGCTCACGTCAAAATTGTGTTTCTACGACAAGTACTTTAGCGAGGCTGTTTCGCAACAATAGGTCTGTTCCCGTACTACAATTAATGCCTAGTACTATACTCTTCGCGAAACGAATTCAACGGTCGAATCCCATACAAAAAGAGCCTTTCAATTCGTCAATAAAGCTCTTTTTGTATGGGATTTGACCGTTGAATTCGTTTCGCGAAGAGTATAGTACTAGGCATAATTGCGAATAATTGCAATGAAGCCGTTTTTTGTACACCGTTTTAGTACGCTTCATTGCAATTAATTGCAATTAATCGTAGTACGGGAACAGACCTAATATTTGAAATTCGGTATTTGAAAACAGTATGAGTCTGAAAAGTGATCCCAATGAAAAGGGAGTACTTTGCATGCGAAGGTAGTACAGTAGTACGGCACCTAAAAATGGAGTACAAATACTCCCATCGGAGTACAACGACAGCACTGATGGCGAGGCTTCAATTTTGGACACGGTATCTGCGGTGATGCAAACGCATTAACCAGTGACACGACATTTTCTTCGAAACGACCAATTGCTAAGTTAAATTCCTGCAAATCGGTTATTTTAGTCCTCGCTGGATGTACTATATTATCTCTATCTCGCTGGATGTACTATATTATCTCTCCGTCTTGTAAATTCAGATTAACCTTGTAGATCGTCGTCTCTGCAAACACTCACTGTAGCCGCTACACCATGCAAAACTGTTTGATTTGGTTCGTCGTCATTATCGCTGGCATCATTCGCACGTTCACTAACATAAGGCCTTAGTGAAACCATTAATCGTTTGATCAGATCCGGCTTGTTTCCGGAGCACAATAGCTTATGGGGCCCATACAGGACGCATACATGCATGCACAGTACGTTGATTGTGCAGTATTGCGTCTGCCTTACACGATGCATGCAAATCTGTGCAGTTTTCATTCGAAGTTTTGAATTAAAGTGGTTAAGATGTCTGATAACGCATGTGTTGCAGTATTAATTGCTTTGGCAATAAAGAAAAACAAAAAAAGTCGTCGAATGAAAAGATTGTGGGCCAAAGAGTGGTTCAAAAAGCGATCTGTATTCGGGCATGAAAAACTTTTAGAAGAACTTGAAATTTCGTCAATACTGGACTATAAAAATTTCCCTAGAATGAAGAAGCCTAATTTTCTTTATTTGTTGAATAAAGTTAGTCCACTCATAATATAACAAGCAATTGTAATGAGGCAACCGATTTCTCTTAAGATTATCTCTGACTTTGCGGTTACTCGCAACAGGACAAACATTTGAAGATTTAAAACTTTTGACCGCAATCGCTCCTCAAACAATTGGCAAAATCATTACAGAGACTTGTGATGCCATCATTACTGTTCTTAAGGATAATATTAAGGTTACTAAAATATCTTCAAAATATTATTAAAAAAACACAAACAATGAATTTCAATGAAAACTTTTATTGAAAGTCTGGACCAGGCAACAATATGAAAAACAATGAATTTTATTGAAATTATTACTGGAAATCTACATCAGCGAACAAACTGTGCACATCTCGATAATGTTGTGATGTTATTTCATCAGTAGGGACTGATACAACCAGTACTTGCTTCTGTAATTTAGAAAACTTAATCGAAATAATCGCTTTCCACCGTTTTTAATTTTTTACTTCGTCAAAAGCCATTCTTTGTGTTGTTCGTATCGGAGATGAAATGCTGGATTTACACGCTGGTTTAAATGTCCCAGACAGCCGGGCATGAATTTGCTGTTGATTTCCTATTTCGGAATACTGGGAAGCCCACACTTTAGCCATGATGCTAGTGGTATCACTATTTTGTTTCAGGTGCTCACACGCCATTTGCACTAAATTGTTTTCATCCTCCTATAGTGTTTGACGTTAAGAACTAGATGATTTTGGTGTGTACGGCAATTGTTGCTTTATAGCCTCTGCTTCTTCATTGTACTGAAATTTGCACAATAGCGTAAAATATGTATATTTTTACAGTTGCCTGAAAATGAACAGGAATGGAAGAAAGAAGCTAAGTTATTCGAAAATAAATGGAATTTCCCACATTGCATTGGTTCGCTTGATGGAAAACATATAAATATCACAAAGCCTCTCGGATCCGGATCTTATTTTTAGGTTAGGTTAGGTTAGCTGGCTGGCACAGGGCCACACATAGACCCATTGGTCCGTAGTGATACCAGATAAGTGGACCCGGAGAAGGAAAGTTCGGTCCAAACGGCCATCGAAGGCCCCGGACTTTTTTGCGAACTAAAGTATGTCTTTCAGCCTCTGCTCCGCCACATGTGAGAGATCCACCAGCCAGGGCTCACCGAAGCAGCGCTGCCTGGTTCTCCCCAGTGCCGGGCAGTGGCACAGAAGGTGCTGTATTGTTTCTGAGACTCCTGGCTCTTGACACTTCCTACAGATGTCACTGGTTAGGAGTCCCATTTTCACGGCATGAGCTGCTACAAGACAGTGGCCAGTAATGATGCCGACCAGCCGCTTGCAGTCAGTCCGCGTTAATTCGAGCAGGTACTTAGTAGCTACAAGATTGTACGATCCCCACATGATTTTGGTTAGCTTACATGTCTGGGTTGCACGCCACCTGCACGTAGCAACTTGCATCATATTGGAGTCGATCGAGTATTTGATTGTTTGGATTGGAGTAGGAATGTTAACTGCGCCTGACAGGGGAAGGCTGGCTCCGTGCTTAGCCAGCGCGTCCGCCCTCTCGTTTCCTTCAATGCCCTTGTGACCAGGAACCCAGAAAATTCTGACTCTTCTGTTGTTGCCCAGTCTATTCAGGGCCTGAATGCAGTCAAGTACACACTTCGATTTGTATGTGTAAGACATCAGTGCTTTAACCGCCGCCTGACTGTCTGTAAAGATGTTGATTTCTTCATTTGTAGTATTTCCGGCGTATGCTAGGTCTGCGGCTTTACGTATCGCAAAAACCTCCGCCTGAAAAATACTACAGTGGTTAGGAAGCCTAAAAGCTGCTTCCATAGTTGCCTCTGCGGAAGAAGTTGCAGCACCCACTCCGGCAGCCGTTTTAGAGCCGTCAGTGTAGATGCTAAGAGTTGTTGCGCCCATTTGCCGATTCCACTCCTGCCCATCCCCCACGGTCGCCCGATATCCGCGCTCGAAGCACAAAGTGGGGACCAAGTAGTCGGTGCTACCTGCGTACCCCCGCTCAATTCTGCTGTGGCCGAAGGATCGTGGCTCAAAGTGTCCCGACAGCAGCTTTTGCGGCAGCGCCCTTCACGAAGAGGTCAAGCGGAGGGAGATGAAGCAGGACATTCAAAGCAGACGAAGGAGTCGAGGCTAAGGCACCTGTAGTGCAGAGAGCCGCCAGCCGCTGAACTCTGTTCGCCATGCTAGCAAAGGTAGTCTTATTTACTGCTGGCCACCAGACCAAACATCCGTACGCAAGGATAGGCCTGGCTATTGCCATGTAGGTCCAGTGTGTTAAGGCAGGGCTTAGACCCCACGTTTTACCCAGCACTCTCCTGCTGGCGTAAATCGCATTGCTGGCCCGCTTTACTCTCTCCTCCAAATTCGCCTTCCAGGTGAGCTTGCTGTCCAGAATAAGACCCAAGTACTTAGTTTGCGACTTGAGGCTTAAGCTGGCGCCGCCCAACCTGATTGGAGGTAATTCAGGAATTTTGTACTTCCTTGTGAAAAGTACAAGGTCAGTTTTATTGGAGTTGATGCCAAGGCCCACGTTATTTGCCCATTCCTCAACAAGCCCCAGAGCATACTCGATGAGTTGGCCAACTGTGTGCGGAAACCTACCCGAGACTAATATCGCGATGTCATCGGCATAGGCCACAACCGTGAGTCCTTTGCGCTCCAGTTTATCCAAAATTGTATTTACAACCAGGTTCCATAAGAGAGGGGATAGAACTCCTCCTTGCGGCGTGCCTCTATGGACCTTCCTAGTGATCTGTGACCCCGCCCACTCAGCTGTTATGAGCCTTTGCTTAAGCAGATTGCTAAATCCAGCTACAAATAGAGGGGTGGATGTTGGTTGCACGGAGGCACTCCATAATGACTGTTGTGTGCACATTATTGAAGGCGCCTTCAATATCTAGAAAAGCTCCCAAAGTGTATTCCTTGTAGCGGAGTGCTTTTTCTATTTCGAGAACTACCCTATGTAGAGCCGTTTCTACGGATTTGCCTTTAATGTATGCGTTTTGGGCATCCGATAGGGCTTGAGAACCAAGCCTTTGTTTGATATAGAGATCCAGTAATCTTTCAAAAACTTTAAGAAGGAAGGAAGTCAGGCTAATTGGCCTGTAGTCCTTCGGGTAAGCATGGTTGATTTTACCTGCCTTGGGTATGAATACAACCTTAGCGATCCTCCAGGCTGCAGGCACGTGGCTTAGTGCTAAGCAACCTTTGTAAATTTGCATGAGCCAGGGAATGGTAAGCATACCTGACTTTTGGAGCATGGCCGGTAGGACCCCATCCGGACCTGGGGACTTAAAGGGCTTAAAGGTTTCAATTGCCCAGACAAGCCTCGGCTTGGTGATGACTTCGCCAATGCCTTCGGTGTCATGCAGTTCAGACGTCTGTTGACAAGTGGAGGGGGCGGGTTCATCCAGACAGCCCGGGAAGTGAGTGTCTACGAGGACCCTCAGCGTTTCCGAGCCACTGCTTGTCCACTCCCCATCCGGCTTACAAAGCAGGCTAGGCGTGACAGGGCGTTTAGCCAGCAGATTCCTAAGTCTCGCCGTTTCCGATGTGGTCTCGATTCTACCGCACAGCTCTTTCCAGGAGCTCCATTTGGCTTTCCTGATTTCTGATTTATAGAGCTTAAGGACGTCCTTGTATTCGTCCCAGCATTCATTGCAGTCAGCTGCTTTGGCTAACTTGAACAATTCACGAACTTGTCCTCTGCGACAACCCAGGTCCCTGTTCCACCAGGGTGGCTTGGGTTTGCGCCTCGGACGGACTTGGGGACAGGACCGTGCAAAAGCTTTAACGAGTTTACCCGTAAGTGCGTTAACCGCAGCCTCCAGGTCAGCTACACCGCCAATCCTCGGAGGAGGGCCTAGGTCATTTTTCACCTCCCGTTCGAAGTTCAGCCAGTCAGTATTTCTGGGATTGCGAAACGGGCGGTAATTGCGAGTAACATTGAGTTTTAAAGAGTAACTTATATAACAGTGATCAGAAAACGATGGGCCTTCGAGAACCCTCCAATTCTCTATTAACTGCTCACTAGAGTCATTGTGCAGAGTTATATCTAGCACGTTTTCACTACGAGGTCCCCTATAGGTAGGGACATTACCTCGGTTCGCTACGACTAGATTATGGTTTATAATAAAACTGAGTAGAGACTCACCTCTTTCATTGATATCTTTGCTGCCCCATACTGTGTGGTGCGCGTTCGCGTCCGTCCCCACAAGCAGCAGTTCGTTCTTCTTGAGTGTCTCCGCGGTGAGTTTAACGATCTCCTCCGGCGGAGCTGCTCTGTCGTGAGCCATGTAGGCGGATACTAGGAGTACATGCTCCTCTTTGTCCCCCTCGCATGCCACCACTGTCATGTCGTCCGTGCTGAAATTAGAAAGAAGGTAAGCGTGGATATTCTTCCTCACCAGTATAGCCGTTCTAGTTCTTGCTACTGTGGTGGGGAAGAAAAGATTAAAAAGCTTTGACCCTAGTCCCGCAACCCGGTTCTCC
This sequence comes from Nemotelus nigrinus, assembly GCA_947369275.1. NCBI lineage: Eukaryota > Metazoa > Arthropoda > Insecta > Diptera > Stratiomyidae > Nemotelus > Nemotelus nigrinus. The sequence continues at coordinate 79,861,120 of OX376372.1, forward strand.
GCAGAGATCCACGGTTCCTGGACCAGCGCCACGTCAAACTTACCTTCCTCGAGCGTTAGCAGCAATTCGGCCGAGGCCAACTTACTGCGGTGCAGGTTGATCTGCAGTAGTTTTAGTCTTGGCCTCGGCATCCTCCTTATCCTGCGCATCGTCCAGTTTGGGATCGGCCGTTGTACCCCGTAGGTCAATAGTGCCCAGATCCCTCTCGATCTCGCCGACCTCCAGGGTATTAATGTTATCATCCTTCGGGTGGCGTTTTTTCAGGCGCAGGTAAACACTGCCTACGCCCCAAGCCATTTTGCCAAAGCGCGGATAGAGCAGGTCGTCAGCCTCCTTGTTAATTTGGAGGATGTAGACCTGCCCCCCGTCTTGTTCTTGTGGCTTCTTGGCGTCCAGGATTTTCCAATCCTGAGTTGGAACATCCGGATTCTGTCTTTGAAGTAACTTTAGGGCCACCTCCGGTTCCACTACCCGCGGTATTGTCACCTTCGCTCTGGGTAGAGTTGGGATGCTCCCTCTATCAACGATTTCAAGTCGAGCTCCTTCCCATAGATCCGGTAGTTCCGGGACTACAGCAGTACACCAGCGCAACGTGAGCTCGTCGTTGCACTTGATGATCTTAACACCTCTGAACCAGCCTGCCCCGTCAAACGAAGGCATAGCCAGCTCAGGGTGCTTCTCCATGCGATCAATCATCGCATTGAGCAGGCCTGACTCTACGGTCTTCCACTTCTCGAGCGACAATTGACCCAAGGGATTGCTGCGGTCTATTAGAGCCACGATGAGGTGCTGTTTAGCCACATCGCTGACCTTCATAGTCTTCTTCGGCTTCGAGCTAGAGGGTTGTTGGACCCCTTGCCGACTTGTCGTACTCTTTGGCCTCTTGGACGCCGGTTTTTCATCCTCGGTCGACCTCTGCCTTTTCTCCGCTAGCCTCTTAGACAAGCTCTGCTCCACTTTGTTGTGGAAAGCAGAGTCCTTGAGAACCAGCTTTTCCTTCCCAGCGAAGTGCTCCCGGCCTTTTGCTACCGCCGTCCGAGCCCAACTTAGCCGATCCTTCTCCTCCGCGGAGAGGGTTGGTTTGTCGCTGAGCCTGTCAACGATGCGCAGTGCCGACTTGTACTCCGCCAGTGCTTTCCTGCCCTCTTTGCTCGGCTTGGTCTTGTTCCTCTTGTGGGGACCAGCACCTTTGCCTCGCTCAGGCGATTTGAGCAGCTCTTCCTCCGCTTCGGTCGAAACCATGCTCTCCGAGTCCGAGTCTACGAGTACTCTGGCACCCGAGCGCATTAGCTTCGTGCGACTTGAATGGCAGCCAGCGGAGGTGCTAGCTACCGATTTGGTTGTTGTTCGAGGTGGGGATCGTTGTAGTTTGGAACTCCTCCTGAAAGGGTCCGCAACCGATTCCACCACCTCTTCGAGTTGTGTAGGACCACTTGTAATTAGATCTGCTACGGTGGCCAAGTGGTCAACCTCCATAGCATTGCAGTCGATGGATGACGACGACCCGGGGCCTGCTCGCTCACCCCTGACGGCCGCCGGTACTGGGTATCCGACCCCCTGTACCGTAAGTTTTCCTCCTTTTTCTTCGTCCATGATTGGTTTTCTGTTCGGGGTCTCCTTCCCCTAAGGTCCCTTTTAGCAAGGCAGCAACTCATCTGGCTAATGAGCCACTGCCCTGAGCCCCCTCACCGCGGCAAGGTCGGGACCGTTGAGGGGGGGATCTTATTTTTATAACTATAAAAAAAATTATAGTATTGTTAGTGGTGGAGTCTTTTCTCAATGCAAATTTTGGAATAAATTACAAAACAAAGGTTTGCATATTCCTGCTTACGAGCCTTTACCACAAACTAGTTCAAACATGCCGTTCGTAATAGTCACTGATAATGCTTTTCCAGTAAAGGAGAACATAATGAAGCCGTATAGTCACCAAAATTTAACGAAAGAATAAATAATATTCAATTACAGGCTATCGCGTGCACGTAAGATTGTTGAAAATGTGTACAGTATATTGGCTTCACGCTTCAAGATTCTTCTAAAAACAATTAATATTTCTCCTCCTAAAGTGGAAACAATAGCTTTGGCTAGCTGTCATTTGCATAACTTCTTACGACAACAACAAGAAACTTCTTACTTGGAAAATGGCTTTGATGTGGAAGATATTAGAACAGGAAAATTAGCTGGTGCTGATTGGCGGTCAGAAGACGCTTCATGGACAGACCTGAAGCCAACTAAATTAGGAATAAGTTTTGCGAATACTTTAACACTGTTGGAGCGGTACCATGGCCAGAGAAGGCTACAGGAAGTTAATTTTTAGTTTGTTATTAAATGGAAACACCGAAAAATAATAATAACTTCTTATTTTTATTGATGTTATTCAATAAATCAGAAAAAAAAAAAAAAAAAAAAAACTTACTCGGTTATTTTCATCAACAGTTGTTCTTCCTTCTAAACTGTTCTTTTGGTCCTCTAAAAACCCTAATTTATCACAGTACCACAGAGATGAGACATATTAGTCATCTGGGCTACTACCCGACTTTTCACTTTTTGTAATTTTTTTTCAAATCACGCCGGTAATTTACTTCGAAAAGTATTTATTTTGCGACGTACTATGTCTCTGGTTACATTTTCCTCAATTTCAGAAAGTTTTTGCACCATTTTATCATATGCATTTGCTTTTAACACACGGTCTTTATATTCTTCACTTTTTATCTTCCAAAGAACAGGTAAATTTTGATACAGTTCCAGAAACTCAGTCCAAAATATAATTTTTTTTTTTTATTCTTTTAGGACATAATTTATTGACGATATTCACGGGACAATACTTTTAAAATCTGAGCTTGATTGCACAATATT
>OX376372.1:79864172-79967172 GCA_947369275.1 Nemotelus nigrinus
ACACTTTGTGGTATACGTGTCCTGGGCAGCAGCGAATGGCTGCTGGCATATGGAGCACTGAGCCTCCACTGTGGTGCCAGACAGATCCTCGCTACTGTGATGCAAGGGCATTGTCTAATCTGTGAAAATAATTGACAAGTGATGAAAATTCAAAGAAAATGCACGATAACGTGACTAACGAATTAATTACGCTTATAACTAAGGAGTTGCTGCAAATTCAAATGGCAACCCAGTGCACAACAGGGTGTGACTAACTCTCCCGAAGAGAAAACTCTTAACAGCTAATAGAGCAAAAAAAAAATGCCAAATATTCAAAAATATATATAAAATATATATATATATATAAGTAGGTGCACACCAGTGGTGTGACTAACTCTTGAAATGATAATCAAATTGCAAAGCCAGATGGCTAGAGTAAATTGAAAAAAAAAAATTCAATTTCAAAGTTTTAAATTTTTCCAAGTTTTTAAATTTTCGAAGTTAGATCAAATTTTACTTTTCCTAAGTATGCTCAAAATTTAATTTTTCAAGAAATGGCCTTCTTATTAGACGGAACCCGATCCGTTCCCCTCCAATTCAGGTCCGCTGGCTGGCTGACTGTTGATTTCAAAAATGCAGGAAGTTGAAATTTTAATTACCAAATGTTTAAGTATGAGAAGTATTTACGTATGAAAATGTTTTGGTGAGAAAAATGTTCAAGTGTGAAAACTGTTTAAGTGTGAAAAGTATTTAAGTTCAGTAATTTAATTGGGTCGATTCCAAAAGGGAATCGCCCAGTATGGGGGGACTGTACTCCCACCCGAAATTCCTCGAAAAGAGAGGAGCAAGGGACCAAAAACAACTATGTTGCTGCTTGACTCAACTTCAGCAAATGGTTCAAGTTTGGCCAAGCTGCAGGGACGTGTAGGTGGCACCACGCCAACCCCACGTAATCCACCACAGCTTGAACCAAACCCAAGCCAAAAGCCGAAGCTGGATCAAGACAGCAAGGATAAAAAAATTTGGGACAGCTTCCCAACATAAAGTGGGGCAGGGGCCCTTCGGTTGACCGGGACAGGAGCGGCGGTAAACCACCACAACCTGTTATCCGCGGCCAACCTCCAGGTTGCACCCAGAGTCAAAAAACTCAATAGGACAAAACAACAGGAAGCTGCCCAAGAGGTAAGCTAACTAGGAATGATTTTAACCGGATAGGACTGGGAAGGATGTTTGCGGCTAGTAAGGAAAGAGCGAGCGATGCAGGTCTTAATTCAAGGGCTTTGTTCTCTCGAACGAAATGAAATGAATCGCAAAGGAGGCGATTCTAAGACCTGCTAGTGAGAATGGAAATTTTAAGGATTGAAGACGTAAAGTCTTAAGGGGAGTATGAGTAGAAACTCATAAGTATTTTCTCACTTTGGTGTGGGTTGCCCAAAACAAGTTTCGGGCCCCACGTTGGGCGCCATTTGTAGCGTTGAGTAAGGTGAGAGCGGCCTTAGCACAACTTAGAACCAGACCGAAGTCCAGAACCAAGAGTGCTAAGGTCAAACAGTGGAATGGCTAGTGCCATTCAAGAGGCAAAACAATTAAAAAGAATTGCCCCGAGAGCAGGGTGCCCTAGAAATGGCCGTGAAGGCCCCTCGTCCGCATTAGCGGAGCACCCTTTAACCAACCCCGACGGATGCTGGGGTGCCGCTTTGCTAGCTCGCTGCGGCTGGGGTGGGTTCTTTAAACAAATGGGGATGGTTGGCTCTCCAGAAACGGGATGCTACGTAGTATTCATCCGTCATGAATTTCGTAGCCGCAAACTGGTATATAAAATACCCAGGGACCAAAAGGGGCATAGCTCCGTAAAGGAAACCACCCATGGCTCTGCAACATGGGCTGACTAAGCAGACCCAGTGCTCGTGACAACGCACGGAGCCAGAACATTAAAAATCTAAAACGGGAAAATGGGAAAAAGGCTACCTCTCTTTACAAGGAACCCGGGTGAGGCAGACAGCCCCGGGCCCCCGATGGTAGTGGAGCCCTGACCCCGATGGTCTGGGGTCCTCCACCCTCTGATACTGGCCCCTTCATCATAAATTCAAAATTCAGAAATTTACAAAAAAATCACGGAAACTACTAGTTGGGCCAGTATCCCTCCCTTTAAGAAAAATGCTGAAAATCACAAAAAAAACTAGCTACTCATAGGCCAGCCAGGCCAAGCGCGGACCCTGAAAAGAAGAAGAACTTCCAGGGCTTTCGCCCAATAAGAAGGCCTACGGTTTAAGTTTAACAAAACATAGTTCGTTTATTTTTCCACTTTAAAGAAATTTAATAATTTTCATAAATTTGAATGCCTACCAAGACTATAATACCGAGATGTAGGTAGATTCGTAAAAATACTGAAACCGATATTATCTTTAGATGCAAATTAATATCATTTAAGTCCACCCTCTAGAAATTATAGTGGTAGGTTAATGAATCCATTCATTGCATTCTAAACTTGGCCTCTTTTGTTTTCTTTTCTTTTGTTCTAATTCATTTCGAAAGCCGAACAGAAACATGCATTTGCTGTATTATCTTTAACTAATTTTACTGCATTATAGCTAAAATTTAAGCATACAAAAAAAAAAGTAACCAAACGAGCATATGATGAACTAAAGGCCTAGATATATATATATCACAAGGACCAATCTTAACGAGGGTCATTTTCCAATATTTTAGTATTATTCTCGTGCAATATACCAGTTTGTTTGGGAATTGTTTCCAAGTGGCCACGGGATATTTTTGCTCGTGTGGTAACTTGATTCGTCTTTCTTATTCTATATTTTTTTCGCAGATTTATGTACATTGCAATGTAATAATCGCTTTACGTTAATATACATCGAGTCTTATTCCTACACTTAAACTTTCATGTCAATGAATGGTTTGCTTTTGTTTTTCAAAATAATTAATTATCCGTTTAGAGAATCAGTGCCATAAAGAAAAACAAAAAAATGTTCGGGAGAATTCTTCCTTACAATATTGCAATCTTTTATCATTTATATATTATTATATCTTTTCTCTCGGTGATTAGAACATCATCGTCTCTCGGAATTCTAAGAATTATAATCGAGTGTAACAATAAGGCGGAATCTAACTGTCTATCTTCACGTGAGCTATATATGCATATATGAAAGGAAGTATTGGCTAAAATTAATTATATTCTACAAACTAGATCATATGTACTTGTTCTGATTAGAAGATACAATTTGCGATCGTTTAAATCAGGAAAATGTAAAAAGAATCATCATAAAGATTAGGCCGTATACATTTTAGGCCATTCAAAGGCGGTCCATACAAGAAAAATTGAATATATACGTCGGTTATAGCCCGTATTTATTGTCGCAAATATCAAACCGCGTGCATTTCTCAACTCACCCGAAATATCCAGTCATCGTTACTTCTGTAGAGGACGGGAACTCAAGTCGTTTTCTTTACGTGTTGGATCTTCTCGCACCTATGCGGTAAAAATTGCATAGAATTCTGTCTTCATCTTGGTCCCGCAAGTTCCTTTCATGCAATTTCCTATCTATAACGTATGATAGCCAAGAGAGAGTCAGCTGCTTCCGGTCAATAAAAATCACGTGAGCATGAAGGATAAAAAAAATGGATATGCGTGACGTTGGGTAGTCATCCCAGAGTTGGTTGTTTTTCCCCCGTTCGGTTTCAAAATATCAACGTAAGGCGCACGAAGTTGCCACTAGCACAAGCAGTGTCTCGTCTAGATAGGAAGCTCTCTGACCAGCAACACTGTTTGACAGAGTGTAATGAAATAATTACAGTACCTTTATCGATGAGGATTATGGGAGCTCCACACCTACTCGCTACGATCCCTGGAAAAGCGTTACCTGAACGGATTTCATGAGAATGCTTGTCGGCACGATTGGGTCATCCTTGGTCGCAAAGATAACACCCAAACAGGTGGGCTTACTAACTGGACTCCTAGCAGCCGAGGGTAATTTCACATAAAGTTTAAGTTTCAGCATTATCTCCGGCTCCTTGACCATAGCAAGCGATGTCATTTCGGGCCATTGAAACTGAATCACTTTCTCACTCTGCACATTTCGCCAGTCGCCGGGACTTCGTTGCCAGTGAATGCAGTTTGGTGAGGTTTTCGCTATCACATACAGTATGAATCCCAAAAACTGCCACTTTAACCCACCGCAACACGTAAATTCACGGCTATGACGTGTACCAATTGCGCCAAGGGGGGGAAGAGTTATCTGTACGATGAACATTTCTCAGGGACGTAACACTTTGCTCGTCGATGACAGTCATCATCGTACACATTCACTGGTCATTGGGAAAACTAGCATCTACTAGTATGTATCATTTAGCTCACAATTTACATACTACCGCCAACCGAAATGTAAAGTATCTACGTACAATTACTGCACTAACTTGTCACAAATCCAGCGAAACGGAATATCACCATTTGCCTAGACAAACCCGATCAATCACAAATTGCATTCATTAGGTTGCGGAGTGACGGATATTTCTGAATCTTGTACTACACAACACCATATTCCGGTCATTATACGGGCTGCTCATTATCCAACTGAAATGAAGATCACTCCCAGAATCGAGTTACTTTGGGGGGGGTTTGTGTCGGAAACCGATTCTTAAGTTTTCACACGTGCACCGTCCACTCTCACATATATGCCTCCGGCACTCGCCTTCACATCAAACACTTTCACGAGTTTCGTGAGTGGTCTCAATTAATCGCACTTAAAATACCAATCGCCGTTCGCAATTTTGATATAACACGCGAGATGCAATACCCAAAAACCGTATCGATGCACCCGCCGCTAACTGCAAAAAGTTTTTCACGCCAAAAAAAACGTTTCGAAAGCAGCTCATTTTCTTACACGACAGCGTGTCAGAGCTCGCCGCCAACAACTCCTCGCTACCGCGACACCCAAACGAATGCCACGAGCTTATCAGCTCCAGCTCGCAATGCGCGTTTGAGTCGCAAAACAAGATCCCGTTAGAACTTGTTGCTACTCAAATTCAATAACAAGGTCGCCGGGGACATACGGGACTTATTATTGACTCAAATTGAAATATGTTCAATTTGAAAAGAAAAATATGTAGCCATTTCGAGCACATACAGTGTGCGGCGAAATTTCGGGTCCAGTAATTTCGTACAAAAATTACTGGATGCTACAACACAGATCTTTCCACAAGGGCAAGTGCGTGGAAAGAGCTGAAAGATGGATGTAATGTGTGAAAGACAATGACGTGAACAGGTGATCAAGTCTTTTACTATCCAATCTTTTAGATTTATTGCGTGAACTGGTGAGCGAATAAAAGGGGTAAATATAATTGTAGGAAATTTCGTGAACACGTATACTGAGTAAATCATGAAAGTATCTTTGGGTAGAGGAAATGGTGAACCAGGTGAACATCTCTAGATACTTTTTTAATTGAGGCAGGAGTGACACCTGAAAGAGGCGCAAATGGACGATCTACCAAATAAAATTTGGAAATACATCGTGAACTGGTGAACTCAGTGGGTCTATCACTTGGTGATGTCTTTCGCGTGAAAGACGCCCACTGATCGTCCATTTTGATCGGCCAGCTGGTAGTAAGCACCGCCGATCTTCTTAATTACCTTGCTAGGTAAAAACTTCCGGTCCAGCTTTGCATTGTAGTGCGCGGCTGCGTCACTTTGCCGGAAGTTGCGCCTGTAGACCACTTCGCCAGGCTGGTATGAAACCAACCTGGAACGAAGGTTATAGGCCTTGGCATTGCGAGACTGGGCTTTGGTGGTGAGGTCGCGGATGGTCTGGCGTAGAAGAGCCAGGTGGTCAGGAGGTGGCAGAGTGGTTTCGGGGTCATCCAGAAGATGGAGTTGCCGCAAAAGATGGTAAGTGCGGCCATGGGTGACCATAGGTTGCCCGAAGACTGCCTGATAGGGCGAAGTCCCTATCGTCGCGTGAGGTGCTGAGCGTAGCGCGCAGGTTATCTCTGGGATTTTGGCGTCCCATTCCTTTTGAGCAGGATCAATATAGGAACGTATTGCTGCCAGTATGGAGCGGTTAAGACGTTCCGAGGCGTTAGATTGAGGGGAATACACGGCGGTAAAGGTATGTCCGACACCGAATTCCTGTAAGAAGGTTTGAAATATAGACGACCGAAATTGTACACCATTATCTGTTACGACACTCTCCGGGACTCCAACAAGGTGAAATACCCTTTTCCTCAGGATGTCGATGACTGCTTTCGCAGTGAATTTACGAAGCGGCTCAACGAAGGGGAAACGCGAAAGATGGTATAAGACGATGAGCGCTCCAATGTTGCCAGACTTGGACCTAGGGTAGGGGCCGATAATGTCGATGTACAAGCGCTGGAATATGCGCTCGGGAACGGACTGCAGCGTCATTGGTGGACGAAGGGTGTGTGAAGGGGCTTTGGTGGTTTTGCATGTAAGGCATGATCCCACATAATCACGCACTTGAGCGGCCATTCGTGGCCAATAAAACCATTGACGTAGTCGCCCGAGGGTTTTGGCCACGCCACCATGCGCACTCAAGGGTGGGTCATGAGCTCCCTTCACTAATTCTGCCGTCATTTCTGACGGCACCCACAACTTCCAGGCCAACTGGTCTTGAAGTCCGTTTCCGGTCGCATACTCAGTCCGCTTGTACACGAACCCGTCTACAACTTTTAGGTCCGGCAGTTGGTCTTGTTCTGCCTGGACTTTAGCCGCCAGCTCCGTATAGGAGGCACTTTTGAAGTGGGGCGACTCTAAGTCTAGCTCCATTGGAGTCTCCTCGCCTTCTGCCGGCGTCAACGCCTCGGCAGAGAACATGCGCGACAAGGAGTCCGGCACTACGTTTTGGCTTCCCTTTCGGTGGACAATTTTGAAGTTGAAACCTTGAAGTTTCAAGGCCCACCGGGCTAATCGTCCATTAAGGTCTGGTTGGTTCATTAGCCATTTTAGGGAAGCATGGTCGGTCACGATTTCAAATTCTTGACCTTCCACGTAGGCACGGAACTTCTTGATTGCCAACACCGCTGCCAGACATTCTTGCTCAGTGACGGTGTAATTTCGCTGAGCGGGATTCAGTTTGTGGGACATATAGGCGATGGGGGCTTCAGCTCCGTCTTCTGTGCGCTGCACCAGCACGGCACCGACTCTATGTTGACTTGCGTCACATTGGATGGAGAAGGGCTTGTTGAAATCTGGGCTGTGCAGCACTGGGGCTGAAGCAAGGCTGTGTTTCAATTGCTTGAAAGCATTTAGCCTCTCATCGGTCCACACAAACTGACTCCGCTTAGAAAGCATGTCTGTCAGTGGTGTTGACAATGACGCATATTCCCTGACGAAGCGCCGATACCAACCGCAGATTCCTAGAAATCTTCGGAGTTGCTTCGTGGTAGAGGGAAGGGGGAAATCCATGATAGACTTCACCTTGTCAGGATCGGTCTGGATAGTGCCCCCACCAACAATGTGGCCAAGGTACTTGACGTCTCGCAAGAGGAACTTACTCTTTTCCACATTGATGGTGAGGCCAGCTTGTCTCAAATGGAAGGCGACCTGATGAAGTACCTGAAGGTGCGCGTCGAACTCGTCTGTTATCACCAACAGGTCGTCGAGGTACACAAATACCTGGTGCTTGAGTTGGGGCGGAATAACCTTATCCATCAGTCGCGACATCGTTTGGGGTGCATTACACAACCCAAACGGCATCACGACAAAATGGTAAAGGGGTCGACCGGGCACAGTGAAGGCTGTCTTCTCTTTCGACTTCTCCTCTAAAGGTATTTGCCAGAAGGCATCCTTTAAATCAAGGCTAGAGATGAAATTTGCCTTAGGGAGTCTGCTGAGAATTCCATCAATCAGCGGCAAAGGATAGGCATCCTTCACTGTGACCGAATTGACCTTCCGGGCATCCAGGCATAAGCGTACTTTCGAGGGCTTTACCACCAACGTTACCGGTGAAGACCATGCACTCTTCGACTCTTCGATTACGCCCAACGCTAACATCCGGTCAATTTCCTGATATAGGAGCTTTTCGACAGCTGGTGACACAGAGAAATGTCTCTGTTTTATGGGTTTCTGGTCACCAGTGTCGATTTCATGACGGATGAGCGTAGTCTTTCCCAAGCCCTCCACAGCAAACGAAGGAAAGCAAGCAATCGCAGACCGAAGTCTGCGATGCTGCTCCTGTGTGAGAGGGTGGGCGCAATCGTCGAGTGCGTCGAGGCTGTTGGTGGTGTCGACCTGTGGTGGTGGCGCAAACAGGTCTGTGGCCAGGGCGAAAAGACGGACGAAGTCCACTCCCAGATAGAGGTTCTGACTGAGAGTGGGTATTATCCACAGCGTCAACGTCTTGGTGAGCCCCCGGAACGTGATGTCGGCCGATACTCGGCCTACGGCTTGATGTTGTGTGCCGTCAGCTGTTTTCAACCCGAGAGAAGCTCTTTTCCAGGGAAAAGCGTTCCTCTCGAGGAATGAGCGGGCTAGATCAGCCGCCATCACGCTCACGTTGGCTCCCGTGTCGATCAAACCCGATGTTAGTTGGCCGAACAACAGAACCTGAGCGTACGGTCGAACGTCACCTGGAGGCACGTTCAACAGAGTCGCACAATCCAATTGATAACGCCAACGACGGAACTGAGCGTAGAAACGCCTCATTCTCAACGTTGAGCGTTTAGGTGTAATAGAAGGTTGTTTAATGGTGTCAATTTCAGAGTTAAAAATTCGGTTTCGGACCGCCGTATATTTCCGCCATCTTAAGTGATATGGCAGAAAAGCCAAAGGTGTAGGAGGCTCTGCCTGTAAGAGTGGGATCGATAAGGTAGTGGAGTCCCCACTCGGCTGTAAACTATCATCATTGGTGGTTGGATCCAAGGCATTTGGAGACAGATCATCAGTCCTGTCTACCTGCTGGAACTGGGTGGAGCTTGTTTGCCCTGTGGGAGGCGTGATATCTTGTTTCGCGCTCCCTGCGGTCCGTTTTTTGTTTGGCAGTTCACACAATTCGGTTTGTATGTGTCTGCCCTTCCGCAGCCGTAGCAGAATACAGTTCTGGGCTCCAAACAATCGTCGAAACGGTGTTCCACTTGCTTGCAGTTCCAGCAAGTAGGCAGGACCGTGACTGCCTCCACTCCAGGTTCATCGGTTGAATCCTCGTATTGGACCATCGGGTATTCATCACGTAGTTCTTCTGTAGCGTGTCTCCATTGGGAGGATCGGCGTCGACCTCCAAGCTCCATTTCAAAGTTCTCCGCACGGATGACGGCCTGACGGAGCAGACGCACAGAGGGAAGGTGTATTTGTAGCAGACCACGACGGATTTCTGGCAACAAATTGCGTCTAAGAATGTCAGCTAAATCCGCGTCAGCAATAGGGCGCTGTAGCCGGTCAACAATCTTGTAGACGTCCGCACTAAAATCGTCGAAGGTTTCTTGGGGTCGCTGTTTCCTTCCTCGTATCTGCTCCATCAGGTCGGCATCCGTGAAGCGATCAGCGAAATGATCGCTCAGGGCCGACTCCAACTCTCTCCAACTGAAGTCTCGTGTTCTATTATAGAATCTCCAAAACCAGTCCGCGGCAGGTCCAATCAGAAGCAGGTGCATATGCTGGCATAGAATGCTAAAATTTCCGCCCAAGGTATTTCTGGTGAGAGCCGCTACCCTGTTAGTAAAAACTTCCACGGGCATGGAGGATTCACGACCCGAGAATTTTAGGCCCCACCCACCAATGATGCTAGCCACCTTATCATGGTGGAACTGCACATTGTTGCCCCGAGGGGTGCGAGGTGAGTAGGATCGCGGCACTGGTACAAATGACTGTGCGCGAGGGTTAAGTCTTGGCGACTCTACATTCCCAGTCCGGGACGGGAGGTTCAATTGAGCCATGCGCTCCAGCATCACACGCATGCCGTTCTGCAATTCGTTAATCTGTTGCTGAAGTCCGCTTAAATCTTGGGGCACTATAGAGCGCGCTCCTGCGGCTTCTGACGTCACATCTGAGATTGGGGACGCTTTTGATGACGGGCCAGGTGGCTGAATTAAACCTTCCGCCCCCGACTCGGCCTGTAAATCGAAGTCCCTAATTTCCACTTCCTCTGATCGCATGCCTCGGGTTCTTACTCCTGGCCGTTGTGTTTTGGGCCGAGCCCCTCGTGGCATAGATGCTGCAGCAGTGGGGGCCCGTCCGGCTCCTAAAGGGAGACTCAGTGGTCCACGGCACAGCGGGCAATCAGTACGATTTCTGAGCCATTGCTCCAGGCACGATTCATGAAAAGTGTGTCCACACTTTGTGGTATACGTGTCCTGGGCAGCAGCGAATGGCTGCTGGCATATGGAGCACTGAGCCTCCACTGTGGTGCCAGACAGATCCTCGCTACTGTGATGCAAGGGCATTGTCTAATCTGTGAAAATAATTGACAAGTGATGAAAATTCAAAGAAAATGCACGATAACGTGACTAACGAATTAATTACGCTTATAACTAAGGAGTTGCTGCAAATTCAAATGGCAACCCAGTGCACAACAGGGTGTGACTAACTCTCCCGAAGAGAAAACTCTTAACAGCTAATAGAGCAAAAAAAAAATGCCAAATATTCAAAAATATATATAAAATATATATATATATATAAGTAGGTGCACACCAGTGGTGTGACTAACTCTTGAAATGATAATCAAATTGCAAAGCCAGATGGCTAGAGTAAATTGAAAAAAAAAAATTCAATTTCAAAGTTTTAAATTTTTCCAAGTTTTTAAATTTTCGAAGTTAGATCAAATTTTACTTTTCCTAAGTATGCTCAAAATTTAATTTTTCAAGAAATGGCCTTCTTATTAGACGGAACCCGATCCGTTCCCCTCCAATTCAGGTCCGCTGGCTGGCTGACTGTTGATTTCAAAAATGCAGGAAGTTGAAATTTTAATTACCAAATGTTTAAGTATGAGAAGTATTTACGTATGAAAATGTTTTGGTGAGAAAAATGTTCAAGTGTGAAAACTGTTTAAGTGTGAAAAGTATTTAAGTTCAGTAATTTAATTGGGTCGATTCCAAAAGGGAATCGCCCAGTATGGGGGGACTGTACTCCCACCCGAAATTCCTCGAAAAGAGAGGAGCAAGGGACCAAAAACAACTATGTTGCTGCTTGACTCAACTTCAGCAAATGGTTCAAGTTTGGCCAAGCTGCAGGGACGTGTAGGTGGCACCACGCCAACCCCACGTAATCCACCACAGCTTGAACCAAACCCAAGCCAAAAGCCGAAGCTGGATCAAGACAGCAAGGATAAAAAAATTTGGGACAGCTTCCCAACATAAAGTGGGGCAGGGGCCCTTCGGTTGACCGGGACAGGAGCGGCGGTAAACCACCACAACCTGTTATCCGCGGCCAACCTCCAGGTTGCACCCAGAGTCAAAAAACTCAATAGGACAAAACAACAGGAAGCTGCCCAAGAGGTAAGCTAACTAGGAATGATTTTAACCGGATAGGACTGGGAAGGATGTTTGCGGCTAGTAAGGAAAGAGCGAGCGATGCAGGTCTTAATTCAAGGGCTTTGTTCTCTCGAACGAAATGAAATGAATCGCAAAGGAGGCGATTCTAAGACCTGCTAGTGAGAATGGAAATTTTAAGGATTGAAGACGTAAAGTCTTAAGGGGAGTATGAGTAGAAACTCATAAGTATTTTCTCACTTTGGTGTGGGTTGCCCAAAACAAGTTTCGGGCCCCACGTTGGGCGCCATTTGTAGCGTTGAGTAAGGTGAGAGCGGCCTTAGCACAACTTAGAACCAGACCGAAGTCCAGAACCAAGAGTGCTAAGGTCAAACAGTGGAATGGCTAGTGCCATTCAAGAGGCAAAACAATTAAAAAGAATTGCCCCGAGAGCAGGGTGCCCTAGAAATGGCCGTGAAGGCCCCTCGTCCGCATTAGCGGAGCACCCTTTAACCAACCCCGACGGATGCTGGGGTGCCGCTTTGCTAGCTCGCTGCGGCTGGGGTGGGTTCTTTAAACAAATGGGGATGGTTGGCTCTCCAGAAACGGGATGCTACGTAGTATTCATCCGTCATGAATTTCGTAGCCGCAAACTGGTATATAAAATACCCAGGGACCAAAAGGGGCATAGCTCCGTAAAGGAAACCACCCATGGCTCTGCAACATGGGCTGACTAAGCAGACCCAGTGCTCGTGACAACGCACGGAGCCAGAACATTAAAAATCTAAAACGGGAAAATGGGAAAAAGGCTACCTCTCTTTACAAGGAACCCGGGTGAGGCAGACAGCCCCGGGCCCCCGATGGTAGTGGAGCCCTGACCCCGATGGTCTGGGGTCCTCCACCCTCTGATACTGGCCCCTTCATCATAAATTCAAAATTCAGAAATTTACAAAAAAATCACGGAAACTACTAGTTGGGCCAGTATCCCTCCCTTTAAGAAAAATGCTGAAAATCACAAAAAAAACTAGCTACTCATAGGCCAGCCAGGCCAAGCGCGGACCCTGAAAAGAAGAAGAACTTCCAGGGCTTTCGCCCAATAAGAAGGCCTACGGTTTAAGTTTAACAAAACATAGTTCGTTTATTTTTCCACTTTAAAGAAATTTAATAATTTTCATAAATTGGAATGCCTACCAAGACTATAATACCGAGATGTAGGTAGATTCGTAAAAATACTGAAACCGATATTATCTTTAGATGCAAATTAATATCATTTAAGTCCACCCTCTAGAAATTATAGTGGTAGGTTAATGAATCCATTCATTGCATTCTAAACTTGGCCTCTTTTGTTTTCTTTTCTTTTGTTCTAATTCATTTCGAAAGCCGAACAGAAACATGCATTTGCTGTATTATCTTTAACTAATTTTACTGCATTATAGCTAAAATTTAAGCATACAAAAAAAAAAGTAACCAAACGAGCATATGATGAACTAAAGGCCTAGATATATATATATCACAAGGACCAATCTTAACGAGGGTCATTTTCCAATATTTTAGTATTATTCTCGTGCAATATACCAGTTTGTTTGGGAATTGTTTCCAAGTGGCCACGGGATATTTTTGCTCGTGTGGTAACTTGATTCGTCTTTCTTATTCTATATTTTTTTTCGCAGATTTATGTACATTGCAATGTAATAATCGCTTTACGTTAATATACATCGAGTCTTATTCCTACACTTAAACTTTCATGTCAATGAATGGTTTGCTTTTGTTTTTCAAAATAATTAATTATCCGTTTAGAGAATCAGTGCCATAAAGAAAAACAAAAAAATGTTCGGGAGAATTCTTCCTTACAATATTGCAATCTTTTATCATTTATATATTATTATATCTTTTCTCTCGGTGATTAGAACATCATCGTCTCTCGGAATTCTAAGAATTATAATCGAGTGTAACAATAAGGCGGAATCTAACTGTCTATCTTCACGTGAGCTATATATGCATATATGAAAGGAAGTATTGGCTAAAATTAATTATATTCTACAAACTAGATCATATGTACTTGTTCTGATTAGAAGATACAATTTGCGATCGTTTAAATCAGGAAAATGTAAAAAGAATCATCATAAAGATTAGGCCGTATACATTTTAGGCCATTCAAAGGCGGTCCATACAAGAAAAATTGAATATATACGTCGGTTATAGCCCGTATTTATTGTCGCAAATATCAAACCGCGTGCATTTCTCAACTCACCCGAAATATCCAGTCATCGTTACTTCTGTAGAGGACGGGAACTCAAGTCGTTTTCTTTACGTGTTGGATCTTCTCGCACCTATGCGGTAAAAATTGCATAGAATTCTGTCTTCATCTTGGTCCCGCAAGTTCCTTTCATGCAATTTCCTATCTATAACGTATGATAGCCAAGAGAGAGTCAGCTGCTTCCGGTCAATAAAAATCACGTGAGCATGAAGGATAAAAAAAATGGATATGCGTGACGTTGGGTAGTCATCGCAGAGTTGGTTGTTTTTCCCCCGTTCGGTTTCAAAATATCAACGTAAGGCGCACGAAGTTGCCACTAGCACAAGCAGTGTCTCGTCTAGATAGGAAGCTCTCTGACCAGCAACACTGTTTGACAGAGTGTAATGAAATAATTACAGTACCTTTATCGATGAGGATTATGGGAGCTCCACACCTACTCGCTACGATCCCTGGAAAAGCGTTACCTGAACGGATTTCATGAGAATGCTTGTCGGCACGATTGGGTCATCCTTGGTCGCAAAGATAACACCCAAACAGGTGGGCTTACTAACTGGACTCCTAGCAGCCGAGGGTAATTTCACATAAAGTTTAAGTTTCAGCATTATCTCCGGCTCCTTGACCATAGCAAGCGATGTCATTTCGGGCCATTGAAACTGAATCACTTTCTCACTCTGCACATTTCGCCAGTCGCCGGGACTTCGTTGCCAGTGAATGCAGTTAGGTGAGGTTTTCGCTATCACATACAGTATGAATCCCAAAAACTGCCACTTTAACCCACCGCAACACGTAAATTCACGGCTATGACGTGTACCAATTGCGCCAAGGGGGGGAAGAGTTATCTGTACGATGAACATTTCTCAGGGACGTAACACTTTGCTCGTCGATGACAGTCATCATCGTACACATTCACTGGTCATTGGGAAAACTAGCATCTACTAGTATGTATCATTTAGCTCACAATTTACATACTACCGCCAACCGAAATGTAAAGTATCTACGTACAATTACTGCACTAACTTGTCACAAATCCAGCGAAACGGAATATCACCATTTGCCTAGACAAACCCGATCAATCACAAATTGCATTCATTAGGTTGCGGAGTGACGGATATTTCTGAATCTTGTACTACACAACACCATATTCCGGTCATTATACGGGCTGCTCATTATCCAACTGAAATGAAGATCACTCCCAGAATCGAGTTACTTTGGGGGGGGTTTGTGTCGGAAACCGATTCTTAAGTTTTCACACGTGCACCGTCCACTCTCACATATATGCCTCCGGCACTCGCCTTCACATCAAACACTTTCACGAGTTTCGTGAGTGGTCTCAATTAATCGCACTTAAAATACCAATCGCCGTTCGCAATTTTGATATAACACGCGAGATGCAATACCCAAAAACCGTATCGATGCACCCGCCGCTAACTGCAAAAAGTTTTTCACGCCAAAAAAAACGTTTCGAAAGCAGCTCATTTTCTTACACGACAGCGTGTCAGAGCTCACCGCCAACAACTCCTCGCTACCGCGACACCCAAACGAATGCCACGAGCTTATCAGCTCCAGCTCGCAATGCGCGTTTGAGTCGCAAAACAAGATCCCGTTAGAACTTGTTGCTACTCGAATTCAATAACAAGGTCGCCGGGGACATACGGGACTTATTATTGACTCAAATTGAAATATGTTCAATTTGAAAAGAAAAATATGTAGCCATTTCGAGCACATACAGTGTGCGGCGAAATTTCGGGTCCAGTAATTTCGTACAAAAATTACTGGATGCTACAAGTTCCAGAAACTCAGTCTAAAATATAATTTTTTTTTTATTCTTTTCGGACATAATTTATTGACGATGTTCACGGGACAAAACTTTTAAAATCTGAGCTTGAATGCACAATATTCAACATACACGTCTCATGCAAGTATGCGCAGTCGAGAAGATATCAAAAAAATTTGTTATCACACAGTTAGCATGTGCATTCAGTCAATCATTGCTTTACACGTTCAATTCGTTCAATCACGCGATTGTGCATGCATGCAACTTAACGTAACTCGCGTCGCTTTTGGGGAAAAAAGATATAAAAGAATCAAAACTTTTTCACGTTGACAAATATTTATTGCACTTCCAGCGACAGTTTAATTACAACTCAACTAAATTTCCGTGGTTTGCCTCTATTATGAATTCACAAATGATAGTCTAAGCAAAATTTACAATAAGCGATTTCACATACAAATTATAAGAGCTAAGTAATTACCGAGCTCAGTATGTTAATAGATCATATTCTGCTAGACCCCAAATATGCTTGCTGCGCAAAAGGTCGAATATACTCACGACCAATTGGTCGCGACCGGAAATCCATATGCAAAAATTTACTGAAAAGCAATTTTATGGAACCACCGAAGAATTTATTGTTTCTAGGCTAAATTTCATGTTTAAGCATTTAATTATAATTGTGGGTAAGAGGAGAAATGATATTGTGATAACTTGCATGCGTCGTGTAGAGGCCCTATAACGCTCGCGGCACAGCACTTGTAAGTCCTTTTTTGTTTTTGTCTGCACAACTTTACTGATTTGCTCGAATCTCACTTCTGATTTATATCAGGGTGGCAAAGTTAAATCAAACACAAGCATTTTGAACAACGCTTTATTGATGCAACTGAGATTAATTGCGACCGACTCGTTAAAGGATCACGCACGGAGTAATGTCTTAACTACTATCTCGGTCTCCTTCATGTAAACCGTGCGATGTTGCACGATTTTAACTCTAGGCTGACAAATGTATTTTCCAAAATATTATGGATAAGGATGTTAAGTGCTTTGGTCTATTATATAAAATTACATCTCGAGGTTCGATTAATTGAAATTGTTTAAACATATCCTTATTGATGGATAATCTTTTTTGTACTTCGTCGCAAGCTGTAACGTAAAATTTAAACGCATTGATATTGATTCCTCGTATTTTTTCTGGAATTAGATTTTTTGAAATTACAAACCCTTTACATTAATTTCTCAAAAATACGTTATAAATACTAACATCGTTTACTTCATTAAAGATGTCTCCACTCATACATAATTTGGATGGTATGATAACATTTTAAGTAAATCGTAAAAATATATTTTCCGATTCCAACTGTAATTTATGTAGAAGTATTGTTGTTTTATTGAAAAAACTCGTTGAAAGTATTAAATATGTCTAGAGTGTACTTCAGAAATATATGTCTAAAAGACCGAATCTTGATTTTGAATATTTTGCGTTTATCTTACCACAACTTCAATACAAAGTTATAATACACATAAAGTATACAAATAATGTGTGTCTTTACCATCAAGGTATGGGAATCCGGAAGAACGGCTCTAGATGAAAATTGATTTCTGCTTGTTCTTTTAGGCTATTTATTTTTCGGATGCGAGTCCTTTGTCGACCGTACGCTGGGCAAGCTTAGTGTCCTTAACATCTCTCCCCCCGGCGTAGCTTGCGTAGCCTCCTCTTCTAGTAACACGATGAGCTTGCTAGTGGGGCGCTTGAATACTCCTGTTCTCGTCCTTACGTCGGCAACTCGTATACCGCCGTCCGGTCCCTCGTAGGTGCGTTCGATAACACCCATGGGCCAGATGTTTCGAGGAAGCGTGTGATCAACTACGATCACGACGTCTCCGATTCTTAGTGGTCGTCCCTTGTTCAATGAACTGCCGCGTGGCACCAGCGTCGGGAGGTATTCCCGTACCCATCGTTGCCAGAAGTGATCAGCAAGCGCCTGACTTGCTCGCCAAGTCCGTCGGTCGGCCCTGTCGCATGGTCCTCTAGTCGGCAGGCCCATTGAGGATCCCAACATGAAGTGGTTCGGTGCGAGTACCTCTGGATCGTTTGAACTCACACGCACGTGTGTTAGGGGTCGAGCGTCAATTGCAAGTTCTGCCCCAGTCAGTAGGGTCCTTAAAACTTCTTCGGATGGCGACTGTTCCCGTAATGTGACACTCAGTGCGGTTTTCACCGATCGTACTAGCCGTTCCCATGCGCCACCTTGGTTGGGAGCACCCGGAGGTATGTAGTGCCACTCCATCCGGTGCAGTAGTCCCTCGTCTCGTAGTAGTGGTGCCCATCCAGAGTATGCGGCTCGCAATTCGCGGTCTGCCCCTCGGAAATTCGTCGCATTGTCTGAATACATTATTCGGGGCCATCCTCTGCACGCAGCCATTCGTCGTAGCGCCATTATTGCAGAGTCGGTAGAAAGTGA
This sequence comes from Nemotelus nigrinus, assembly GCA_947369275.1. Classification (NCBI taxonomy): domain Eukaryota; kingdom Metazoa; phylum Arthropoda; class Insecta; order Diptera; family Stratiomyidae; genus Nemotelus; species Nemotelus nigrinus. The sequence goes on from OX376372.1 coordinate 79,882,069, forward strand.
TGTGACAAGTTCTATGTGTACTGCACGGGAAGTGAGGCAGGTAAATAGTGCGCCCCACCTTTTCTCTCGGCGGCGTCCCACTTTCACCATCATTGGCCCGAAGTAGTCCACTCCGCAGTTGGTGAACGGACGATGGAAGGGGTCGAGACGAGCTCGTGGTAGGTCTCCGGCGGCTGGTGTTCGGGGTTTTGCTCGTCGGACTCGGCAGAGGGCACAGCTTCGTTCTACAGCGCGTACAGTGGGCCGAAGATGTATAATCCAGTATCGCTGTCGCAGTTGGTTCGTTACACGTTCTCGATTTGCGTGGCCAGCAGCACTGTGCCGTCAGGCGGTGGCGACCGTCAAGGATTATTGTTTGCTTCGTTCCATATATGCTTCGTTCCATATTTGTTCCTGTTCCATATATGCTGATCTGCGTCGGCGTATGTCGACGAAGGCGTATGTCGATGAAGGCGAGTACTCGCGCCGTCGCTCGTACCAGTGTTTCGTATTTTGAGAATCTGGCGGAATCAGGCAGCCAATCATCTCGTCGCAAGATCTCCTCTTTTGTGTGCAATAGAACCTCTTCTTCTACTGCAAGTGTTTGTGATGTAGGTCATTGCTCCTCCGGTTGGTAAAGTAAGCTGGGTCCCTGAAACCAATGGTCGTTTTCGCTGATAGGCGTGCGTGTGAATCTTGTGGCGTCGTCGACTACATTGCCGTTGGTTGGTAGCCATCGCCATTCTTCCTTGTGGGTGAGTTCCGCAATTTCACCAAGTCGATGAGCGACAAAGGGCGTGTATTTTCGATTTTCATTATGTATCCAGTGCACCACTGTGGTTAAGTCTGTCCAATAAACTGTCCTTACTCCTTCCATGCGATGTTCTTTTTTAATAGTGTCCGCGAGCCTGGCTCCGGTTAGGGAGGCTTGTAGTTCGAGACGAGGAATTGTCTGCGTGCGTCGTGGTGTCACCTTAGCCTTGGCGGCTACCAGGGCGATGCTGATGCTCCCATCGTAGTGTATGATCCGCCAATAAGCCACAGCTGCGTAAGCTTGCTCGCTTTCGTCTCATGGCAGATGGAGCTCCAAACTTGCATAGTTCTTAGATGCGTAGCACCGCCTCAAACGTAAGTGAGTTATTTCGGGGAGGTGTTGTAGCCAATCGGCAAAGAGTTCTCCTTCTTCTTCAGGAATTGGCTGGTCCCATGGAAGCTTCAGACGCCACAGGCTCTGCAAAATGATTTTTGCTCTGATCGTATAGTGACTCAACAGCCCCAGTGGATCATTGATCGACATCACTGTACTTAGCGCCTCTCGTTTCGTTGGCATCCGGGTCTGTGCGCGCACCTCAGTTGGGACTCGATTTATTGATGTATTGAATCCCAGCTCATCTCGCTGAGCATTCCAAAAAAATCCAAGTATTTTTTTTCCAGTATCTCCAATTGGTTGCGCAGAGTGTCTTGTGTGTAGTTCCATTGGCACATCAGATAGCACGCTTTTGCTATTCGTGCTCCATTTGCGTAGTGTAAATCCAGCAGTTGCGTGCACCGTAATTGTTTCCATAATGGTACGCCGGGCTTCTGCTTCGTCATCGTAGCTTGCCACTAGGTTATCCATGTAATGGGTTCGTGTGATAGATTCCAAGGCTCGTGGATAAGTGTTAGCATACGCCTTCGCATTATGGTCACGTACGTAATGCGCCATAAAGGGAGAGCTCTTTGCGCCGAAGATCATACTCGTCATTTTGTAGGGACGAGGAGGTTTGATTCTGTCATCGCCTCTCTATAGGAACTGCTGTGCTGGGTGATCTTCAAGGCGTATTTTTACCTGCAGAAACATTTCCTGAATATCCGCGGTAACCGCAACTGGCTTCTCGCTAAACCGGAATAAGATGCCCTGCAATGATAGTAGCAAGTCTGGCCCCGCCAGTAATTGATCATTGAGGGACACTCCGCTGCTTACTGCCGCCGCGTCGAATACCAGGCTTGTTTGGGTTGTGCACGGTGAAGTGTGGCAGGAACCAACAGATGGGGCTCTTCTACTTCCAGCCATCACACGGTACGGCATAACCTTTGTCCAGCAGGTTCTCTATTTGGGCTGTGTATCCCTTGGCGTAATCGGGATCCATGTCCATCTTCTGCTCTATTTGCCTTAGTCGGCGGTATGCTGTTTTGTAGCTTGGAGGTAAAGTCGCATCGTCCTGCCGCCATGGCGACCCGACTTCGTATCCGTTATCTATTTAATTGTCTGCTTGATGATATTAATAGCTCAATGGTCTGCATCGTTTACTCGTGGCGCGTGACGCCAAGCGCATCTATCCGGAAGTGCGCTTCTACCAGTTCATGATTTTGCTGGTCGTGCTGCCCGCTCGCGTCTATGTGTTGGTTGGGTTGATGGATGTGCAGCATGCTTTCATGTTTGTAAATCACACTGCGTGGTACGGTTCCATGAACCACCCATCCTAGCTGTGTTCTGGATGCGGCCGGTTGATTGGAGCCACCAATACGCAGTTCTCGGGATACGATACACTCCCAGTGGTCTGTCCCCACCAGAATTCCGGGGCGTGCTAATTCGTAGCACACTTCTTCCTGAAGCAGGTCTCGTAAGTGATCGTGCTGCAGTAGCGCAGCTGGAATGGACTGTTGATAGAGTTTTAGATTCTTGATGGTACGTGCTCGTAGTTTGTGGACTGTGCTCTCCTTCTTTCCCCTTAGTTGTATGGTGACGAGCTTGCTGTCTTTTTCTTGCTGGGTCATTTTGACGCCGTTTAAGTGTAGAGGCTGTATCGGTCCCTCTGCACCGATGTTTCGTGCCAATTGTTCATCGATAAGGGTGATGGTAGCTCCTTCATCCAGCAGTGCATATGTGTCAACCTCCCCCCGTGGTCCGATGACAACTTCAGCAATACAGTTTGTGGGTTGGTTGCAGATAGAGCTGCTACTGACAAGACTGCATCGGTGCTTCTCTGCGTTGCCTGTGCCATGGACCTCGAGGAGAGTAATTGCTCTGAATATCTCTCATCCTGATGAAGTGTTGGATGACGCGGACGGTGACATTGATCGCATGATTTCGCTTTGCAGTGATTCTTCTGTGCTTCTTCTGTATACATTTAAAGCATAGCTTTTTGTTACCAACAAGGTCCCAGCGCTGATCGATCGTTAATGCTTTATAGTTCGGGCACTGAAATAGCATGTGGGCTTGTTCGCAGCTTGGACATTGAATGATACGCTCTTCGGTGTCTTCGGCGACGGTATATATGTTGTTTGCTTTCTTTTTTACGGTTACAGCGTGCTTGACTTCTCTCGTTGTTACAGGCGAAGCGGTGCCCGGCGAGAGCGCGTAAGTGTAGCGAATTTTCGCGCTAGAATTTCATGACTGCAATCTCGGTCCAGCGTAACATGATCATTCCCTTCACACCATGAGACCGAAATCGCAGTCACAAATTCTTTACATTTTTTGTCTGGCAGCTGTAGAAAAAACTTCTCTTGCAAACACCCAAGCGTGCAAATATCAAATTTTGCATGCCTGGTATCTGCAAGTGTGGGAATATTACATGTATGCATAGGCTAATCGTAATCTATCTTATCTTGAATTCGAACATCCTCCTCCGCGTTGAGCAGTCCGCTCAATATTCTCCCTGGCTAGTTGGCATGCTGTGTCTTCTTGGGAGTGGAAACGGTTTCTTCGAACGTCGTTTGACCTTGACTAACCAGCCGATAGCGATACTGAGTATCAGAGCGAGGCTTAGATAGCTGACGGTGTAATGATGGATATCTTGAGCACGCATAGTGTCGGGGATCTCAAAATTATCTTTTAGGTGGTTAAGGTCTTCTAAGGATGCTCGATATGAGAATGAGGTCAGGTTAGTGGCAATATCGATCGGTGGCAGACTGTCAGCGAACCTTCCAAGTTTGGTGTAGGAAGTCCCTGTCTTACTGGTGTATATTCGGCGACCCTGGATGGTTGATAGATCGTGCTTAATGTTGCAGTCAGGCTCCACCTTGATCACTCCTGATCCTTCTATACTTAGTGTACTGCTGAAGCTGTTACACACAACATTTATGGAAGTTTTGGTATTAAGGGGTTACATGGGTTTCAGAGAATAAAAAAAACGCCATTTTTAAATGTTTCAAAAATAAAAAATTATGTATTAAATTATTATAAATTATTGTTAACAACTAAAGTAACTTTTGAACTATATGTAAAAAAAAATTTTGACAAAAATATTGATAATGCCCTCTGGCAGCTATTTTACGAAAAGGCTCGAAAAATGCGGTGCCAACGATATCTTGAGCTGGATTCATCTGAAACAAAAAAATCAAATTGTTTCTGTTAGAGTATGAGTTTGACTTGTACTTGAACGAAGGATTTGTAAAAATATTGAAATCGGAACTTTTGGCAACGTCGCGAGTAAAAAATTTAATTTTTGACCCAAAAATTCAATAAATAATGCCATGTGTATTAAATTCCAATGAACGAAACACAATATCCTTAAGTAAGTTTCCCATCAAAACATTTTAGGTCTGGTCCTTGCGCACTTGACGTAAGGTTGGACAATGGAGCGGGCAAGCGTCTTCCCTTTGATTGCCCAGAAACGTTGCCTCGTAGGAGCGAGTAATGATTTTGGTCGAACATGAAAATTATCCTTATGCATCAACATCCATCAACATTTTTGTGAATGGAAGCTTATATGGTAGAAGCATAGGGTGTTTTGAATCGTAAGACAAATCTGATGCTTCTAGTCTTCCGCCAACGCGCAATAGTCCCCTCTCATCCAGAAATGGTGTTACACCTGATAGCGGACTCGCTTTGTTCACTTCGGTACAGTATCAATCACCTGCAACGCATCTTCTAACTCTTGACTACTGAGCCCGGTACTAGCTTCATTCTTTCTTTGAGTGATGATTGCGGCTTTGGATATACTCCGTAAAACATTTCATCGTAGTCGCAATCGTACTCTCGAGTGAACGAGGTTTACGGCTTTCGGACACATTGCGAGGCGTTGTGTCTACACTCGCTTGTGCATCGTCAAACGATCCAACGGTAACTGAACTTTGGTCCATTGCGCTCGTTTCACCTTCAAACATGGCCCCCGTTTCATCATTAATTGGATGTCAATTTGCAATATGGCCTACATTAGCCCGTGTTCTGAAAATATAAATTTATCGTTTTATATGAATAAGGACAAAATTGACAATCTTACGCTCTCGGTTTTATTGAGCCATCAATGAAGGCCATGTGCTGCATGAAGCACCACGTTCCCATTTGTGGTGCTGCAGATCCGGAAGGCATATTGCACTTTCGCATTTCCTTCGTATACCGATCACGCAAAGCCTTCCATTTTCGTTGGTATGCATCCACTGTAATATAAAGGAGATATTTATTTAATGTACTGTTTTGATTAATAATTTTTTTTCATTTAATGCAATTAACTGTTAAATATGCAAATAGCAACTTACCACTAGCGGACAGCTTTTTGCTTATCTCCAGCCACACTTGGACCTTGGCAGCAACCTTTTTGTATCCGCCTCTAGCCTTCTCGTCCAAAATCGGGTGCTCCTTCACTAGAGCGATCAGCCTCTCAATCGTCGCGTCGCCGTCCAACACCGCATCTTTCATTGGCTGCATTTTGAAATCACGTTTTATTGGAAGGTCCTGCTTTGTGTGAACTGTAAATCAGTCTAATTGTAAGTGATCTGAACCTGATATTTATGCCCAATGCTTTAAAAGTGTCTTTTACTTCTTGCCTTTTAACATAATCACCCTGATTTCATAATTACCTCTTAAACGTTTTCCAATGTTATCCACCTAGTATACTATTTGCTAAATATTAAAATTTAATTTATGGATTCTGCGGAGGAGGCCAAATAGCCCTCGCAATTCATTAAGTATACCTGGCTATAAATACATTTCAATATACCTGACTTAAAACACATTTTAATATACTTGGCTTGTTGGGAAAAAAAGGTCTTTAATTCATAATCAAATTACTGTTATTAATTTGCTATTCACTCTCTTTTAAATTTACTATCTTTTGATTTTTTTAATAACTATCTATAATATTAACCATATCATTTTTTTTTCGAAAACTACAATAAAAATTATACTATTAACTCAACTGTACGTTTTCGAACACATTTCAAATCGCGCGCATTTCCCAAGCAATTACAGCTGATTGCAACTCTTCGCTACGGTAGACGACGTCGCAGTGTGCTTCAGCGGTAATGGTGTAGGGAATTGGAAGAAATGGGAAATTGGAAAAAAAAACCACTCTAGCGGTGCTGTAAAAATTTTTGAACAAAGGAAAGGGGGCTTGGTATAGATGGGCGACATTTAAACAGTGTAGTTAAAGCAGTGTGAATACAACGACGGTTCATGTAAGACTGCCTAGTGTTCTCTAAAGCAAAATGATCTGAGGTTGCCCGATCATTGTAGTAAAGTGTTGCCGGATGACACTTGTTTGTTGGTTATCAGAATCGCTTGATTCAAGTAGCTCCAATACATTGACAATCGACTCCTCGTCAATCGAGTCTGATAAAACATATAATAGTTAATATTAACCAAATATAAAACATATAAATAATTTGCAAAACAAGATAAAAGAACTACCTCCTGAACTTGCATTGCTCTCCACAGTTGTGAAATATTTTATTTAAAATCTTAAAGTGTGTCTTCTGTTTTTCAGTGTTTACCACTATAAATAAGAATGAGATATATACATCCTGTTTATACACCATGATTTAAAGAAAATGCATGCTTGATTAGTAATGCGTTTAGAACTATCAATTGTTTTCAGTGTGTATCAGTAAATTAGAATGTTATATATGCAGCCTATTTATAAATCGTTTAAAAAAAATACCTAACTTCACTTTCATCAAGGACTTTGCATTATACAATTTGGACCTAATTACAATTTAATTTGATTGGGCTAGAATTATTGTTTCTTGTAAATCAAGTATTTAACAACGGCTTTAGCTTGCCCTTTTACAGACAGAAAAATCTAAAGCTTTACTTATTTTATCACACAAGTTTTATAATGCGTTGACCAGTAGTTTAAGAGGTAGGTGAATTTCAATACATATTTAAATTTCAATACACACTTGCGGTCCTAATCATGCTCCCGGTACGACGCTTTATACGACTATTTAAATGCACCTACCTCCTAAACTACTTGTCATCCCATTCTAGAATTTTTATAATAAAACTAGTATAGCTAATTTTGTTTTTATTTAAAGTAAAAAAAACCTGGTCCAAATAAATCAAATTACGAGTTGAAATGAGTTCTTTCGGTTTGGCACAAAAAATTGTTTATTTTTTCAACTCTAATTTTATCATTCAAAAATCATTCCAATTCATGTTTTTCAATCTCACAATCGGTGCTCCTAAAAAACCTTTCATCACTTACGCAAATTTTTCAAAAGCCCATTGGTCGGCAAACCTGATGAGAAAAAAATTGTGTATCCACGTTCAAATCTTCATGAAGTACCATTATGCACAATTTGAACGAAATACAGATCTTTGACCTTTTTCGTTGTCCGCTTCATGTGGAATGCTCCAAATATTTATGCTTGGCTCATCAACTAGCTAACTTTTTTTCAGTATTAATAGGATGTTCATTGATTTGGATTGAGGGAAACTGAAAAATGTATTTTCTCATAAAGGCTATAAGTTTGTGATCACGGCTTCCTTCTTATCTATAAATTAGCATACACAACGTATATCGGTTCTAATGCTTATCAAAGCAGAGAATAATTGATACGGGAAACTCGATCGTTTTGCGGAATAAGACTCCGAAAGCAGAATCAACATAGAATTGTTTTTGCGGCATGGCTAAAATTTGAAAATGTTTAACTAACTAAGTGGTTTAGAAAATATGCACTGATTCTCATTAGACATCAGGGCGTGAATCACAACCGACGATAGACGATATCGACTGTTGAAATTTTCGGAATTTGAAATCATGAAAATCAAAAAACGACAGCGACTATCGAAATCTCTGGCGATAGTCAAACGACTATCGATATGCCATCGATATCCATCTTCAGCTTGTGACATAATGTCAGTCCATTTCGTAGTTTTGTATTTGAAGACGAATGGTAAAGAGTGGTCAAAACGATTTTTTTCTTTGAAAATGTAAGTTTTATGATTAGTTTATAAAATTTTGTCTTAAGAGAATTGTATTGATAATATATAAATATTGTTTCAGAAATTATTGTCTTATTAATGTCGAAGCAATGTTGTTCGTTTATCGTTCGCTCTGCAGTTCTGCGCGAATCTGTGTGACCCATATCGTGGTAGTCAACATGCAGTATGGGCTCATTTGGTGGCGCCAGGATATTAAAATTTATTCGGTAGCGGACCCAAATATTATGCAAAGCGTCACAAACGTTTGCAAATTGTGCAACCTTTTCTGATTTGTATCTCGCATTACGTGCGTCGAGAAGGATCCTCCATCTGCCTTTGTACACCCCGGTGCAACGTTCAACAATACCTCTCGCTTTAGAGTGAACACAGATATGAAAGAAAATGGATACGAAATGGCTATCCGTGTACCCATACGTGAGTTTGCCTTTTTTAATAGAAGCACAAAATTGCTCTCTGACAAAAATTCCGCTAAGTGCGCCCCTTTCTACCGCACTCACAACCAAAAAGCTTTAATGCTGTGTCTGAATGCTGTGAACACCAGATCGGTGCAAAAGCGTGCAACGGGCAACACGGAAAGAAACGTCAATGTCAGTTTGATTTGTGTCGGGGACTGAAAACATTGACTTTCAGTAAAAATTTGTGGAAGAAAATGTGAAAAATTTTTGGCGTGTTTGGTGCAAATGTGCATCTACGTTTGTGCGCAATAATTTGTGTCAGTTTCGCGAATGAATTAGCGCTCAAAAATTATAAAGTAGTGCGATAATCAAGTGCCGCGTTCCAGGCTGCAAAAGTAGCTACCGAAGCGCTTCGCAGGGAATATCGTATTTCGGGTATGTAAAATTAACCTTTGTCATCAATTTCGTTTTGTTTTGGAGCATTTTAATCTCCACTTGCCGGTTACGTGGAAAGAACTGTCAAACAACGTTTAAAATGACAATCTCGTGGTTTTTACATGAGCGTTACCATATGAACTGTGTAGGGCACACACCAGTACCTCATTTCCTCAGTACCTCATTTGGCACATTTCTCTCGGTCGACTTCTATTCCATTCTCTCTTATATCTGTGGTATTGAAGTTGGATTCGGGTGTTTTCACCACCGGCAACCGGTAAGGTGCTATGCAGAATGGTTCCAATGGATAACCAAAATCACCTGAAAAAATGCAATTATAAACAAACTTTGAAAATAAACAAAAAGTTGACAACAATACCGAGGAGCCAGCTTTGCGATGTTCGTTCGAGAAACAACCTTTCATCCGATTGTGCCCAGACAAACGAATCATGTGATGCACCACCAAATCGATTGTCGACTGCCAAGATTCTGCCGTTATGATCACATATCTAATAATATTACTGTTCTTTATATTGTAAATATACAATAATTACTATCATTGCATTCAAACTGTGCATTCCTTTGCGATTGTTAAACATTTGTTCGTTTTCCTTCGGTTGCAACAAAGATATATGGGTTCCATAAATACATCCGAGGACTGTATCAGGAAAGAAAATGTTTTAGTATTACCATATTCATTCAATCTTCATATATCGTACCTCCTGGAATCCCATATTATTCTAGAAACCAAATCTTGCACTTCTCCTCAAAAGTGAATTTTATCCACTTGAGGCACAGTTTTTCTTCCATTTCGTCTATTACGCCTTTCAAAGTTTTAAAAACAGTGCTTTGAGCCATGCCGGTCAAGTTGCCTACTTGATGCTGGTACGGTCCACCCGCCAGCAACGGTAACGTGCATGCTACCTCCAATATAGGTGGGATAGAGGAGCTTATAGCACCTGCAACAGCCAACTCGCTCACTATATATTTAAACGCTTCCTTCGTTACACGAAAACGTTTAATGAACCTACAAAATACATTTGAATAACAATATATTTTAAGATCTTTATTTCATACTTCTTTTGCGGTAACTCCAATGGATTACTCGAATCTCTCCAATTCCTTCGCAACACTTTTGCATTATCATCTTCAGATGAAGAATCAAAAAGTATGAATACTTCCATTGATTTTCGCTGTGAATTAAATTACCGACAAACTTATCACGTGTTAGCGGCTCACTATATGAATTTTCAAATGTCGTTACCATTCATCAGATGCTGTCAAATGTCACGAAAATCTATCATGGAGTTATATTTCAAAACAAAATATCAATACATCATTTCGTTCAGGCTATGATGCCGACATTTCTAAGTCGATAATAAAGTCAATAATCGAAATCTCGTGATTCATGCCCAGCTCACAGCGTATACCTGACTGATGTGATCACTTGCAATGTGATGTCATTAATTTCTTATTTACGTTTGTTGTTACAAATTTTAACAACCTCGACTTATATTCAACGAAATTATCTACTCATAAAGGCTATCAATTTGTGATCACGGTTCCCTTTTCGTCTATAAATTAGCATAGAGAACGTAAATCGGCTCTAATGCTTATCAAAGCAGAGAATAATTGATACGGGAAACTCGATTGTTTTGCGGAATAAGCCTCAGAAAGCAGAATCAACATGGAATTGTTTTGAGGGATGTAAATAAAAATTACTGACATCACATTGCAAGTGTTCACATGAGTCAGGTATGCACTGTGAGCTGATGTCCGATGAGAATCAGTGCATACTTTCTATACCACTTAGTTAGTTAAATATTTTCAAATTTTAACCATTCCGCAAAAACAATTCCATCTTGAAAAATGTATTTGATGTTCCCAATAGAATTATATGCCAAGATAATAAAATATTTTTGCATTCTTATGGAAATGTTAATGCATCATGCTAAACATCACACAATTTTCGCGTGTAAGTTCAGGAGTATAGAGTATTTCACATATAAATTTCTGATTTCGATAGAAACCGACACAAGATTTCATTCATATTTTATAATTTTATTATATTTTTCATTCTAGTTTTTTAAAACACTTTTAGGTAAATAAAATTCAAAACCGTCAATATTACGTTATTGGCAGTTAAATTGGCGGTTAGGTTGGTGCAACTGAAATAGTTGCACCAACCACAGCGAATAAAGCAAAGTTAACAATAATTGCTCGGAATCGTTTTTTTGCAAACGAATGATTGCGGCTTTGGATATACTCCGTAAAACATTTCATCGAGTCGCAGTCGTACTCTCGAGTGAACTTTCTCGAGGTTTACGGCTTTCGGACACATTGCGAGGCGTTGTGTCTACACTCGCTTGTGCATCGTCAAACGATCCAACGGTAACTGAACTTTCGTCCATTGCGCTCGTTTCACCGTCGAACATGGCCCCCGTTTCATCATTAATTGGATGTGAATTTGCAATATGGCCTACATTAGCCCGTGTTCTGAAAATATAAATTTATCGTTTTATATGAATATGGACCAAATTGAAAATCTTACGCTCTCGGTTTTATTGAGCCATCAATGAAGGCCATGTGCTGCATGAAGCACCACGTTTCCATTTGTGGTGCTGCAGATCCGGAAGGCATATTGCACTTTCGCATTTCCTTCGTATACCGATCACGCAAAGCCTTCCATTTTCGTTGGTATGCATCCACTGTAATATAAAGGAGATATTTATTTAATGTACTGTTTTGATTAATAATTTTTTTTCATTTAATGCAATTAACTGTTAAATATGCAAATAGCAACTTACCACTAGCGGACAGCTTTTTGCTTATCTCCAGCCACACTTGGACCTTGGCAGCAACCTTTTTGTATCCGCCTCTAGCCTTCTCGTCCAAAATCGGGTGCTCCTTCACTAGAGCGATCAGCCTCTCAATCGTCGCGTCGCCGTCCAACACCGCATCTTTCATTGGCTGCATTTTGAAATCACGTTTTATTGGAAGGTCCTGCTTTGTGTGAACTGTAAATCAGTCTAATTGTAAGTGATCTGAACCTGATATTTATGCCCAATGCTTTAAAAGTGTCTTTTACTTCTTGCCTTTTAACATAATCACCCTGATTTCATAATTACCTCTTAAACGTTTTCCAATGTTATCCACCTAGTATACTATTTGCTAAATATTAAAATTTAATTTATGGATTCTGCGGAGGAGGCCAAATAGCCCTCGCAATTCATTAAGTATACCTGGCTATAAATACATTTCAATATACCTGACTTAAAACACATTTTAATATACTTGGCTTGTTGGGAAAAAAAGGTCTTTAATTCATAATCAAATTACTGTTATTAATTTGCTATTCACTCTCTTTTAAATTTACTATCTTTTGATTTTTTTAATAACTATCTATAATATTAACCATATCATTTTTTTTTCGAAAACTACAATAAAAATTATACTATTAACTCAACTGTACGTTTTCGAACACATTTCAAATCGCGCGCATTTCCCAAGCAATTACAGCTGATTGCAACTCTTCGCTACGGTAGACGACGTCGCAGTGTGCTTCAGCGGTAATGGTGTAGGGAATTGGAAGAAATGGGAAATTGGAAAAAAAACCACTCTAGCGGTGCTGTAAAAATTTTTGAACAAAGGAAAGGGGGCTTGGTATAGATGGGCGACATTTAAACAGTGTAGTTAAAGCAGTGTGAATACAACGACGGTTCATGTAAGACTGCCTAGTGTTCTCTAAAGCAAAATGATCTGAGGTTGCCCGATCATTGTAGTAAAGTGTTGCCGGATGACACTTGTTTGTTGGTTATCAGAATCGCTTGATTCAAGTAGCTCCAATACATTGACAATCGACTCCTCGTCAATCGAGTCTGATAAAACATATAATAGTTAATATTAACCAAATATAAAACATATAAATAATTTGCAAAACAAGATAAAAGAACTACCTCCTGAACTTGCATTGCTCTCCACAGTTGTGAAATATTTTATTTAAAATCTTAAAGTGTGTCTTCTGTTTTTCAGTGTTTACCACTATAAATAAGAATGAGATATATACATCCTGTTTATACACCATGATTTAAAGAAAATGCATGCTTGATTAGTAATGCGTTTAGAACTATCAATTGTTTTCAGTGTGTATCAGTAAATTAGAATGTTATATATGCAGCCTATTTATAAATCGTTTAAAAAAAATACCTAACTTCACTTTCATCAAGGACTTTGCATTATACAATTTGGACCTAATTACAATTTAATTTGATTGGGCTAGAATTATTGTTTCTTGTAAATCAAGTATTTAACAACGGCTTTAGCTTGCCCTTTTACAGACAGAAAAATCTAAAGCTTTACTTATTTTATCACAGAAGTTTTATAATGCGTTGACCAGTAGTTTAAGAGGTAGGTGAATTTCAATACATATTTAAATTTCAATACACACTTGCGGTCCTAATCATGCTCCCGGTACGACGCTTTATACGACTATTTAAATGCACTTACCTCCTAAACTACTTGTCATCCCATTCTAGAATTTTTATAATAAAACTAGTATAGCTAATTTTGTTTTTATTTAAAGTAAAAAAAACCTGGTCCAAATAAATCAAATTACGAGTTGAAATGAGTTCTTTTGGTTTGGCACAAAAAATTGTTTATTTTTTCAACTCTAATTTTATCATTCAAAAATCATTCCAATTCATGTTTTTCAATCTCACAATCGGTGCTCCTAAAAAACCTTTCATCACTTACGCAAATTTTTCAAAAGCCCATTGGTCGGCAAACCTGATGAGAAAAAAATTGTGTATCCACGTTCAAATCTTCATGAAGTACCATTATGCACAATTTGAACGAAATACAGATCTTTGACCTTTTTCGTTGTCCGCTTCATGTGGAATGCTCCAAATATTTATGCTTGGCTCATCAACTAGCTAACTTTTTTTCAGTATTAATAGGATGTTCATTGATTTGGATTGAGGGAAACTGAAAAATGTATTTTCTCATAAAGGCTATAAGTTTGTGATCACGGCTTCCTTCTTATCTATAAATTAGCATACACAACGTATATCGGCTCTAATGCTTATCAAAGCAGAGAATAATTGATACGGGAAACTCGATCGTTTTGCGGAATAAGACTCCGAAAGCAGAATCAACATAGAATTGTTTTTGCGGCATGGCTAAAATTTGAAAATGTTTAACTAACTAAGTGGTTTAGAAAGTATGCACTGATTCTCATTAGACATCAGGGCGTGAATCACAACCGACGATAGACGATATCGACTGTTGAAATTTTCGGAATTTGAAATCATGAAAATCAAAAAACGACAGCGACTATCGAAATCTCTGGCGATAGTCAAACGACTATCGATATGCCATCGATATCCATCTTCAGCTTGTGACATAATGTCAGTCCATTTCGTAGTTTTGTATTTGAAGACGAATGGTAAAGAGTGGTCAAAACGATTTTTTTCTTTGAAAATGTAAGTTTTATGATTAGTTTATAAAATTTTGTCTTAAGAGAATTTTATTGATAATATATAAATATTGTTTCAGAAATTATTGTCTTATTAATGTCGAAGCAATGTTGTTCGTTTATCGTTCGCTCTGCAGTTCTGCGCGAATCTGTGTGACCCATATCGTGGTAGTCAACATGCAGTATGGGCTCATTTGGTGGCGCCAGGATATTAAAATTTATTCGGTAGCGGACCCAAATATTATGCAAAGCGTCACAAACGTTTGCAAATTGTGCAACCTTTTCTGATTTGTATCTCGCATTACGTGCGTCGAGAAGGATCCTCCATCTGCCTTTGTACACCCCGGTGCAACGTTCAACAATACCTCTCGCTTTAGAGTGAACACAGATATGAAAGAAAATGGATACGAAATGGCTATCCGTGTACCCATACGTGAGTTTGCCTTTTTTAATAGAAGCACAAAATTGCTCTCTGACAAAAATTCCGCTAAGTGCGCCCCTTTCTACCGCACTCACAACCAAAAAGCTTTAATGCTGTGTCTGAATGCTGTGAACACCAGATCGGTGCAAAAGCGTGCAACGGGCAACACGGAAAGAAACGTCAATGTCAGTTTGATTTGTGTCGGGGACTGAAAACATTGACTTTCAGTAAAAATTTGTGGAAGAAAATGTGAAAAATTTTTGGCGTGTTTGGTGCAAATGTGCATCTACGTTTGTGCGCAATAATTTGTGTCAGTTTCGCGAATGAATTAGCGCTCAAAAATTATAAAGTAGTGCGATAATCAAGTGCCGCGTTCCAGGCTGCAAAAGTAGCTACCGAAGCGCTTCGCAGGGAATATCGTATTTCGGGTATGTAAAATTAACCTTTGTCATCAATTTCGTTTTGTTTTGGAGCATTTTAATCTCCACTTGCCGGTTACGTGGAAAGAACTGTCAAACAACGTTTAAAATGACAATCTCGTGGTTTTTACATGAGCGTTACCATATGAACTGTGTAGGGCACACACCAGTACCTCATTTCCTCAGTACCTCATTTGGCACATTTCTCTCGGTCGACTTCTATTCCATTCTCTCTTATATCTGTGGTATTGAAGTTGGATTCGGGTGTATTCACCACCGGCAACCGGTAAGGTGCTATGCAGAATGGTTCCAATGGATAACCAAAATCACCTGAAAAAATGCAATTATAAACAAACTTTGAAAATAAACAAAAAGTTGACAACAATACCGAGGAGCCAGCTTTGCGATGTTCGTTCAAGAAACAACCTTTCATCCGATTGTGCCCAGACAAACGAGTCATGTGATGCACCACCAAATCGATTGTCGACTGCCAAGATTCTGCCGTTATGATCACATATCTAATAATATTACTGTTCTTTATATTGTAAATATACAATAATTGCTATCATTGCATTCAAACTGTGTTTTCCTTTGCGATTGTTAAACATTTGTTCGTTTTCCTTCGGCTGCAACAAAGATATATGGGTTCCATCAATACATCCGAGGACTGTATCAGGAAAGAAAATGTTTTAGTATTACCATATTCATTCAATCTTCATATATCGTACCTCCTGGAATCCCATATTATTCTAGAAACCAAATCTTACACTTCTCCTCAAAAGTGAATTTTATCCACTTGAGGCACAGTTTTTCTTCCATTTCGTCTATTACGCCTTTCAAAGTTTTAAAAACAGTGCTTTGAGCCATGCCGGTCAAGTTGCCTACTTGATGCTGGTACGGTCCACCCGCCAGCAACGGTAACGTGCATGCTACCTTCAATATAGGTGGGATAGAGGAGCTTATAGCACCTGCAACAGCCAACTCGCTCACTATATATTTAAACGCTTCCTTCGTTACACGAAAACGTTTAATGAACCTACAAAATACATTTGAATAACAATATATTTTAAGATCTTTATTTCATACTTCTTTTGCGGTAACTCCAATGGATTACTAGAATCTCTCCAATTCCTTCGCAACACTTTTGCATTATCATCTTCAGATGAAGAATCAAAAAGTATGAATACTTCCATTGATTTTCGCTGTGAATTAAATTACCGACAAAGTTATCACGTGTTAGCGGCTCACTATTTGAATTTTCAAATGTCATTACCATTCATCAGATGCTGTCAAATGTCACGAAAATCTACCATGGAGTTATATTTCAAAACAAAATATCAATACATCATTTCGTTCAGGCTATGATGCCGACATTTCTAAGTCGATAATAAAGTCGATAGGCGATATCGCCTATCGAAATCTCGTGATTCATGCCCAGCTCACAGCGTATATCTGACTGATGTGACCACTTGCAATGTGATGTCATTAATTTCTTATTTACGTTAGTTGTTACAAATTTTAACAACCTCGACTTATATTCAACGAAATTATCTACTCATAAAGGCTATCAATTTGTGATCATGGTTCTAGGCTATCAATTTGTGATCAATAATTGATACAGGAAACTCGATTGTTTTGCGGAATAAGCCTCCGAAAGCAGAATCAACATGGAATTGTTTTGCGGGATGTAAATAAAAATTACTGACATCACATTGCAAGTGTTCACATACGTCAGGTATGCACTGTGAGCTGATGTCCGATGAGAATCAGTGCATACTTTCTATCAGGGCTGTGGAGTCGGAGTCGGAGTCAGGAGTCGGAGTCGGAGTCAGGAGTCGGAGTCGAGGAGTCGAACAATTTTTAATGGAGTCGGAGTCGAAGCTAATTTTCATCAGCCGACTCCGACTCTGAAATTCATCACCAAGCCTAAAAATTGGTGGACTATTTTTCAATTTTTGACTGAATTGGAAAGAAGCTAGGAAACTTCTAGAGTTGCTATATCAACCTTATATAATGACGAAAGAATTTCAGGCAGATGACCTTACACCTGTTTTTTTTTTACAAAAATGGAAAAGTCTTATATTTCGCCTTTCAAAAATGAATGGAAACTTGGTCGATGCATTAAAAAATTCATTTCTTCGTAAAGAAATTTGTCTCTTAGATAATGAAGTCCTTTTAGCTGCTATATATGTAGATCCTTCAGTCCAGGTTATCCTGATTCAAGCACGTGCTAAAATTGCGTTATGCAAATTAACGATTCGTATGAAAGGATTGCATACGGAAAGTGAAGCCATGGCTAGACCACAGCAGAGAACCATTCAGTCGTCATCACTTCCCCCAAGTACTGAAGTTGATGATGAAAATGAATTCGAAAAATATCTTGACGAACAATAATGAGCAAAGCGGCAGCGCTTAAGCTTGGAAAAAAGTAACGAAGGGGGAAATTCATCGCAACTGGAAGCCTTGAAATTGGATTTTTATAGGGCACTGAATGATGTTGAGAAGTTTGACCGAAATTCAGTTTTGGAAGTAGAAGATACCATAACGAAGTATCCCGAAATCGTCCAAAATGCAGCATTACTCGTTACGGCATTGCCCAGACTCAAGTATTTGTGGAACGCTTGTTTTCTACCCTTAGAATAATTAAATCAGATTTAACAGTATCGATGATGTCAGATCTGATTGAAGCAATATTATTTTTAAGAACTAAATCGAATTAAGTGTTTTCAGTGTTTTTATATTAGTGTGTGAAATGCAATAGGAATATTTTCTATTTCGAAATAAATCTCTTTGACAATATAGCGTAACATTATAATTTAATGTTACTAAAGGAAACAAACTAGTAGGAAAATATGATCTAATTGTAAGACAAAAAAAGATTTTAACCTTCTGGCTTTAACTGTATATTAGAGCTACGAATGTTTGGAGTAGAAGTTCGGAGTTGGAGTCGTTATTCGGGAGTCGGAGTCGGAGTCGCAAATGTTAGAAGGCTTATCATTGGAGTCGGAGTCGCAAGTTTTTCTTCCCGACTCCACAGCCCTGCTTTCTATACCACTTAGTTAGTTAAATATTTTCAAATTTTAACCATTCCGCAAAAACAATTCCATGTTGAAAAATGTATTTGATGATCCCAATAGAATTATATGCCAAGATAATAAAATATTTTTGCATTCTTATGAAAATGTAAATGCATCAAGCTAAACATCACACAATTTTCGCGTGTAAGTTCAGGAGTATAGAGTATTTCACATATACATTTCTGATTTCGATTGAAACCGACACAAGATTTCATTCATATTTTATTATTTTATTATATTTTTCATTCTAGTTTTTTAAAACACTTTTAGGTAAATAAAATTCAAAACCGTCAATATTACGTTATTGGCAGTTAAATTGGCGGTTAGGTTGGTGCAACTGAAATAGTTGCACCAACCACAGCAAATAAAGCAAAGTTAACAATAATTGCTCGGAATCGTTTTTTTGCAATCGAACTTACAACTACTGGTATTTTTTTCTTTTGTTATTAATTGAGGAAAAGTGTATGCTTGAAATACTGTTTTATATTCTTCTGATCCGTGTCTAATTCGCTCAAAGCTCAAGGATCCTTGAATGCTAAAGCTTCCCTTTTCAATTTTTAAGGCTCTAACTGTCAAGTTTCTTTCATTTGTGTAATGAGTAAAGACTGGTACTGAGTTAATCGTGAAGCTGAATAGTGACATGTCTCCAGTATCTGGTCATTCTTTCGAGCGAATATTTTGGCAATGGCGAAAAGCAGAGACACTGCTCATTCTTGACACCGGGACTCGATTAGCAATTTTCTCTGCAATTTCCGATTGCAACGACTGTCAAATTTATGGTATGTCATCTGTGCATGGGCAATTTCATGGCATGCAATTTCATTTCGAAAATGCCTTTGAACAGTGAACAAGTACGCTAGAATGTCAAAGTGTTGCGAAAAACACACGCATAAGGGACGTCCGCGGGAAAATGTTAATTGTACAGGTTGTGTGGTGAAATGAAAACAAAGTGACATGCGCGGAACAGTGCTAGTGAACAGCTAAAACATAAATAAATGCGGTGCGTGCGGTATAATTGGAAAAATTCGCTCCGAAATGTTTCAGTTGTTGTGAGGTTATGTGATGTAGTGGTAGTACAAAAGATAATTGATTGGGATTTTGCCGTAAATGTTAAATTGGTTGTTTATATTAAATTAGGCCAATTAACATTAATGCGGCAATTTCCTAGTCAGAAATGTGTGTGACATTTGAGGACGTCAAAGGCTGCGACGAAGCCACACAAGAATTGAAAGTAGTTTAATTTAAGAAAAATCCAGACAAGTTTTCAAATCTTGTTAGCAAACTACCAAAGGGTGTTCTTCTCGTTGGACCTCCTGGAACAGGCAAAACTCTACTGGCTCGCGCTGTGGCAGCAGAAACCGCTGTTCTCTTTTTCCATGCAGCTGGGCCGGAATTCGAAGAAGTTCTAGTCGGGCAATTTGCCGGAAGGGTTCGAGATATTTTCAGTGCGCTGCTAGGCCTTTTAATTTATGGCTGTACAGTTATTCATCTTTTAATCGTATAGCAGAAGCGGCCAAGGAAAAAGCACCATGTGTGATGATGATTGATGAAATCTATTCAGTGGGGGCGAAACGAACTAATTCTGTGCTGCATCCACATGCAAATCAAACAATCCATCAGCTACTATCCGAAATGGATGGTTTCCATCAAAACGAAGGAGTTATTATTTTAGGAGCAACAAGCCGAAGAGATGATTTAGACGAAGCCCTTTTAAGACCCGGTCGCTTCGACGTTGAAGTAAATCGCAAAAGTCAGTTTTCAGTGCAGTTTGTAAAGGATGCTTTTTTTTCTAGGTGGTTGTCCCGATGCCAGACTTCCGGACGTAAGGAAATATTACATTTGTATTTAGCATCTAGGTAGCATTGATAGCAATGCCTGCCCAAATTGACGTCATTGCTAAAACAATTACGTAGCCTCACAGCCCGTACTTCTAGGACGCATTGAGTGAACACATGCGCTGCATGTGAACTTTGAATGCCGTTCAAAAGTGACTTGAAGTCGAAAGCGAAGATATTTTGCTGTGAATGAAATCTCCGCGTATATGATAAATGAATTGTTGGATAAGCGAGGAAAATTCCAGATTTATTTAAATCTCCGCGTGTATGATGCCAAAACAAACAAATTATACCATAAACGAGTAAAATTTCAGTTGAAGCTGAAACTATTACATGATTTGGTGGGAGTATGAAGGGTGATGGCGTAAAAATAATTTTAAAAAATATGCTGATCTTCAATCGTTCCAAATTTAAATGATTTATCTTTAAATTATAATATGTATTTAATTTTACTATCCAAAATGTTATCAAATTCAAACTTCTTCCCAATTTCTCATCATATCATAATTTGTAGTATTTTATTGCTCAGCGGGATCTTGTCCACGTTGCCATCGCATGTGACAGGGAAACCGGATAGTTGAGTCCCGGTCACAGCGTAAGAAGTTAGTTCCTAACTAGCGTGCGGACTCCGTATATGTATACGGACCAAAAATCCAGTGAATTAGCCTGAGATGGTATTGTTGATCAGCCTGGAAAATTCGGAAAAATTTCATGGGATAGAAAGAGGTGCAAGATAAGATTCGGCAACTACATACTCAGGCTAGGTTTTGCGTTACTCACATACGACTCACTCTCCCAAAATATACTAGCACACTCTCAATTCGCTTTGACAGATAATGCATTGCGTAAATGGAGGCGCAATTTCAATGTCGAAGTGTTTTTCCTGGAAAATGGAAGGAGTTCATCCACTTATTCTATACACTTTGTCCTGGTGTCAAAATATAGGTAGCCACGTAGTGCGTGGGCAAATGTCGCGCCATATCATTTCGAATATGTCGTTGAGCAGTGAACAAGTGCGCGCTATCCGTGGCCTGAAAGCTCTGCAAGAGCTGGAGCAACTTGAAATCGAAGAAACGAGGAAACTGAGGAAGAAGCCAGCATATTGGGTAAATCCTTTTCTGCAAAAGCGATCCGCTTTTAGTTTAGAAGCGAATCTTCTGAACGATTTGTTGTGGGAAGACGGGAGGGATTTTCGCAATTTCTGCCGGCTATCGATTGATAGTTTCGAATTGCTGTTGCAAAAGGTGAGAGTTGAATGTGAATAGCATAATTATTTTAAAGTTTTGTCTGCATAGGTTGATTCAAGAATAAGGAAAAAAGATACTGTGCTACGGTACGCTATACCGGCGAGAACGAGGCTCGCTATAACGTTACGGTATATAGCGCCCGGAGACTCGTACAGGTCGTTAGAGTATCTAACACGAGTGTCTCGGAAGACCATAGGTTCTTTCGTACCAGAGGTTTTGGAAGCAATATATGATGTTCTCCAGCCCGAATTATTTGAAGGTAAAGGTTATTGGGTGACTTTCCTTAATTGAGAACGATTATTTCCAGATGCCGTCAACTGAATCCGAATGGCTCGAGATCGCGCAGGATTTTAATAGCCTCTGGGATTTCCCACATACGCTTGGGGCGATTGATGGGAAACATATCAGAATCAATGCACCACCAAGCTCTGGTTCCGATTTCTATAATTCTAAAGGATTTTTTAGCTTGGTACTGCTTGCGGTTGTGAACGCGCACAGCCAATTCATTTACATAAATGTAGGAGCGAATGGGCGAGCATCTGACACCCTTGAATATGCAGGGTCAAACCTCTACAAATACATTAAAGAGGGGAAATGTAGCCTGCCACCACCATCGAAATTGAGAGGGCAGGTGGAAAACACACCGTTTTACCTGATTGGCGATGACATTTTCACTTTCGATCGCCATTTAATGAAGGGCTATAGTAGAAACGGTGAATTGTCAACGATGGAGCAGGTGTTCAATTGCAGGTTGAGTCGGGCCAGACTTACAGTCGAGATGGCTTTCGGGCGGTTGGCAGCAAGGTTCCGAATATTTCACCGCCCTATTGATGTGAAGCTGCAAACCGCTAACAATATTGTGAAAACGTGTTGCGTTTTGCACAATTTTTTAACAAAAAAAGTTACCATACAACACACACTTGAGGAGAACGCGTCCGTAAATATTCTCCCCGAAACAATAACTCCTCTGCAACCACAGCACTATCAAGCATATTTTCGGGCACAACAAATTCGAACAAATATTGCTAAATATTGTTTAACTGATGGGGCTGTGGAGTATCAGTGGGCAAAAGTGTTCCCTACAATTTAATTTAATATTGTAAATAGTTTGATATCATATTCCCAATATAATACCTAGTTTAATGAAAATAAATAATTATTTCTTATTCCTTTAATGTTTTTTCTATTATTCACTTACTACGTACATTTCACTTATGATCTATATTATATTTATTGCTAAATTTAACTTAGATATAACCTTACAAACTGAATAATATTTTCACTATTATATAAATCAAAAAAGTATATATCAAACATCTTAATAACTACTCGTCATAGTCGCTGCAGGCACTGTCGAATGCAGCCGCAATGATGTTTGACTTTTGCTGAGTGAGTGATAGTGGTTTTCTGGCTATTTGTTGCCCCTTGTTTTCTTCTTTGAACCATTTCCAAGTGGGTGGTGCCACCTGTATATTTGAAATTATTCTGGCTCCGGAGCTGGTGCTGGGCTGCGTAGGTCTCGGGGTAGACGTGAAAATTGGTTCAAAATTCTCTTTATCATTTTCAACCAAATTCTCTTTAGAAGTTTGAGCCAAATTTTCTTTCTCCATGAGCGCTATAGCTGTGGTTGAAACTTTGGTTTGGATTTCTGCCATCAATTTTATTGCTTTTTATTGCTTCGCCATTGCTTCAAGCTGAGCAGCAATGCTATCGGAAAATTTTTCAAACATATTTTTCTGCGGCGTAATTGTTGCCTGCACGATTGGCTGAATGGCATCATTATATTTATTTGGCGCTTCAGTCTTTCTTTTGCGTCTCGGAGCATCAGAAGCAGTGCAACTATCTTCACGAAGTGCCGTCTCAATTTCGTCGCCAGGATCTTCCGGGAATAACGACATTGCTGTCTCTGCCTCCAGTGCCGGCTCGTCAGTTGCTGAAAACTAAAAACAACTCCATTACTGTTTAAATTACAATTACAAAATATTACAAACCTTCTCGAAATTATCCTCGCTTTTACGGAGCAATATAGCGGGATTCAAAAACCGCATCTCGTCAAAATAGAAGAACGTCGGTTCATAAACCTCCGCAGATGCTCCTGAGGCGGTACTTGCTTCCACCTTTTTCTTCTCTGCAACGTATGCCGTACGCATGTGTCTAATTTTTTTTTTACACTATCGACATCCATTCCACAGACTTGTGCAATTTCACGCCACGCACGGTTTTTAATGTCCAGTCTCTTATATGAACCAGACTTATAATTCCATAAACATTCCTTTTTTTTATACTCGTTCAACATTATTAAAGCACGCTCACGCGACATCGCCATTTTAAAAGTACAGTGTTATAAAATATAGACAGTTTTATGACCCTGCAACTGGTATGCCACTTGTCTTACTAGTAAGTAAAGTATGATACGATTTGGATGGGTAAAAAGAGGAATGAGGCAGATACAATTTAAAAAATAAGGAGTTTCACTTATTTACTCATGTATAAACATTGAAAAAATATCTCTTCCGAAAATATCAAGCACTCAATTGTGTTATTATAAATTTCCGCATCATAATTGGACTTTTTCGCATTTTCCTATCATTCCTGCTTGTGTATACCATTTTGATCGGTCAACGAGCTTCTAAAAACCATGTAAATTCAGAATTCTTACATTTTCTTATAAGAAACAGAACATTACCACAATTTAACCATATAGAGCTGTGTGAGTTATTCAATATAGAACTACATATACGAATTTTTTACAAATGTCTTTTTTATACTGCTCTACAAGTCCCGATATTTCATCATTGTACAAAGATTAAAATTTTATTCATAGCGGTTTTTGTTCCAATAGAAGCAAGGATTTTCCATCAAATCAATGTTTTTTGCAGATAGTTCAACTAGGATACAGTTTAATTAGCTGCTTGGTTAATTGAATTAGTGCGACGTTAGAACGTTGTCAGCAAAACATGTGTACAGAATATGAAATGCATGGATTAAAATATTGTATCGGTGTAAAGGAAATATATTTGAAATAAACCATTATAAAATTTATGACATAATTGTTTTACTTATAAACATTACGCCTATTTTATACCAGCTTAATGTAATTTAGGCTGAAACTAGTTGTTGAAATTTGCTACTATAAGTTGGTTTCTACCGTACATGGTTCATAATAAAGCAGTATTATGAGCCAGCAAATTTGAATGAATTTAAAATTCAACACTTGTAAGAAACATTGATAAAAGAGTTACATATAGTATTTATCATACAGTTGATATTAATTTTATTTTCCAAGAAAATTAATTTCTACATCGCATGCCGCCAAACTTCAGCCTAATGCGCGGTTAACGTTGTTATGGAACAATTAAAAGGTGAAGCGGGCTGCAGGCTTGTACTTTCCATGCAAAATAATATTACAGCACAACCAATTTAAAATTTTCAATAAGTATATTATGGAGAAAATTTCCACCTACAATTTATTACAGTTTGAGCACCAGAATACGGTATTTACTTCGCGTCCGAACAATATTCAAATGGTATTAGATATCTTCAATAGAACAATAATTAATAATTAAGAAATTGGTACATTGGAAAATCAAAGTTACTATTTGTATTGCTTGAAATATTTGGCAATAACAAACATAATGGGCCGTTCCTAACATACGTCTTTAGTGCTTTTTCTGCCTGCTATTGTCCATTGTTCCATATAGTAGGAAAACTGAAATGTACATCATAAAATGCGTTGTCATGTAATTTAACCTTTCTCTAAATATCAAAATTAAATGCAAATGTACATATTTTCATTGATGTTTAACAACTTACAAAAATACCACAGCATTAGAAAAAGCCAAATGTATGACATTGTGAATATTACACCTAAAAGGTGTCCACATCGTTTGTCCATGTCATTTGTCCACATTATAAAATGCGTTGTCATGGAATTTAACCTTTCTGTAAATGTTCAAATTAAATGCAAATCTACATATTTTCATTGATGTTGAAGAACTTACAAAAATACCACAGCATTAGAAGAAGCCAAATGTATAACATTGTGAATATTACACCTTCATGTGTCCACATCGTTTGCACATGGGCAGTGATGCCAGATCCAGATTTAAGTCTGGAGATTGCCAGACTTTCACAACGTTTACCACACACCCAGATTTCATTCAAAATTTCCAGATTGTTTCCAACTTGTTCTAAAACTTTGATATTATGAATGTTTAAGTAAAATTTTCAAAATTTCACATACCGCAAATCAAAATGTCAAACAAAAAGATACAGAGGTTGAAAAGCTCAGGCTGCGGCTAGCTCTTTGTCGAGTTATACAATTAAATAAGCTCTTTTCAAAGTAAACCCCCAACATTATTTTGCCTTTACTTGGAAATAACAAGATTAACGAATATAATATTCAATAATTATATTCAAAGGCATTACTTAGAGAAAACCAAATGAAAGGATGTTAAATGTCTAAATGAAATTTAATTTTTACCATAGGATGACCTTTACTTAAGGGCTTGCAGTGAATGCCGAGTTAAAAAAGACTGAAAGATTATATTTTAGTATTCAAAACGCACTGTTAAAATTATATTGTGCCTGTGAACCAAATATATCAGTATCAGTTTCATGGATCCTGAAAATGTTGTTTTCAAAACACAACCTTCAATTATCGCACTTTGTCAATGTTTTCCAAACTTAATATAAACATCAGAATTGCAGAATATAAATTCACAGTGATGGAGTCTAAGAAATATTGAATTCACCGGTATTGAAACCTGCAATGCTGAGTTATTTTGGAAACAAGTGACAACAATCGAAACATGAGAACACAAGACAGCTTTTCCAATTTTGAGAAATTTTATTTTTCGTCTGTTATTCGCACTAAATTATTTCGCGAGCTTAGAAAGAACTTTCTCTGAAATTAATATCAATAAACGATAGAACGAACAATCGATTACAAAGAAACATTCTAAGTGATATACTTTTGTCGAAAGAATATTTAAAATCCACAAATGAAACTTGTGCAGCTATAGAATTAAATGAAATCATTAAATCACAATCATTTTCGGTAAATATATATTAAGATAATTGCTCTTATGAATAATTTTTTTGTCTTGTATTGCTTTTTTTTTTGCTGAAATAAATGGTTTTTATTAAAATGATATCGTTTTTACAGAAACTAACCTACGTTTTTCATTCAAACAAAAATCTCAAAATTTCTCCTGATTTTTTGAAAATATTTCCAAGATTCTATGTACTTTTGTCTGCCAACGCTGCACATGGGGATACTTCTTGAAATGTTCTAACTGAAAAAAACCAATTGGTTACAGCTAAGTACTTGTATATTTGGACTAACTTGCAAAACTTACCTCTTAAATCTTCCTTTTGTTTTTCTTTTAAATGAGACAAGGCTTCACCCTTGATGGTTTCTTATTTTTATTATTTGTAACGAATGAGCCACTACAAACGCGCCGAACATCAACAGCAAACTCGCGAAACTACTAGCCATTATGTGTTCCCTGAAAATTAAAAAGCCAAACATCACCACACTTAACTGTCACTTTGTAATATTTTACACTTCTCTACATGGAAATTTGCTCAAGTGGAATTAAACAATTAGTGACCCGAATTCACGCACGGCTGTGTACTTACGTTTATAAATTCCGCCTTGTCGATAGTTTTGAGCATTCAACGCCATTTTCAAAACCAGAACTGTCAAAATATTGCAAGGCAGATGGCAGAGCTAATTGCATACCATATTGCTTACCATTTATGGCAGACCATAAAATATTGCATACCATAGGCTGCCTCCACTAGCAATTTCAAATTTCATGCAATGGGAAATTGCTAGTGGAGGCAGCCTGTGACGGATAAAATGTTAAGAATTTCAATTTTCGATCGGTTTTCTTATTGGAAAGAAATTTGCAAAATTCAATTTTCAAATTGAAACACCAAATAAAAATTTCACGCGAAACCGAAGACAGTACTAAGCTAAATTCATTAGTCTTAAGTTCAAATTGCCTGGTGATATCAATCAGCCAAGACGTAAGTTTTCATTTTTAATTCATATGCACGCTAAAAAATCATTGTTGTACCCTTAATATATTTTGCAGCTAATACACTTATATTAGAAACATTTCTTAACATTATTACATTGACCTAGCAAAATTCTTATATTGCCAACACACTGCATTCTTAAAATTTTATATATTGACATACGTTTGGTGAATTTGTCTGTTGCAATATTATATTAGTATGCCAATAATTGAAATTAAATAAGTTATATTAACGTCTTACAAATACAATATTGGTGTGCCAACAATTAATATTATATTGACGCCTGCATTGGCTATAGTAGCATGCCAATATTTAACATTAATATCTTAACATAGAATATTAGCATGTAATAATACTTAAGAATATTATATTAAAATGCTAATATTTAAAATTAACCGGGCAATAAGTTATATTAACGTCTTCCAAATACTATATTGGTATACCAACAATTAATATCAACATGCCAATATATTATATTAACGCCTGTATTGGCTGTAATAGTATGCCAATACTTAATATTAATATCTTAACATACAATATTAGCATGCAACAATACTAAGTTATGCTTTGTTGTTGTTGGGGTTGTTTGATATGCTTTTTCTTTCAAATAAAACAATTTGTAAATTTATTAATTCTATATTGATATTTATTTAACTTAATGAAAACAAATTATTGAACATGAAAAGGATTACAATTTTTACTTATTTAACATGTGAAAAATTGATTACTACACCGAACAAAAATAGTGATGAATTACTTATGAAATTTAATGAAATTATTAGAAAATTTTAAAAAAAATTCACAAAATATATATTATTGTAACTTTTGCTTAAATACGAAGTACGTTCTCTACGAATTGAATGAACAGGAATAGTCAAGAAATGGTCTTCAAGTTCAATTCAAAAACTTTATGAATCCAAAATGAGGTAGATTATCTTCATAAATTCCAGTTTAAACCACAACATCTTTTTTTAAAACTAAGTTTTAAAATAAATTTGCTTAGTTAGCTTAAAGGGAAGATCTATGCAAAACTTCCTGCTTATATCTGCTAAATTAAGTGTGACATTACTTCCAAATCGTATATTTGTATCATGAAGTTCATCATAATTTAGTAAAAGGTTAGCAGCATTAAGTTGGTACTTCGTTAAAAGTGTTTTAATTAAGTTAACTCTTGAATTGCAGGACGCAGCATATTTTTTAAACGGTTAATGAAGGATAAATGTTTTAAGGGACCTACATATCCATAATCCGTCCATAATGCGTCATGAAATGGTATTCGGTATTATGTACAAAGAGTGATGCGCAACTTTTAAATTATCTAATAATAAATTAGTGATTTCATCAAATACTTCAAAAGTACAACACAAATTTCCCCAAGTAATAAGTATAATGTTCATTCAGGAAATTCCGGAACTTTATCACCAATAATTAGTGCGAAACTTATGACAAAAGTTTTCATTTCTGAAGCTGATAGTTTAAATTTTGTTTTTGTTAATTCATCATTATTAAAAATTGGTAGTTTATTTTTACAGAGAGGACCGTAATTAAAAATTAACATACGATAATTTAATTGCTGCAGAGTAAAAAGATTATGCTGGCTGATAAAAGCGTTTAATAAAAAGGACATATCGTAGTAACATACTTGCTCTAAAAGGTCGTGCATAACATCTCACTAAAATTATTGTCTACATGGAATCTATTTAGTGTATTCCACACAGAATATTCTTTAATACCAATTATTTTATAGTCATTTTGTGTAATACTTTCTCTGTAATTAACGATATTTCGTAAAAGTGTACCATTTTCTCTAACTGCTCTTTCTATATTACTACGTTTTTCTTTACAAAACCTACAACAAAAAAAACTGCGAAAGCTTTCGGTAAATTCCATAATAGAGTTACCTACAGCAATAAACTCCGAATAGTTGGGTGGTTCCGTAATTTCAAGAAACGATTTTATTTCGAACTTCACTTGAACAAGCATATTTTTGACACAGCAAAGACGAACCGAACAACAACTCACGCGGCACACAAAAATTCAAATGATGTGAATTAATAACAGACAACAACAAATCTCTACGTAATAACCTATATAATGCTTGTCCTTGTAACCGGTTTAACTGTATATATCTTACCTGCAGCAATAAACTCCGAATAGTTGGATGGTTCCGTAATTTCAACCAACCATTTTTATTTTCGAACTTCACTTGAACAAGCATATTTTTGACACATCAAAGACAAACCATGTAGCACGTGGTTATTTCACAAACACGTTGCAGGCGTTTTGAGCGTGAACTTTCACGGAGAGGGAGAGGGAAGAACTGCGTTTGAACGCTTTAATTTTGTATCATATTTTTCAACAAGAATTTTACCACTCTTGGTTAATATATTTATCTTGGCATAGTAATATATTTATGCTAAGATGTTAATATATTTTGTCGAAATACGTTGACAGATGCTCTTAACACAAAAAGTTAGCAGTCTTAATATATAATGTTAAACTGCAAATATAATATTGTAAATTCCTAACATAAAATATTGAAATGTTAAAATTTTTCATTAGTGACAATGCTGTTACTATAACCATGTTAAAATGTTAATATATATTTTCGGTAATTTCTCAGCGTGTATATTTTTATTAGAGAATTCATTCCGAAGTAGAAATAATTCTAATGCTAATATACCTACTTTCTAATAACGCAATCAAAAAAAGATTAGTAAGCGAATTATTATGATTTATGGATAAGAAAAAAATAGCACTAACACTTGTTGAAGTATGAGATATCGAAATCTAATGACGCTTAATGAATCGTCTTTTCAAAAGACCCAATATATTTACTAATTTACTCTCGTTCGTCAGCTCACCAATTGCATCGAACCACAAATTTCTCCATCGTAAGTTGAACTGTCTTTCAGGTCAGATGAAGGCATTGATGAAAACACACTGGTGTACTGCACTGAATGCCACAAGCCAGTACAACCTTCTCCGAAGTATTTCACCATCCGCCCTGTCATCTTTTGATCATTCTTACTAACCGCAATGTGAGCGGGGAAAAATATTTGACCTCTCTCAAATTGTTGTTTTGCGTCCACGAGACTCAACTTGTCCACATCAAGTGGTATAGTACGGTGACTTCTACAATAAACACGGATTAAGCCCCACTGCGCAAAGAATTACCTCACCAAATCAGCCAGATCAAACACACAAATTTCAGATACTTTTGTCAGCGATATTGGCTCTTGAAATTTGGTTGCTGGCCCTCCCAACACATAATATAGTAGACTCCTTTACTTCTAGCTACCCCGTGTCAGCACAATATTATCGACATAAAAAACTCCAATATCTTTTATAATTTCTACAAAAAAACACTTTAAGATTTTCTTCAGTGCTTTTTAAGTGACGGTGGCTCGTGTCCACAAAGCCAATATCGATAGAAATCCAAAAACAGTTGGAAAAAGACGCGCGTTTACCGAGAGGAAAACTGAGTCCGTATAGTCGTGCATTACTTTAGCATTGTGATGACACACACCGCGGCTCGGGCCGCCTCTCGGTTTTGGAACCGAGTTAGTAGTCGAGAGAAATTACCCACCGACTCGGTTCTTCGAGCGTTTTCCGATTTTCTCATAGCTGCGAAATCCAATCGAGCATGTTTGTCACTAGCGAAACCAAATGACCTTGTACACTTCATGTTGCTGTTAAATGACTTGCACCAGACCGTGTATGACAAGGGAATTCAGTCCAACGATACACACGGTGGTTCTACCGAAGCGTTTTCCGAGACGAAAACCGAGTCGGTATAGTCGTGCAGTAGGCCAATGACAGACACGGCGGCTCCAGTGAAGCGTTTCCCGCGAGGGAAACCGAGTTGGTGT
Organism: Nemotelus nigrinus; assembly: GCA_947369275.1. Lineage (NCBI taxonomy): Eukaryota > Metazoa > Arthropoda > Insecta > Diptera > Stratiomyidae > Nemotelus > Nemotelus nigrinus. Next base: position 79,913,416 of record OX376372.1, read on the forward strand.
AGCCGTCCATTCATTTAGCATTGTGATGACTCACACCGCGGTGCGGACCACCTCTCGGTTTCGGAACCGAGTCGGTAGACGAGAGAAATGACCCACCGGCTCGGTTCTTCGGGCGTTTTTTGATTTGGTCATAGCTACGAAAAATCTGATAAAAAAATTGATTTTTGAAGAATGGGTACGATACAATATTGGAAAATGAAACATTTGTGGGCACTTAGTACCTAAAAGTTGGCAATTACAGATTTCAAAGAAAAGTAGTATTCGAATCATTTTGCCCAAAATTTATATGCATATATATGTATATGCATATATATACATACGTATATATATATATATATATATATATATATATATATATATATATATATATATATATATATATATATATATATATATATATATATATATATATATATATATATATATATATATATATGTATATATATATATATATATATATATATATATATATATATATATATATATATATATATATATATATATATATATATACGAGGGTAAATCAAATATAAACGAGACTTTATTTTTAGAAAATTTATTTTTATTTTAAATGCAAAAAAGTACATATCTTATTTTTCTACGTAATCTCCTGCTTTAGAAACACATTTTTCCCAGCGGATAGGCAGCTTCCCAATTCCTTGCACATAGAAAGATGCAGGTCGTGTCTGCAGCCAATTGCGCACGTAGGTTTCCACCTCAGCATCACTGTCGAATCTTTGGCCTCCCAATGCTTCCTTGAGAGGACCAAACGCATGAAAGTCACAGGGTGACAGGTCTGGACTGTAAGGAGGGTGGTCCAGTGTCTCCCACCCCAGTTGCTCCAATTTTTCTCTGTTCAAGGCTGCTGTGTGGGGGCGAGCATTGTCATGGAGAGGAACCACTTTCCTCATCGGTAGGTCTCGTCTTTTGCGGCGATATGCAAGTCGGACCTCAGTCAAAATGTCGCAGTAGTAGGCCGCATTGATTGTCCTGCGCTCATGCAAAAAATCGAGGTGCAGCAAACCACGCTGGTCAAAAAAAACCGTAGCCAAAACCTTGCCAGCTGACAGTCGTGACTTGGCTTTCACTGGTCCTCGTTCTCCTTTTTGTCTCCACTCCATACTCGCTTGTTTGGACTCAGGGGTGTAGTGGTGCACCCAAGTTTCATCACAGGTGATGATGTGAGTCAGAAATGGGTCCCCTTCTTCCCGAAATCGTGCCAGAAGACGCTCACACACCTGAAGTCGATTCAATTTCTGTTCTGCTGTGAGAAGGCGAGGAACCCACCTGGCGCACACCTTACGGTACCCAAGCTCCTCTGTGAGTATGGAGTAAGTGCTCCCATAACTTATCCCGACCTCACTTGCAATTTCAGAAGTGGTAAGACGCCTGTCATCTTCAATAAGCCGTCCAACACAGCTGATGTTGTTCGCTGTAATGCTGGTGCGGGGTCTGCGATTATGGCTCTCATTTTCAACATGATCACGACCACCCACAAACTGTTTATGCCATGCAAACACTCTGGCTCGCGACAGTGTCTCTTCCCCGAACTGGGCAGTCAATCTCCTCAAGATTTCGGCCGGTTTTACGCCTTCTGCAGCGAGAAACTTGATTACAACACGTTGCGCAATCGACGAATGTACCTCTTGCTCCGACATCGTCACGGTTAGCACTAAGAGAGTTGAGGGGCCGGGCTAACGTGCTTCCTCCACTCCTGACAAACTTACCTATCGCCAAACGAAGCGGGAACGTTCTCCCACCACTATTGTGCCCGAACGGCCGAAAGTCTCGTTTATATTTGATTTACCCTCGTACATACACTACTGGTTTTTTCACAAGCATCTATATGATACTCCGACGTAATTTGTAACTGAACCGACTCGATAGACGCTTCTGAAAACCGCTGTGTTTACTGACGCGCCAAACCGAAGCGTTAAACGCTTCGGTGGAACCGCTGCACAGTGGTCTATTTCGCGAAAAAGGTGAACTTAATTCAAATTATGGACTTTTAAGTATGAAGTTGAAACTTGGGGGTAATATTGTCCTATATGGCCCCCATCATTTGAGGTGGTAATTGGGTTTCATAAGTTTAAGGGTAAGAGCACAGGTGCTGAAAACAGCCAAAAATTGCATCTGTCTTTTAACCTATTTTTTAAATTAAGAATATGAAGATCAAAATACCTTTGAATAATACAGCGCTATTAAGCTATGAAAGACATTGATGATTTAGCCTCCCCCCCTTTCATCGTGTTCACACTGGAGATAGTATAGGAATTCGGTGTTTAAAACTTCTAGTCCCTTTTAAGTTTAGAGGGTCACAACAAGTTGTTACGAAATAAGTCTAGTTGTATTCATTAAAGTCCAAAGTAACTATCCAAACTTAGTTTGCCTGCGGCTAGCTGCGGCTACGCTCGTAAAATCCTTTCAAAGTTCAGCGACCTTGCATAAAATGCAACATTTTGCGCGCTTATTGCGCCAGTCCGCGTGCTCTGCAGTATTTTCTTATCATTTGCACTAGCACATAATAGCAAGCATTTGTACCAGGTTGAAGCTCGTGAGATTGAGATAAGCACAACGTTAAATTTCATAAATAAAACAATAGTTTCTAAACCATACACTTACTTGTTATATTATTGGTAAAGTTTCAAGTGGCGTATGTTTATTTGGCTGTTCATACATTTATTTACTCATTCACCTGTACTTTAGTATCATCAAATTTCCCAACTTGCTTCTGAATTCAATTCAATGAAATATGTTCATATGATAATTCATGTATGATCATAGAGTGATTCAGGTATGTATATGCTTAGTATCGAAATTATATGCAAAGCAACATTATCGAAAATACATTTTTACCTGTACAAAACAATTTCGTGCCAGGTATTAATTTCTAAAATTGTAAATATGCATGCATGGATGAATGATAATATTTGTAAATTCGATATGTGTTTTGCTATATGCTGTAGATAGGCTTTTTTTACTACTTCAAATAAGTATATAGATTTCCGCATGTTATTTTTGTTTAGTTGATTTATTATTATTACAAAATTTATTCAAAATAATTACAATTGTTTCGATTAAACTTTGTGGGTAGGACTGCAAGTCAAATTAATAATACTGTCCGAAATCATTTGTGTCAAACGAATTTGAATAATCATTTCCACAGCATTTTCGCCTGTTGTCACGAATGTGATCCGAAATTTGGCTATCACGTCGCAATATTGATAAAAATTGCGTCTGCAAGGATAAATTCTAAAAATGATATTTCCCTCAACATTGAGGCACGAGAGGAGGATTTGGACAGCGGTTTCGTGTTCAGCCAGCAAAAATACTATGGAAATGATAAGTCACACTCGTTTATTAATAAAAAAAAAATCTTTCCTCAAAGTGAAATTTTCCAAATTTTTACCCTTTTTGGAAACTTTTCGCTAAAAGTTGGAGCCGATACAACCCAAAAAATGGATTTCCCATGTTTGAAAACCCAAGAAACACTCAATTTCATACATCTAGTGGTTCCCATGAATAAAGTTCACCTTTTTCGCGAAATAGACCACTGTGCGCTGTGTGTGTCATTGGCTTTTTTTTAACATTGTGATCGCACAAATCGTGGCTTTTCCGCCTCTCGGTTTTATAATGTATAACTAAACCAACTCGGTTTTCCTCTCCGGAAACGCTTCGGTAGAACCCCCGTGTGAGTCATTGGCTTTACATGTGCGGCTCATCGGTAAGTTGGAATGATGATGGGCTTTGAAAAGGTACTTGAGAAAGCTGAGGGATGCGCCGTGGTTTTCATGACGCCGGCCACCTTTTACAATGAATAACATACTCAATTACCGGAAAAGTCTAATCCCACGTGACAGGTCAATTTGGTTTCTTCGAATTGGTATTCTAACTAGCTTGGAAAGGCTATTTCTCTTAACCAACAACAAACATCTAAAAACGAATTTTAATTAGCTCAAAAATCTCAGCCGATCTCCACCCGCTTATGGCTCGACTCGCCTTAGCCACGTTTTCTCATACGATTATCTTTTGGCTAACTTGCCCGCAACCGACAACGGTAAATTGTTTACCATTTCAGCTTAAGCTTTTGGCCTTGGAGTGTATTGAATCTCAGGTAACAGTTATGTCGTCTGATTGTTGTTCTACTACATAGAAGTGTGGCATGCAGGAATCCTACTGGGAATTGCCTCATGCTACAAGTCTTGTTAAGTTTCTCCCGGCACTTTCTTTTATTTCGAGATTAAAATCAATGTTTTCTGTCCGCAAATACATATCAGCTGCATTCAGCTCCACATTGAAGTGCACAAGGTAGTACAAACATTGATTGCAGATGCTGCATTTTTCGGTGAATACCGCATTCTACTTTCATCTTGTAGGTATCGCCATTGGCCTTTTCAGACACCTATAGTCCTCTCTAACATGCTTTTGGCCTTAGCATGAAAGACGTTGAAAGATATTTCTCCATTATCTGCATCTGGCATCCAATAGGGCGTAATCAATCACGGTGCTAAAAGGTAACTGCGATTGCCTAATAATTAAATAGTATTAACATGGCAAACATTTGTTTACATTTGATAGTGTGCCTAAAAGCCACGAATTATTCTCTCAAGTTTCGAAGTTTTCTTGAAAATGCTCTTTTTCCCTACTCATTCTCTAAGTGAATGAGTCATAAGCTGAAGGTTTGTAGCATAGATTTACGGCCGAAATCCGCATTGAATGGTCGCATCTCTGAAAAAAAACATAAATACGGATAGTTCCGACAATGGATTAAGTGAACTTACAATTTATGCTATGAGTTTTAAAATGTACACATGCAAACCATCAATGCAACCCACCACTCCAGGCAACTTATATTTTGCATAGAAAAACTCCTTTGCACGACTGAAATTTGGTTGGTTTAGCCGAATCCACTTAGCGCACAGTTTACGCTCTAAAATGCCAATGAAATTCGCAAACATTTTAGAAATTGTTGGTTGAGCCATCTCTAAAAAAAATTAGTTCCTACTCCAACTTTGTACGATCCGGTACCCGTAGCAGCCGATCTTAAATTAGCTGGAATAACTGTGCCTCTTCTTTTTTCTAATACGCTGCTTGAATCAAGAACATGAAAGCCTCTTCACTCAGGCTAAATTGCTTGTAGAATCTAGAAAAAAGTGAAACAACTATAAATCAGTTTGCAACAAAAAAAGGATTTACTCTTTTTCTTCTTGGCATAAAGAATTGCTTCTACCCTTTAGCGCTCGACGCCTTATCCTCATCGTGATTTGTTCTTCAACCGCGCTACTGCTGCTCTCTATGAATAACATTATCGAACATAAACTAAGAACCGAAAAATCATGACTATCCCATCTAGTGGCCCAGTGTGTGGAGGTAACTTTGGGATGGTGGCCATCATTGCGACCATTGCAGTGGCCGATGATGGGCCACAGTGAGGAGGAAGCATACTACTCGTACATATTACATCACCATTATTCTGATTAATAATTCTTTGCGTTTTATAGGCTGTATATCCTTCGAGTTGTGCACATTACAGACTTGGAATGTTCCATCATTTACTCATGGCTATTACATCAAAACAAAAGTTCGTTGAAGATAGAGTTAGGAAAGGGTTATCAAAATTTTTACAAATGCTACGTTATATTAGAGTGAAATATATACTGAAGCAACCTACACCAGGATTTAGTTGATTGATATCATTACATGTCAGTTCGTCATCTTTTATTAGTTCTAGCAGATATTACAAAAGCTCCTCAAGGTTTTAAATTTTCGGACAGTATGCAAAACAAAGTTAAATGAACGAGACACAGTTTGGTTATCAGAAACACCTGTGAGATTTAAGAAAGTTTCTTTAACTGCACCGGAAGTCTAAACAATCCATCAGCTCAGTGCAGTGAAATTCGACATGAAAAAGGGGAAACTTCAGAAAAATTAGGAAAAAGCTGGATTTTGGTGTGAACCTTGAAACTGGCCTGCTGAAAAAAATGTCAAAAGTCCCCATCGATCTGAAGGCTGCGTTACATTTTATACGGGGTCAAAGGTCAATAAAAGTGTAAATATTTCAGTGACGGTCTTCTCTACAGAAAACCAGTGTATTCCCAGTGTATTTGTATAACCAGTGTATTCGCAGTGTATTTGACCATATACCGACTCTGGCGAGTGTAAGACTCTTCGGATGGGTTTGGCTGGCTTCTTAAACCTTCACTTAAAATAGTTATTTAAACAAATTATTCAAATATACTTATACTATACTATTATACTATACTATTACTATACTATATTATTTTATACTATACGTGAGTAAGCCAGATTATTGCACACCTTTGTTACCTGCTACCTCTATAAGCCACCGTTAGTCAAGGTTTGTAACCCCCGAACTTTCTTACCTACAGTATTGAGAATATACACACAAAATTTTAGCCTTTATATTTTGACGTATGTCTGGCAGGCGCTGGCTTTCACTCTATTGTGGGATCATCTATTTGAAGACATGAAAACTCAACTTCATTTATATTTGCTGCTTCATGCGCACTTCCAAGCTACTTATATGTTTATTTTTACTTGCATTAGCTAGTTTAAGTTGCAAGATTTTGCTCTGGAGTATTTTGATGTTAGCTGTCGTGGCTTTCAACTGGTTTGTCATCTCCTCTTGAATTCGCGCAAGAAAGCTATTACTTGCAATCAGTTCTTCAATTTTTTGCATGAATTTCCGAAAATCAATTCCCATTAAGCCTGTTGCAGTTGTAGCATTTAAAATGATTGGCGAATCATCTGGGCGTGAGATACAAAGTTGTTTCGATTTCGTTTTGTCGTTGGATGTAATTGGCACATTTGATTTAATAGGCGTAACATCTGAACGGGACTGATGACGCTTATTGCAATTAGACTTTTTACACTTCCATTGTTTCGTTTTCTTTGAGTCTTTGAAACAAGCAACATCAGATGGAGCAAGGACCGCACATTTAGTGTGAATTGTAATGTTGCAGTCACTACAGTTCAGTGGCGTGGCGTGACAATTTACCGAAGAGAAGCAATTGGTTGATGTTCATGGTTGATTACGCTTTCCGCAAATTCGTTACGTGTAATAGAACCCTTCTATAAAAGCACCCAGGTATTACTAACGGGGACGTGAGAGTAGACATTATGTATTCTTATGAAAATAAAAGTTCACAGTCCTTAACACAATAAGAAACCATACCAATATTTATCAGTAAAATAATAACATTGCCAGAACTAGAAATATAATATTTTTGAAAGTGTCCAAACTTCGAAGAATTTGATGGATTTAAGGATGAAAACCTTGACTTTATTTGAACGTTTATGCTACCAATTATGATAAGCACTTATAAGGAATGGTACAGCATTCTCGTTGTTGTCAATTATGCACCTTGCTGTTTTGCGACATTTCACAAATCAACCATAATTCATTCTCAATTTGCGTGAAACTATTTCTTAAAGATTGCATTTGATCTGCCATTTTGTGAATATGATACAGTATATTACAAACTGAAATATATCGAGTAGTATGTTTTTTTTTTGTTTTTTTTTTAGAAAAAACATTAAACAGAAAAATAAACGAAGAATCTTTAAGTATTTCTCCGTTTCAATTAGCACTATCATTTTCAGTTATATATTCAACGAGTTATTTTAATTGCTCTTTATTAAAGAAAAAATATTAAAAATAACCGACCATTAAAAGTCCAACGTTTTGGAGCTAATTTTGGAAGCCTTTTTTGACCAATAAATACAAAGCAAATAAACTTATTGTCGTTGCTGAAAAACTAGTAATAGATTTGGAAAAAAATCTATATTCGCGTATACTATTGCACGATTTAGATAAAATCAAATGTAGTCGATGTTCGAAGAAATGAATAAATATTGCGTTTTTATACATTTCTTTTATACATGTTTGCAATCCAGTTGTTTTGGCAGATATTACAGAAGCTCCTCAAGGTTTTAAATTTTCGGACAGTATGCAAAACAAAGTTAAATGAACGAGACATAGTTTGGTTATCAGAAACACCTGTGAGATTTATGAAAGTTTCTTTAACTGCACCGGATGAAGTAATGTAACCAAAGGTTGTTGAAAGTTGTGATCGATATGATATATCGGTTGTTTTATTTAATATTATTTCTATGAATTTGCTTTTCTGAATTTCATTACAAATCTCTTTCAATATTTGTTTTTTTAAATCAACTGATCAACTTAATATAATTTGATGTTCCGGAAAAAACATTTGCTTGGTCCAACTGAGCTGGCAATTATCGGTTTTGTACTGTCAAAAGATTTATTGTCTTTAGGTGATTTACCCCTATTGTAAGAATACACATTTTCATTGTGACTATGTAATGCTTCTTCTTGACATCCTAAATGACACACAATGTTTATTCGAATCTTCATTGTTTCTCAATTTCTGAATATTTATATTGACTACTCAGCAATTCTTCAAATCATCGGAATCAAACTTGGAAAGTAAAAGGACTGAGTTGAATCAATGCTATTTGTACCAAGCCTGTTCACAGCTTTAACATTATTCAAAATTACACAATGCGCTATTTCGCTAAATGTCTAAAACGCTTGAAAATAGCACACATGATCAGCAAAATTATTTTGTTTAATATTACAATCGATGATCCGTTCCGAGTTTTTCGTATAGTAATTTTGCGATCAAACTGCCGAGTATGTACATCTCTTTGTTATTGAGAAAATTTATGAATTCGATTTCGATCGATCCTGGTTGATGATGTCCTTTTTTCAGCAAATTACCGAGATCCAATTATATAAAAATTAAATAAGGTGACAAATTCTAAAATTTTGACCCACAGAACAAGTGAACTCATTCACCTATTTCAGCCTTTCACCATTTCAAATATCAATCAAAAGTATCATGCAATTTTACACATTTTACACAAAAAATCTGTACAAGCAAAGCAATATGATAACAATAACAATTTACGCTGCTACTAGTGAGGGGAACGCAGAAATAAGTTCCACAGTAGTCATGCGTTCGCAGCTCCGCTCTGAGTCTCTCTCTTGAGAAGATAATTTCCCTTAGGAAGCAACATCTTCATTGCTTCCAAACAGATTGTTTAAACACATTTTTTTCATGACGTCACAGTCTAGTCTATATGGGGTCAAATAAGTTTTTTAGTTTTTAATTTTAGTTTTAATTAGACTGTTATGAGAAAATATTGTTTCAGGGCTACCAGTAAAGTGTGGAAGCGTTAGGATGTTGAACGCAAAGCACACAATGCATCAAATGCTTCCTGGTCACGTATTTTAATTGACTTTACATTATTCAATGTTCTCTGAATTCAAATCACTTTCTTCTAAAGAATTTTGAAACAATCTATACTGATCGTCAATTGTCTGTATTTCACTGTTTGCAACTATATACTTCTCAGTGTTAGCAAGTTTAATGATAGAATTGAACATATTCTACATTGTGGCTCAATAACATCAAGATTTTGTAATAATTCGGAACTGATGTCAAATCTACGAAATATTTGTGTAGAGCCTTCAATGTAAAAATTTACACAATTTGTTCGAAATTGCTTTAACATTTCTGAGTATAATGACGTATTCAATATAAATTGTTGTACTCTAGGTCCTAAGTATATGTTTTCTTAATATGGGGATTTATTAACTTGTATTTCCGAAATACTTGTCACTTTTATGTAATTCTTTGTCATATCACACTCCAAAAAAGTAATGACCATTGACTTTACAGATTTATAAAGATTATGTAGCTGAGGTTTTTCAGATTGGAATAACTTATATAGACTATCAAAGAATGGTTAAAAAATCTAAAAACATTAAGTATAACTTACTGAAAGGGCTACATAGCAATTTGTGGACTATAGAAGCTGTTTTAAGTTCGTATCGTTTTGTTTAATAGAGAAAAATGCTAGCAAAACATCGAATTGGTCAAATAACCTGAATACAACACATTGTAGTGAAAGCCATCGTGTTTGCAAAGGTAGAAGAATTCGAAGTGGTTTCATATTTTCAAATAATTACATACGTCTCTCGCCAAACTTTCTACATATCCTGGCAGCTTTTCACATGCGTAAAAAGCACAGAGATGGACAGAGTTGCAAACACATTTAAAAAGATTCAATTGAATGATTTCTACCGGACATTACATTTGTACCATCGGCAGCAAAACCTATAAGATTACCTTAATAGTTTCTTTTATAATTTTCAAAACTTTTAATAATTGCTGAATACAAATGATTAGCGTCTGCTTTTTCCAGCAGCAATAAGTCAAAAAATAGATCATTTACTTTATTATTATGATAAACTCTGACTACTAGGCACAACACTTTTTGTAGTGAAATATCAGAAGCATCATCTATAATGAGTAGACTGCGGATGTTTATGCACTAACGTATTTTGTAAATAAGGGAGGCAAGAAATGGAGATGTAAATCAAATATTTGTTTCTTAATTGTTTTATTGTGACATATTAAAATATGCATATTATATGCCAAATATTATGCAAAATATATGCAAGATATGCAAAATATATGCAAGATATGCAAAACATATGCAAGATATGCAAAATATATGCAATTTGAAAAGTCTTCCAGATATGATGCTATTTTATTATAATTTGCATTGCTGTATGTTACAACTGTTTTTTTTTCCAAATTAGGAAATGTAAATTTGTGACGTTTGCCTGACAATATTATTTTGTAAGAAGAGAACGATCGTTCGACGTTACAAGAAGTACTTGGAGCATATTTAAATTTGCTAAAATGGCATGCCTGGATCTCCTTTGGTTCTTCAAGGGACCCGCCCTTCCAAATGCTGCTGGTTTATATCGGAAAATCCTGGATTTCTTTCAAAACTGCATCGACTTTTGCAGCAACTTTTTTTTCGAAAATTTTGCGTATGCTTTCCATATTTTTAATGATATCGACCACATATTCCATGGATTCTGTTGTAGATAATCTCACTGTTTCTAGTTTCTTCATGCTGATTGACAAATCTTGAGGAAGCTGCCTACTTTGCAATATTTCCTGTCCTGTTTAATTTGACATTGCATCCTTTACATCGAAAGATTGAATTACCTGTTTTAAGCACAGGGATATACAAAAATACTTATTTAATTAAGTCAAATTATTATTAATAATAGAAAATTAATACGCCTTTGATACCCTCCAAATGCGTTGCATAGGACACAGCGGCCTCCATTCATGTTCCCCATCTTGTTAAAATGGGTTCTGGTGGTAATGGTCACTGTATAACATTCTACACGAAACGGAGCTTTCAAAAACACTTTTTTGACAGATGATATCAATTCAGCAACTAAAAGAAAGTGAAAACTCGATTCTTCTGCTACCCTATGCAATCCGTGAGCTCAAAAAGTTAGATACAACATATTCGAGTAAAAATTTTCAAGTTGCTACCAGCTTTCAACATATACGCTGCTACATCTGTTTGATTGCTACATGATTTGATTTCTCGAGTTGTCCAGAAGCAAGTAAGTAAGGGTTTTGCTATTTCATTCTCACACAGTTTCGCAACTATTAAATTCGCTACATTACGACCGGTTTTATCTGTAGTTTCGTCATTTCGAATCTCCTGAATTGCGAAATTATTCCAATCTTGCAAAGAATTTTTCCTAACGTCGATTCATGTGGAATATTCTGCTTTGTTTATTTTTGAAGAAACCTTCTCTGCACTTCATTATCAAGGCTTCTCCAGGAAATATTAACAGCGACCATTGCTCGACACATGTCACTATAAAATGATTTCTTCTTGAATGGATTTATTTCCTCTTCAGGATTTATATTTGTAGCGTTCATAGCATCATCTTTGTCTTCAACATTATTCTTGTGCCCAACAGTCTCAAAATATTGTCAATTGTGATTTTCTTTTACATCGAATCTAATTGTAAGTAACGAAATACATATTACGTTGAATAAGTATTTTACCTAATACGTAATTATAATTAAATGAAAGTCAGTATTAAAAATATATCCGCCTCTTTATTCCAAGTTTGACAATAGACAGTTTGTCCATCCCGATCCCCTGTGAAATATTTTTCCTTCAGTTGGTCAAGCCCATTTTTCACCCTTGCACTTCTCGATTTGATTGTTTTCGGCATTGTCTTGACTTTGAATTAATAATGATTACTTCACTAACTATTTTATACACGGTTATGCAACAAATGGTAAATAATTTGAGAGAACTAAAAATCTACACTGATCGTGAAATCCAATTCGCTTGAAAGTAACCGTGCAATCGAGTTGCTATGGAATTTTTGATAAGTGAATAAATAGAGAAATTTGTTTTGTCCCAGTAAACAGCACCGCCAGTTTCGTTTAATTGGCTTTAAGATGGCTCTAAAGCAATATATAGTGCAGGGGAACACAACTTTAATTAAGCGAAACACGTTTGTAAAGTTTTAAAAAGATTTTATTCTTAATCTCGTTATTTAACTACACGGAGTTTAACAGAATCGATCCGATCAAGATGTCGACGAAGACTGCCAAGCCTAATCTAACAAAGAAGTTTCTTACAAAAGAAAAATGCTTAATCAAGCATTTTGGGTGGCCACAAGACCAAGAGAAAATGCAATTCATAGAATATCAAATTTCAGATTAACCGAATTCATAAGAGAGATGCAACATTGTATTTAGGTATATTAAATGAATACGAAACCGAATGAAAACAATTTACGAAAACAATGTGCATATGCAACATTGTATTTAAGTGTGTAAAGCGAATAGGAATTAGAATTTGAATTTGATTGTTTTAGATGGCGAATATTGCTGACGTAACTCCTGCGTCCTTAGGAATCGACTCCTGGCGATTGGGCTGTATTTCTGGTAAGGATTGTAAGCCAATTTCTACTTTTGTTGCTTTATTTCTCTTGATCTTGTAGTAAATTACAAGTATTATTGCGGAAACTAGGATACAAATAATTAGGTCAGTAGTGATACTTGTTACATTTCCTCGATATTTAATTTCGGTAAGTACTTTCAAATTTTTTGCATTCTTCGAGTGTAATTCTTCTAGAGTAAATTTTTGATTAATTTCATAGCTTATGTTTTTTATAGTGTTAGGAAGAATAATGCTCTCAGCAAAAGTTTTAACTAGGTTTGTGAATTTTACATTATGAATTTGGATAGCACAGTTATTAAATTTTATGATATTGTTTCCGCTTATAGTGATTTCTCTAATATCAGTACAGATGTGGTACAGATTTGTTTTGTTCAAATTTTTTGTTACAATAGTATCTTCCGAAAGTGGCAAAATTTCTTGTTTGTAATTATACTCAAAAACACAATCTTCTATATCAGGCTTTAATATATTTTGGATACATTTATCTTTAATGAGCTCTAAATTTCTTAATTCGTTACGATTACTAACTTTATAAATACTTCTTTTATTACTAAGAACTACGTTTTATGAGGTTTTGAGTTGCAAGTTCTGCTTATTCGGGACGGGTTCAATCAGAATTTTACTAAATTTTTCAATTGTGAAATTTGGAATGAACAAAATTATTAATAAAGAATTATTTAATTGAGCAACACTACTTTTTATGTACTTCATTTTTTCGCTATTGATATTTAGTTCCTGGATTTCTCTATAGGTGAGTATATTTCGGCTCAAAACTTCCAATCGGCTAAGCAATATAATTTCTTTAATTTTTTGAATATGCGTGTATAAGACATCGATATTTTCTTTAATTTCGGTTATTATGTGATTTCTTTCTAATTTTAATTCCAGTGAATCTATTCGTTTAGACATTTGATTGATTTTATTTTCGATAAGATTTTGCTGTGCGTTGATATGAACTGTAATGTTATTAATTTCATTTGATTTTTGGGTATTAATTTTGATTTGCTCATTGACTGAATTTACAAGATTATGATTATTTTCGTCAATTGATTGAAAGTGTTGTTTTATGTCCTCAGCGTCCTTTGCGTCCATTGTTCCCGTTAAGAATTTTAAGGTGTGTCCTACTATGTTGAAAAGTCCGCGTTTTTGTCGATCGTGTGGTACAAAGCTGTCTAACTCGTCTTTTAGAAGGGAGAATTTGATTTTGAGTGCGTTCGGAGAGTCGACCAAGGCATCGATGTTTGCTTGAATAGTTGCCAGATTTTCGTAGTATTTTGTTATATTGACCATGTGGATGACCTTTGTATAGTCCTTTATAATTTTCGTTTCTTCCTTTTCAATTAATACAAATTCATTTCCTTGGTTGATCTCAGTTATTTCCAATTTGTAAGTTAGTGTCATCGGTGTGAATAATAGGAGCAGGATTAGTCCTGTAAAGAGAACAGTTATTGGGTTGATATTTCTTTTGCCTGGCTATCTGGTCTTTGTGATATTTGCGATTACTACGTGGGTCATAAAATTGATTGTCTTTACTTTTTAGTTTAACTCGTTTATACAATGGGTCTTGTTTTGATTTTCGGATTGGGTTTTTAACGTAATTTTCGTTTAACTCTACGATTTTCCTTTTTTTATTTAGGTTTGCTATAACTCGTTCTTTCAATGCTTGCATTTTATTTTGTGTTTCAACAAATTTCTCGGAGCGAATGGAACCATTTTGGATGTCTATGGGTTTGTAGCCGGTTGAAGAATGTATGGTATGGTTATAAAATTTTACGGCTCTAATGACTGGATCTACATAAGAAAATTCCTTGCGAAAGTCGTCTTCGGCTTTAAGTAGTCTTAAGTGTTCGTTGAGTGTATTGTGGAATCGTTCAATATCAGAATTTCCTGTGTGGTGGTATGGTGTTGTGATATGGATTTCAATTTGTTCATTATCGAAGAAGTTTTTTGAGCTAGCAGAAGAAAATTCTCCATCAAAAATCACTTTTTAAGGTTTACCAACTGTGCCTATATACTGAATTATTTTCTCCTGAATATCTAACCAATTTCGTGATTTTAATTTAATAGCTTGTGCATATTTCGAAAATTTATCAATGAAAGTTAGATAGGGACTTTATTTTGATTTAAACCAGATATCGATGTGTACTAATTCGTGGGGACCAGAAGGAGTATCTGTGATATTAAAAGGCTGTTTTGGTGGAGTCCTATCATATTTTGCAGTGTTACAAATGTGACAGTTGTTTATGACGGACGTTATTTCGTTCTTTAGTTTAGGATAATATACAAAACTTTTTTATTCGTTATAAACCTCATTTATTCCCCTATGGTTATTTTTTTTATGTTCTCTGAGAATTTTTTCTCGAATGTCTGATTTATTTGTTACGTCTTCGAGGATTTTACTAACTTTTGTGATTCTAATAGAAGGATTGTCTGGTTTCCATTTGATATATTCATTTTGGAATGCAGAAAATAGATCAATGTCTTTAATCATTACTCCCACTAGACCTTTAGTTGGCATATGATTTTGAAGTATATATTTGAAGAATTTAGCATCCGGATCTTTGCTTTGAAATATGGTTCTTTTGCGGTTAAAATATTTCTCAATTTTAGTAGAATTAACATGCGATTTTTTTATTATGATTTGGACTTTGAATAAGTTTAAAGGTACTTCCGATATTTGAATATAGTTTGAATTATCTTCCTCGGCGCTATGAATTGTCGCATCAGTAGAACTTATATCATTCACAAAGATTTCGACTTCAGAGTGCGCGTCGGTCGACAAGTGACTATCTTTTATAGGAATCGTTTCACCTGTGGAACTTAGATCATTCTCACAAATTTCGACTCTAGAAAGTGCGTCAGCTACTACGTTCTCTTTCCCCTTTAGGTATTCGATACTGAAATTAAATTCTTCCAATTTGATCTTCCAACGCTGTAACTTTGAGTTTGGTTCTCTTAAATTCGAGAGCCACTGCAAAATCGGTGCGGACGACAAATTTCCTTCCATAAAGATAAGGACGAAAATAGCTGGTTGCCCACACAATTGCAAGTAACTCTTTTTCAATAACCGAATATCGAGTCTCGTGACCATTCAAGGTGCGTGATGCATAGCATATCGGATGCTGAGATTGAGAAAGGACGGCTCCGATGGCAAAATTTGATGCATCCGTTGTCAAAGTAAACTCCTTTGAAAAGTCAGGGTAGGCTAGCACTGGTTCTTGAATTAAAACCGTTTTCAACTTATTGAATGATTCGATGTAGTCTTCATCGTAAATGTTTATTTTAGAGTTCTTTTTAAGACGTAAAGTCATAGGTTTTGCGAGTTTAGCGAAATCTGCAATAAATTTTCGGTAGAATCCCACCAGACCTAAGAAAGACTTAATTTGTTTTGAAGTTTTAGGGATAGGAAAGTAGAAAAATAAATTATAAATAAATATAATTAAAATAATATAATTTTTTTTTTAAAGTTTGCCTGAATTTTAGAAGGATTAGGCTTGACTCCTTTAGTTGATATTATGTGCCCTAGGTACTCAGTTTCGCGCTTGAGAAATTTTGATTTTTCATACTGAACTTTAAGATTAGCGTCACGCAATTTCTGAAAATTTTTCCGAATTGAGCAAATGTGTTCATCTAAACTTGTAGAGAATATAACGATATCGTCCAAGTAGACAAAGCAGATTTTTCCTATGAAATCGGACAATATTGAATTCATAAGGCGCTGAAACGTAGAGGGCGCATTTTTAAGCCCAAATGGCATGCGCAAGAACTCGAAAGGACCCTGATCTGTAGAAAAACCCGTTTTTGGGATGTCAGCTTCAGAAACTTCAATCTGGTGGAAGCCATTGGCCAGGTCTAACGAAGTAAAATACATTGACCAGCCAAGTTTGTCGAGGATATCGTCGATGTTTGGGACTGGGAATTTGTCGTCGATGGTGACATCATTCAACTTCCTATAATCCACGACGATCCTCCATTTCTTTTCCGTTGAGCTAGTGCTTTTCTTGGGGACTACCCATATGGGTGAAGAATAAGGAGAATTGCTATTACGAATGATCCCTTGATCAAGCATACTATGAATTTGTCGATTAACTTCGGATCTACGAATTTGAGGGTGTCTATAGTTACGTGTGTAAATCGGCTCGTCAGTTTTGGTTATAATCTCGTGTTTAATCACATGAGTGAATGATAGATCATTCCCTTCTTTGAAGAATATATCATCATATTGCCGTAACAATGTTGTAAGTGCTGATATTTCTTCCGCATTCAGGTATCCTGCGCAATTCTTAGATACTGTTTTAGTGTAATTATTTGTTACCTCAGGAGGAAGTTTATCAATTTCGCAATTATATTCAAGAATGTATTGTTCGTCTTTTTCATCAAAGAAAAAAGGTAAAGTGTGATTGTTGAGAGTAAGAGTTCGATTCTCATAGTTTAACTTTGCATTAAACGGAATCAATATATTGTTTCCTATGAGACCATCGAAATTATTTGAGAAATTAATTTGGAAAAATTCTATATTGCCTTCTGCGTTGAATTCTCTAAAACAAGGTATAGACACTTTTGTATTGCATTTGACTTCACTTTGCAGGGTGTGGATTGTTATTTCTTTAATTGGAATATGATATTTTGGTGCACAAATTTTTTTGTTTATTATACTTGCACAGGCTCCAGAATCTATGACGAATTTCAATGGTCGAACAGGAGTTGTAATTACGATATAGGGTAAGTGGATATGGGTTCCGAGGCAGCTGTAGTATATAAATTTATATAAATTTTCAACTGTATTAATGTGATTTTGTCGTGTAAATGTCGAAGGATCCACTTCCATGGGTTCCGATCTGTTTTGTCTTGTCTGTCTAGTATCGTCATGGTTTGGCCTTCCGAAATTTCTTCGTTGATCGGAGTACCGATTTCTATTGAAATTATGTCTATTAAAGCTGAAATGATCACCACTATACCTATGATTTGAATTGTAAGCATTGTTATTGCGAAAATTAGAAGAATTTGGATTATTAGGTCGTAAATCTGTATTACTCTGAATTTTTTCATTAACATTAGGATTTCTATTGTAGGTTTGTTTAGATTTGTTTATTTTTGGTTTGTGTCTGCTTTCACTCTGATTTAAATAGCCACTTTCGTCTAAAATATGTAAAGCTAATTCTAAGGTATTAGGGTTTCGACATGCTAAAATAGACCGCATTGGTTCTATAATTTTATTCTTAAATATTTCTAAGCCTATGTAAATATTGTTCGTAATCTTTTCGGCGATTTGCTGCTCACTTAAATCATCTTGTTCTCCTTCCAATCCTGTCTTGCCATTCAGCAAGGCAAGCTTCTCCTGAATTTCGTTGTAGAAGCCGAGAATGTTTCCTCTGCACGTGATTGCCTTCAAGTCATCATAGATTTGGAAAGATGTCCTGTGATCACCAAAGTTATTCAGCAACAAACGTTTTATATCAACCCAGTCATTGATGTGATCGTGGACTTCGATTAGTATCCTAGCTCGCCCCTTCATTCTGTTTTTAATCGCGTTTAAGATAATATGCTGCGCAGTGCCATTATATTGTACTATAAGCGGGTTTATCTCGTCTACTGCTTTTAGAAAAGATTTAAGCTCATGGATATTATTTCCATGTATTTCAGGAAGCTGTGCCACGTATTTTAATGGGTTAATAGCTAAGGATAATTGGTTACCTGCTTGTGCCGCATGCGCCATATCGAAAGTGATATTTGTGTATATGTATGTATCTATAAAACTGAAAAGAATGTGCTCTTTTACTCTCCACTTCTGATTAAAAATCAAAATAACCACTGTATAATAGACTTAAACTGGTTAATAAACTTTTAGTTTAATTCCCACTGGTTCACTGTTGTGACACTTTCAATTTTTCCAAAGAATCAAGATTCACAATTCGTATAACTTGAACAAGGAGCACACAATTATATTGAGTGCATTAAGTGCACACTGAAATGATTAATTGGTACACAGAAATATATACACGAAACTTCAATGAGTTGCACCAGAGTAATGGGGTATGTAAATTTTTCGCATTTACTATACTGGCCCATGAAACGAAAACGAATTTACACCTTTCGGTCAACTTTACTTTAACGCGTTATTTAACTTTTTAGCATCCTACCGACTGCGCCACTTTAATTAAGCGAAACACGTTTGTAAAGTTTTAAAAAGATTTTATTCTTAATCTCGTTATTTAACTACACGGAGTTTAACAGAATCGGTCCGATCAAGATATTGACGAAGACTGCCAAGCCTAATCTAACAAAGAAATTTCTTACAAAAGAAAAATGCTTAATCAAGCATTTTGGGTGGCCATAAGACCAAGAGAAAATGCAATTCATAGAATATCAAATTTCAGATTAACCGAATTCATAAGAGAGATGCAACATTGTATTTAGGTATATTAAATGAATACGAAACCGAATGAAAACAATTTACGAAAACAATGTGCATATGCAACATTGTATTTAAGTGTGTAAAGCGAATAGGAATTAGAATTAGAATTTGATTGTTTTAGATGGCAAATATTGCTGACGTAACTCACATAGTTTGTGCATATGTAATATATGCAAAATATATGCAAAATATGCAAAATATATGCAAAATATGCAAAATGTATGCAATGTGCAAAATGTATGCAATTTGCAAAATAAATAACACATTTTTAGAATCGTTTAATGACAAAACAAATTCCTATTTCAGTCCCACTACTCTGGCTTTCTTTATTAAAAATATGCAAATGCATAAACATCCGCAGTCTAATAATGAGTGAAAATTTAGACTTATTTAAAATTTAAGTCAATTTTTCCATATAATGTGCCCCAAAACATTAATGAGAATAGATGTAGACTTGAATTTCAGAGTCCAATGCCATTGCACTTCGAAACCGCGGAAAATGTTCCATCAAAGTAAATGACAAATTGTGCTCTGCCAAAAAGAAGACAGAACGAACTTCTGCTTCAGTAACAGCATTGGAAATACACTGTTTTCAATTTGACAGTGCGTTCTTCACCGTAGGTTGTTTCCATACTGTACTACTACGTACTATATGTGAATGCGTTTTTTCGTGCTTGCGGAGAGCCGCTTGGTCCATTCTGGCAATATATAGATGATGCAAGCAAATTTTGCAAATAGCATATGAATTATCTTTTATACTTTTGATACCCAAGAAAAAACTACCTCCCACTGATCGCGATAGTTCTGTTCATAGTTTTGTCTCTTGTTACTAATTTTCGAAGAAAATTAGTAATTAAACTGGCTTCGCGAAAATTCGTCATATATATATATATATATATATATATATATATATATATATATATATATATATATATATATATATATATATATATATATATATATATATATATATATATATATATATATATAAATATAAATATATATATTGTTACCATTATGAGTCCAAAACACGGTTGACCGTCTTTCTAACGCCGACAGGGGTAAATTCGGGTGGCTTTCGCTCACGGGGAATGGGGTGGGTGGTCGCCATTCGCTTCACTACCGGAATCTACCTTCGCCCCGAAGCGAGACGGGGCCGCGGTATCATCAATTTCACACGAACGATCTTTCAGTTCACCGAGTGTACGAGTCACGCGAAAGGAAAAAGAAAGAGTTATTCCCAATTAAGATGCACGATGCCACGCTTTATTACACGAAATTATTCCTTCTATTCCAAAAAAAATTCTATCATAAATGGGAGAAGTCTTTAACCTGTGCTATCACAGTTATCTGCTTAGACGGAACCTCACACGAATTCAAATATACATATGCATCTATGTAAAATGGTTCTCTTCTATGCTCGTAATGATTTATTAAGGTCTAAATACTTATAAAATCTTAATCTAGCTAACCTGACTATAGTCCTACGTTATCGCTGCGATGTCGACCGCTGCACTTATCCCACGGTGGGGCCCTTCGTCGAGGAGTTCTCGCGCTATCCTGTTCCGCCAAAATCGTTTCACCAGAAGAAAACACCTTTCTGCCGTTCGCACTATCCTGTTCCGCCCAAATTGTTGCACCAAGAATCACAAAAAATCAATTTTCCAATATCCTTAGATCATCATCGTCTCCTTCTTCACTCGTGCCAATCTCGACCATGACTGGATCTTTACCTGGTCAAGAAAAGAAGACAGAGCCTCGTGTCTTTCTTTTCTGCGAAGATGCGTGGAAAATGCATTTGGCGTTATAGCGGCGAGATGGCTCTGTCTGAAAAAACAGCTAAAAAATTGTAAGTAATATCATCATTCGCTTATACTTACTCAGTTTTCCAGCGGCAGTGCTTACTCCTTTCGAAGCGCTGTTAACAGCGTTTGTATTTGCGTGGCGCTTATCAGTAATGTCCTAAATGGATTTTGTTACTTGACTTCCATTGTTAGTATTTTCTTTTCAGCAAAACTAAGAACCGTGACCGCGTTACTCACAACACTGCAAAAAGCATGGACAATATTTGCATATTTTAATATCAAAATATTGTATAACTACCTCGATGCCTCCTGGTTTTCGATTGATCTTTCCTCAAACTCTCGCCCTGCCCGCTGCCGCAGTTCTGAATCGGGTGATAAATCTTCGTATGCTGCCACCTCTTCGTAGGAAGCAACATATTTCACCTCAAAGTAGTCATTTCCTTCACGGTTCTCCATACTATTCTCTGTAATTAATAAAGATTTAAAAAAAATTGAAGGAAAACAGAAAATGCAATTTCATTTTTACTTACCAGAATATATTGGCGATGGTAAATTCTTGCAAGTGTTCCTCTTGACAAAAGACTATCCTCTGATATTACATGCATGCGAGCCTTCTTATTTATGTGCAATTTTTGAATTCTCTTTAACACAGGTACATCAAATAAAACAATTGTATATTTCCATTCTGTCTGGAAATTTTCATTATGGTCTAATTTTTTGGCTGCTAATTTGGGTTTTTCTTCAAACCAGGTAGGCCAATAAAACAATTAATATTTCCATTCAGTGCGGAAAATAACATTATTCTGTATCTGTTCCACATTAGGATTTCTGTAATCTTGTCCTTTTTATTCCGTTAAACCCAGGGAGGCGAAAAATGCATTTAATATTTTCATTCGATGTGTAAACTAACATGAAGGTGTAATATTCACAATGTTATACATTTGGGTTTTTCTAATCCTGTGGTCCTTTTTTAACACCTTCAACATCAATGAAAATATGTGCATTTGCATTTAATTTTGATATTTACCGAAAAGTGAAATTTCATGACATCCCGCGGTCGAATATTGCCACTTTGCTCCATAAGGACCATTTTTGGTCCCTTTTACTAAAGTTTTTGAGTTTTGGTCCTTTGGTCCCTTTCTTGGGATAACCGTCAGGTTTTGGTCCCGTTTGCATCCATCGGCAGTTTACTATGCCCTTATTTCAAGCAACCTTTAACTATCCTCAAGAAAATTACAAAAATCCAAATCCCCAATCTCTGCTTGCTTCGAACGTTTTGAACTTTGTTTCATTTGAAATCAAGAAGAAGAACTAGCTGCGCTGCGTGCATTCCTTCAAGGCAAAAACTCATTCGCATGTTTTGATAGTTGTCTCGCTCTTACAACTTCTTCTCCTAGTTTGATCACTGGTATCGAATTCGTCGCGATGTGAAAACGTGCTACGAAAAGTATCTACGACAACGAAAGCTGTAATTTCCTCCATCAACGTAATTAGATATTCTTTCGGAAAATAGACAAGTAACTTATCCACTTAGTATTTGGTTTAAAATGTAGAATACTAAACATTGCATTTCCAGGAAAGTGCAATCAAAACGAGGGCGTGAAGGTGATGTGAATGCCACAGTACGGCAGGATGATGTTAGCTTAGTTTTCAAATAAGTAGAAGCTATTTATCATTCTCACGTTGAAATATTTTAGCCAATTTGAAGAAAATTCAAAGAAGAATGGATTTTGTTGTTTACATGGTTGGAATTGCGTGGAGACAAATGCTACTGCAAAGCTTGCAACAAAAGCTTGCAAAATTATTTCGGGCACATCAAACGCCACGAAGAGTTATCATTTCAGAAAAAAATATGTTTTATGAACTTTACCCATGTTTAATTAACTTTCTTCATTTGTGTGTAACTTACTAAGCTTGCCAAACAGTTCAGCAGCAGCTGAGCGTAAATTTTCAGAATTTCCTTTGATTAACAATAAATGCCGAAACAAGCTTGAATACAATACAATCAGCATAATTTTATCAGCTAAAGAGTAAGTGACGACGACTAATAATTTACATTATGTTTGGAATGCTAAAGAAATATTGTAAAATTGGCGATGTGTTTTGTTGCGTATTACTACTTTCTATTTTCATATCTACTTCTGAATTATAAAACAATGCAAGTATGATTGCCGTTTTATGGAGTTTATTGAACTACGTGTTATAATTTTAAATAAAGACTGTTTGCTTGCCGTCAATCGCCCCAATGCAATGCAGCATATTGCATTTTTGATGAAATTGTTCCGCTATTTGTATGTAGCCCGCCTGAGTAGTTTGGAGACATATATCGGCGATAAAACGCTCCATGTCGTATCGAACGTCTCCAATATAATATTGCGCACAGTTGTTCTACCTAGTTTACATACCCATGCTAAGAAAGTTGGCGTCACACCTTGCAAAAATTATTTGCAATTATTATTATGTTTTAAACTATTTTCAACTCACATTGACATATGTACTTACGATAAGGTTATTGCTAATCGGCATTCTAGGTCGATTACAAGCTTTCGACGATTATTCTGCAAATCGTCTTTTATCAGCATCAGTAACAGATCGTACAATTGCCGCCTCGTCCGCGTTTGTTGGAAAAACAATTCGGGATCAATATCCCTCATACGATCGTAAGTAGATTTAAAATATCCATTTATCTCCCGATCGGCGTTCGTCGGACGTACCAAACACCTTCTTTTTCTTTCAATTTGCTTGTAACATACAGTATAAATAAAATACTTGACATTTCAAATAACTCTCGCATTCTACTATCAATTACACACCATGACAATAATTAAACTAATCACCTTCGACTTCGACAGACGGAACGCACGCACGAACTGAACTAATAAATTACAAACCAGTTCAAACAACTCCCGCGGTCGAATATGAATTAATTGATTAAGGCCTTCGTAAATTCTTCGCTGAGAGCAGTGACCTGGCAGAGGGAAGCTGCGTTCTTGAAATAAGTAGTTTCAAAATTATTAACACTATTCTATAGATTTATTTCTTTGCATAGTTATATATGCAAATAAAAACTTAATATGTAGCTTAAACATTAATTTTAATTATTCAACACCTTGCTATACATTAAACTTATCATTTCAAAACATGCCCTGTCTGCTTCATCAGGTGGTAACTTCTTAAGCAAATTATCCAGGGCTACGAAAGTCGAATAATGTGTTAATGGTTGCTGTGGATCTATAGTTGGAAAACGCATTTGATGTGTTGATAGTGTTAACATTTCCACATTCTGTTAAAAAATATTCAACATCCTTCAAGCAACACTCAACAACTCTTTTAGTAGATAATATTATACTATCTATGCTACTTTGTGGAATGCTCATGCTAGTTAAATCTTGTGTGAATTGTTCGATATTTGTCTTTAAATCTTCATTGCGATTTGGTGGGACGTCGTTACTTTGGGGCAGCATCTGATTACTATTAGAACGAAAATGCTTATTTTCTGATACATCTAAAAGTTCGGTTTTGGTTCGAGGCACATTGCAAACTACGGCATCGTTTGGAAAACAAATTAAAGCATGCCTCCTTAATCCACTAAATGTATAAAATTCACGTTTGCATAGCTTATTTGAAATGCATAGCATTGTACATTTTTTATCATATAAAAAGTGATTGCATCGAAGTTGTTTTATAACATTTTTAATTGAATTAAAGTTTGCCTGGCAAACAAAACAAAAGTAGTTCATGTTTCTGGATTTTTTTAAATTTTTTTGGCGATTTTGCTTTCAAACCTAGAGCGTATTTCTAATATACGATTATATTTAACTTTTGTTTCTATTTCATATATAACACTCGCAAAAAACTCAAAATAAACTTTTAATTCTGCATCATATTCCAGGTTAAATACGTAAAAAGACTTAAAAAGTAAATCAAATGCTTGAACAAAACTAAAATTTAAAGGAGTACATACTAATCTGCCTTCAATAATAAGATAATATTGAGATATTGCAAGTGGATGTGGGCCAACAGCGATCAGATATGGCTGGCTTCCACCAATTAAATACTCATCTTTCGGTGTATTCGACTGTAGTAAAGAAAAGAGCATAACATGAAAAACATACATAAAACATATAACCTTAGCAATACCTTTTCGAATTTTATTAATTTTAATAAAGATTTGCTGTAATTTGCTCGTTTCTTCCCCTTCGGTTTAGGTCCTTGAGCTGTTACTGGTAAAAGTTTCAGGAGCAACAGAAGTGGCTTTATTTCACAACTCCAACCTTTAAAACTAGAACTGTTAAATATGTGTATAATAGAGTATTCTTACACAGCTTGCCTTCTTTATTTATATTTTCCGGTCCGATAGTTTCCTCTGCAACATGAGACATGAATTTAGCATAGTCATTCCACTTTTTAAATAGCAAATCCTTGGTCTCACCAAATCGTAGCAGGAAATCATGTAAAATCTTGAATTATATTGAATAACAAAGGTTTCGAAAAATATCTAAGTTCATTCATACCAATTCGCTGTTGCACAGGAAGAAAGGGAAGTATTCAAAAATGTTTACTGACTTTTGAAGACAGCATTCTCTAGCAGTGATTGTTTTGGAGAGTTTTTCTTTGATTTGTTCTGCTTGCTCAACAGCTAAGCAGTTTTTGAAAAATTCTTTGTCGTCTTCACTAAGTTCATTCCTAGGTTCGTTGCTTCCTACTGCGTTATCTCGTCTAGCCGCTTTGCACCTTCCGAAAGTTCCATCCAAGCGATGTCTTTTAACATTCAAGTTTTTTATTTTGTTAACCAAATATCCTGAGTTGGTTTCCGGGTTATATAGTAAATCCTGCAAAATGTGTATCAATAATATTTGCTGTTGTGCATATTTCCAAAGTACTTACGATTCCACCAAATGTACTGTTCGGAACTTTCAAAGATGGAAATAAAGTTATGATTGCTCTTGCACAAGCAATTTTCTCATGTTTTCCACTATATGCAACAAGCGCTCTCCGCGATGTGTCTTTTAATGTTCCGTTTTGTGAATGTTCTACGAAAATCCAATGGCATTCGTTATTTTCCAAATAGGATTTAAGACCCTAGTTAATTTAACGAATATCAAAATTTCAACCATGATAATTGAAAAATAAGTTCTATACCTGTTCATTGATTAGCAAATCTGCTCCGATTGCGGCATTAGATCGCTTGACCTGACCTTAAATCTCATCGCTGTCAGAGTTTGATGGACCTGACAACATCATACATTACATACGTATAAACAAAAAGCAACGTAAAAACATATTTTTTACCTTCGGAAGAGTCTGATGAAGTGATGAAGGGTCTCATGCGCAATTCTTAAATTGTGAAACAAAAACAACTAAATCATCTACATTTATTATTTGCATATCCCGATCTCTAAGCACAAAAGTTTCCCTACTTTTTGCCACTGTGAACAGAAAAATGCGTCTCAGTTTCGATTACAGAAATTTTCTTTCAATACCTGATAAAATGATGTCGCTCGCTGTAATAAAATTTTACTGCACTTTATCACTTTGACTAACTCCAATTTGTTTTCGGGTAAATACTTCACTTTTAAATAAAACTCCCCGATGCTATCCATTTCACTGTCTGAAAAATAATGACAAATAACAAATCACAATGTATCACTTTCAATTTATACATATTACGATGTAGTTCTTCATGCATTCAATGTTAACCCAGTTGGGTTTAAAGCTAATACATTTTAAGTCTATGCGTATTAAAAAGGAATACTTCGAACATTTAGCTATAATATTGAAAGTGTATTGCTTTAATCCAATAAAATTGTATTAAAATGAAAGTTTTCATTATTAAAAATATGCCTTAATATTCATAGGAAATTAAAATTTAATTTCTTCTGTATTGTATATGGCTGTAATACAAAAGGCATATTAAAATATATCTTCATATTTCTAACCGTGTGTAATACATTTTTTAGATCTTTCAATTAGTTTATGTATGCCGTGTAAAAACATGTTTTATCTTTGTCGGAAAAGTAAACCGAAACTGCGTCCTTCACTTCCTCATCGTATGAAAACTTCTTGCCTTGAAGCTTCTTTTTCAGTTTTGAGAAAATATAATAATCAATGGAAGCCAATCGATGATCTAGAATATCGAAGTCCATCAGGGTAGCCAACGGAAAATAACCTTTGTGAACATTAGTTTGCTATTGCATTGATTAGTTTGCCTCTTCTTTTTTCTTTGATTGCTTTTTCGAACTGCTCTGTTTCAAGGGAGATGTTTCTTCTTTAGTCTAGCATAGTGATCGGTGATTGCGAGATGTTTTAACAATCGAGAAAATCGCAATCGGTGCTACAATCGAGAAAGCAATCGATATGCTCGATTATTCTACTCGATTGGTGCTTTTGATTGCTATGTTTGTTTGCTGTGTACGATTCATAATTCAAAATGTAAGAAGCTGCAGAATAAAATGTATGAACAGACTCCAAAGCAATGAAGCTTTGAACTGGAAGCATAATATTAAGTAGTATAAAATTAAACTAGAAGATAATAATTACTATGAGTAGCGAGAATTTGTGTATATAATTGATGGCAAAGTATTCACTTGTGCTAAGTATAGCAAGCTTAGACAAAATTTAAAGTAATAAATGCAGTATGCCATTCGCCAGGATGCATTTGATGACTGCTATCCTCTCAATCAGTGAATTTTTCTGGTAGGTACTGATTGCCAGGATCATTTAGCATTAGCAATTGTTTATCATTTAGCAATTGTTGCAAGAACAACTCGTTCTGCGTTCCGTGGGAGCAAACGCATGGAATCGTGTAACACTCTCCACCGCGCCGTTAAAATTCGAAAAGAATTCGACATTCGACGTGCCCTGGACAACCGATAATTGAAAATTTCTTTGTCATCAGACAGCTGTTTTCCCGGATACGGTCTCAGAATATTTTTCCGTAAAAGAAAAGCAGCATATCCAACAAAAAAGTACGGAAAAGTTGCATGTGTTTCGCCTGATGGGCTAGGTTGGGGGATCGGTAACTTCTCCCCAAGTATATCGCTGCCAAATTTGGACGCTCTTAAAATGCCTGTAAATATTAACAACAACAAAATTTGCCACACATATACCTCCATCACTTTGGAATCCATAAGCCCCCACGCAAACATCAGTAAAGATGTAGTTAGCATCGCATGCCGCAAGAAGAACAATGCTATGTGTCTTTTTATAATTGAAGTGCATACTCCCAGTGTTTCGTGGTTTCCTGATTTGGATGTCAATCGCCCCAATGCAATGAGGCATATTCCATTTTTGATGAAATTGCTCCGCTATTTGTATGTAGTCCGCCTTAGTAGTTTGGAGACATATATCGGCGATAAAACGCTCCATGTCGTATCGCACGTCTCCAATATAATATTGCGCACAGTTGTTCTACCTAGTTTACATACCCATGCTAAGAAACTTGGCGTCACTCCTTGCGACAAATATCTGCAATTATTATTATGTTTTAAACTATTTTCAGCTCACTATTATATTTGTACAATTCTTACGATAAGGTTATTGCTAATCGGCATTCTAGGTCGATTGCAAGCTTTCGACGATTATTCTGCAAATCTTTTTTTATCAGCGTCAGTAACAGATCGTACAATTGCCGCCTCGTCCGCGTTTGTTGGAAAAACAATTTGGGATCAATATCCCTCATTCGATTGTATGTAGATTTTAAATATCCATTTATCTCCCGACCACCTTCTTTTTCTTTTAATTTGCTTGTATTTTGCATACAGCATAAATAAAGTACTTGATTTTTCAAATAACTCTCGCATTCTACTATCAATTACACACCACGACAATAATTAAACTAAGCACCTTCGACTTCGACAGACGGAACGCACGCACGAACTGAACTAATAAATTACAAACCAGTTCAAACAACTGCCGCAGTCGAATATGAATTAATTGATTAAGGCCTTAGTGAATACTTCCCTGAGAGCAGTGCCCTGGCAGAGGGAAACTGCGTTCTTGAAATAAGTAGTTTCAAAATTATTTACACTATTCAATCTATAGATTTATTTCTTTGCATAGTTATATATGCAAATAAGAACTTAATATGTAGCTTAAACATTAATTTTAATTATCCAACACCTTGCTATACATTAAACTTATCATTTCAAAACATGCCCTGTCTGCTTCATCAGGTGGTAACTTGTGGCTACGAAAATTGAATAATATGTTAATGGTTGCTGTGGGATACTTGATTGCGAGCACTGGAAATCTACGAATTTTTTAATTGATTCTGACATCATGTAGACACTTGTTGGTTGCTGTTTTTTTGCAGCTGGTGTTGAATCCCGCTAATAAATAAAAGTTTTCAACGTGTACTATGCAAACATATTCAACTTACATAGGAGTAGATAGAACGGTTGGCGGTTATTGATGCGTCAACATCAGTTCCATTAGATGGGGAAGGGTATTCCGTAATTCCGCAAGACGGGTATAATGAAAAAAAAACATAAGAAGGACTATTAGATTCACAAACCTCCGCTTTTTGCTGCTTTCAGGTACAAACTCCATAAGCTGCATTAGTTCAATTTCTGGTTTTTCTGCGTCTTCGAATTGAAGTTTTTCCAATGGCTCACCACCTCCATCTCCCGATTTGCTATCCAATTTCGCTCTTCCACATCAAGTGGATTCGCGAAGCGATATCCATGTCGATTTGCAGTCGCTAACTAAAACGTTTTGGGAAACAGTTAAAAAATTGGATAGTAATAACATCATTCACTTATACTTACTCGGTTTCCCAACGGCAGTGCTTACTACTTTCAAAACGCTGTTAACAGCGTTTGTATTTGCGTGGCGCTTCTCAATAATGTCCCAAATGGAAGGTTGTTCCTTGACTTCCATTATTAGTATTTTCTTTTCAGCAAAATTAAGAAAATTTTTTTCGACGGTCGCCTTGTCACGATTCGTAAAACTTTCGTTAGCACAAACGAACATTGAACACAATATAAACATAAAAAAAAAAAAATCTCCATCGTCCTCTAAAGAGAGAACGATGGAGATTGGGCATCAAGCACAATTCATGAATTAGTTTATATTATTAGTTTAGATTGTTATTAGTTTAGGTTGTTATTAGTTTAGATTGTTAGTTTCGCTGTTAGTTTTAACTAAGTAATTACATCAAGACAACACGAGTAAACACCAAGTCACGACAAACAATGGTACGCACAACCTCACCATAATTAGCAATAATATATGTTATCTACCGAATATACATACAAACAATCTGTAGCGAAGAACATGAAGACAATCAACACCAAGTCACGACAAACAATGGTACGTACAGCATCACCATACTTAGCAATAATGGAATTCCGATCGCGACATTGTCAAAACATAGCGATATCTATGATATATATAGATCGCGAATTGAATTACACAAATTAACCGACAAGGCAGAGCAACGTATGGGTCGAGCCGTCAATGTCGACGACACCAGACCTAGGCCAACAAGTGACCTACATACGATGAATACCGAGCGGATGCCGAATTGCCGATTACTTAGATCAAAGCCTCAGATCGAAAGGTGATGAAAGTAAAAGCTGCGGTGGTAATGTAAGGGACCCGAGATGTGGAGGGGAGTCGTAATACGCGGAAGGAAACCGAGATCCGGAGGACATTAGCGTACGCGGCAAGAAACATGCACACCCGAAAGCTTCGACACAGCGTTGCCAGATATTTACGAGGCAAAATCGCCAAAATAACGGAGCTAGGTAGCCAAAATCGCCAAAATAACGGAGCTAGATAGCCAAAATCGCCAAAAATCATCGACCAGAAAAATAATTAAAAGATTTTGATAATGAATCAATATTATATTCATTGCTTTATATTAATAACAGTGTAACAAAAAATAGAACTTCAGTTTTATAGCTCTTAGCAGAATTCAAAAATGGATATATATATATACATTTAACTAACTATAACAAAAAAAAAAACAAAATGGATAGCTTTGCGTACATTCTCATATTTTTTTATGTTTATTTTAAATTCATCAATTTGCAGTCTGTTTTTCATGTAGAAATAAATTATTTAATATATTCAACATTTCCTCCGTTAAAAATCGCATTATAAGCGCAATATTAATAACAGTGTAACAAAAAATAGAACTTCAGTTTTATAGTTCTTAGCAGAATTCAAAAAGGAAATATATATACATTTAACTAACAATAAAAAAAACAAAACGAATAGCTTTGCGTACATTCGCATATTTTTTATGTTTATTTTAAATTCATCAATTTTCAGTCTGTTTTTCATGTGAAAATAAATTATTTAATATATTCAACATTTCCTCTGTTAAAAATCGCTTACAACCGCGATTTTGATTTCAAACGCTTACAGTTAAAAGGCACTTTTGGTTAAACTCGACTACGTGCCCTCATAGCCGTTAGACAGTTTTGCCGAGCGTGTTTTTCTGTGTTTTTGTGGTTGTCTGTTTGTTTTTGATTTTGTTTTTTGTTTGTTTGCTTGTTTATTATGATCGTCTTGTCTTCTCGTCTAGTTTCTGTATGTTTTTGAGTATACTTTTGCAAGTTTTTGCCCCTACTACCATCAGAGGACAAACAGGGACCAAAAACTGAAGAATAACTCACAAAAACGTACAAAAAATATACGAGAAGACAATAAACTGAGGATAAACAAACAAATAAAAACCACTCCCAAAGACAAACACACAGCCACAAACATACAAAAAAAAACCTCAATCGGTAAAATTGTCTAAAGGCTATCAGTTACACGTAGTCGAGTTTCACCGGTACTTTCTTGTGCTAGTCTAATAACAAAGCTAATACATCTTCAAATGCTTCAAAATCATTGCTTTCAGCTGAGCCATTTTTATAAATACTCGAATTAAACAGTTCCAACATACACGATGAAGGCTCAAAATTCTTACAACATATGTTTCTGTTAAACCCAAATATTTTTACTCTAATAATAGCTTCCAAGGTATCAAGTTTCATTTTATTTCTGTATTTTGTTTTTACGTGGTTCATGACAGAAAATACACGTTCTACTGCAGCATTACTCGTTGGTAAAGTTAACAAACGCAGCACAGCCGATGCTAATTCTTTAAATGGTTTGTTTCCTGCGCCGTCTGAATAATTGTAGACGATAGGCCAAAATATCAAAATATTTTTCGTTATTGTTTCATTGAAATCATTTTTCCAATCAACAAGTTTCAATTTACGCCACTGATTTTCTATAGTACATTCATCAGAGTTTAAGATAAAACAATTTAGAGCAATGCATGGCAAGGCAACTTCAATATCTTTACGTAGGCAAACATTAGGATTTAATAATTCAATTTTGGTAAACAAGTTAATATTTGAAGGTAGTCTCTCGACAAATTCTTTCAACAACTTTTTCAGAAATGCAAAGCAGTGATATTTAACTTCGTGATTTTCTTCTTCACTTTGTTTTATACTATGAATAAAAGCACAAAACGTGTAACCTAGATCAATATTATCTAAACCTAGGTAAGCAGATTCATTCAAGTATTCTTTAGTAATGTTTTCCAAAATTAGAATTTTATCATCGCTATTAGAATCGTTGATAATGTTTTTTATGTTTAGAAGCGTTGGCTTCATGATTCTTGTAGCCAAGCTTTCCACGGTTAAAAAATATTGGTGATATGCAGAACCAACATCGTAGTCATTAGATTGAAAGATGAGATTTAATCTATAGGTGTCTTCTAATATTGGCAACAAAAATTTAAAGTAAGCTAACATTTTATCATCATTTAAGATGTTGGAAATTGTTCTTGCTTTATAGCATTTTTCGTCATTTGCTGCCATAGAAAAAAAATGTTTTTAACTCTAGCCAATTCGCCAGAAGTCTCTTTACAACATTGTACCTTGAAAGCCATCTAGTAGCCGACAATTTCAATATATTTTTGAAAGTTTTCTGTTCATTTATATTAATGAGATCAAAAATTTGCCTGTATTGCACTTTGCGCAAAGCTGAATTGCTGAACCAACTATAAACCTCCTGGCAAAGGTAGTCTAAGCAACTGGGCAATTCATGACTTGCTTTTGAAACGCAAAGGTGTATGGTGTGGCATACACATTTCATTAAAATTAAGTCAGGTGCATCATTTTTCAGCAACGTATATAAAGAATTGTGTTTGCCACATAAATTAGCACCACCGTCTGTACCTATGGCAATCATATTAGCTATAGGAAGATTTATTTTGTTGAAAAAATCTTTCAGACCTGAATATAAATCAAGCGATGTACTTTTTGACAATTCGATTAAACCTAAGAAGTCTGTAATGATTTTAAGTTGATTTTCATCGAAATATCTCAAGCAAACTGCCATATATTTGTTAACACTCACATCTGTTGATTCGTCAACAATGCAAGCGTATTTTTGGTTGCCAACATTCTTCACAATTTCCTCTAAATACGCTTTACCGAGCACTTGTTTTATAATAGCGGAGCACTTCGTACGATGTAGTCTTATGTTTGAAAAAATACTTGTATGCCCTTCACTATTATGTGCACCTTCTTTTATCAAAATATCTGACAGATGATCAATTGATCTTATGGAACAATGACAGAGAATGTACATGGTTAACTTCAAATCTAACCTTTTTTGGATTCCATTCAAATCGGTAGCTGGAACTAAAAAAAACTTAATTTTTGAATTTTATGCGGAAAACAAGTTTTCGTACAATATTGATGCACAGTTTCCTTTCGGTGAACAATTTGTCCTCGCTCATGGGTTTTATGCGCATTAGTAGTGGCATGTTTCTTTAAATCAGAATAGTGCGCACGAAGTGATGTCCGGCAATAGACACAATAAGCCTCATTTTGATCATTAGAATTATAGCCTGCTATTTTGGAGAAATCTCTAAGCCAGCCTATCGGAGTGTTTACTAATCAGATAAAACTTGTAAAAGTGGTCACCGAAATTGAACATACCTTTGGCCCAAGATTCTTTAATCCATTCTTGCTTAAACCGTCTCTTATATTTTCCATGCTTTCCCATTTTAAATTGAAAAGCCGAAATACCAACAAACACGGTAAAACTCGACACAATGAAATTAATTAACTAACACAATCTGATCTGAACCAAACGCTGCAAAACAAAACGCCAAATGCCTTCAATCAGTGTCAAGTCCATTGAAGTACGTGAGTTTAAATGCAAGGAAAGGCACCATCTAGTACGTACGGACAGTTACGCACGAAAGTTCAAATATTTGAGTAAAGCTAGCCCTAGACTCCAACTGTAAAGAGTGGCACCAAAATTTAATCGTTCGAGTAAGTTGTACAAATTTTATGCGGTAGCTTGCAACGAACCATTGAAGTAGCCAAAAATGTCGCCAATCGCCAAGGGGTAAATATCAACGCCAAATGGCTGACTCAAGTAGCCAAAATGGCGATAAATTGCCAAATCTGGCAACGCTGCTTCGACACGCACCAAATCATCACACGAAAGACACGGCGGACGGGTCCACGGTCGTAAGCTAATATTAGCTAAATTCGAACAAATCGAAAGTTACCGGGAGGATCGCGCACACGTTTTCTTCGGAATAAGAAATTTTGAAATACAAATTAGCCACCTACCTGTAATTTCAATACGCACAACACCGAATTTAATGTACACAATGTTTATATTCGGAAACGTCAACTGGGAGAAACGTCAGTGGAGATGTTCCAAGTCAGACCGTTCCAAGTGGGGAATGTGTGGTGAATTCAAAACCCAACACTCGGATGAGTGAAATCAAATTCGGGTGAGTGCACTAAGCGGGTTTTTGAAAATCCCGCTGCCGCCAGGAAAATTTTCCTGTGGGCAGGATTGATGGAAGAGGGCCTCTTTTGCTGCGAATTGGGTGAGTGGACGAAGGTCTCGAGCTGCGGGTGCAGAATCAGTTTGATAATTTATCTTCTTTTGGCTTTTTACATATTTGGCTGTGAATTGGAAAATATAACCACTGGCGGTAATCCGGAGGATTTGGAAGCGGCAGCATTAATATCAATTAATCGTTTGTGGTACTGAACGTGAAAAATCTGCGTGGGAAGGTTTCAGTTTTTGTGGATGAAATAGAAATTCGAGATTCGTATCGAACGAGGAGAACCAATCGAGAAGGACGTTGGAGAAAATTGAATTGATACTTTGGCGCGAGCATCGATCGACGAAAAGGGCCCCATCGCGGGAGTAAGAGCATCGCGGCGATCCGGAATAATCAGCAGGTTAGATAGCAAGTAAGAAATAAAAGAAATTTTGTGTGAATTAGATTTAGTAGATTTTTAAAGGAAAGAAAAAAAAGGAATTTTGAGAAGATTACCATTTTATGGTAACGCGTTGGAGAATAACGCAGCATTCGTATCATTTAGTTACAATAAAGTGTGTGATCGTGAATTGTGCGGGGTGTGAAATTTTCGATAAAGAATCGGTGTTGTATCTAAGAGGCAGTCATCCTCTTCTCGCTTCAGGGCGACGGTAGCGAGGCAGTGTTTCGGGTTTAGAAGCGAGTGGCGCCCACCCGCGACCCTTTTTCTTCGCGAGCGAGAGCCGCCCGAAAACTGCCGCCCTTGTAAAGGGTACTAGAGCGCGTTGCGGTCAGTAACGGTGATAGCCTCTTTCGCGGTGCACCACAATGGACTGCGTTACTCACAACACTGCAAAAAGCATGGACAATATTTGCATATTTTAATATCAAAATTTGTATAACTACCTCGATGCCTCCTGATTTTCGATTGATCTTTCCTCAAACTCTCGCCCTGTCCTCTGCCGCAGCTCTGAATCGGGTGATAAATCTTCATATGCTGCCACCTCTTTGTAGGAAGCAATATATTTCACCTCAAAGTAGCCATTTCTTTCGCGGTCTCCATACTATTCTCTGTAATTAATAAAAATTTAAAAAAAATTGACGGAAAACAGAAAATGCAATTTCATTTTTACTTACCAGAATATATTGGCGATGGTAAATTCTTGCAAGTGTTCCTCTTGACAAAAGACTATCCTCTGATGTTACATGCATGCGAGCCTTCTTATTTATACTTACTTGTATATCCTGTGCAATTTTTTAAACCTCTTTAACACAGGTACATCAAATAAAACAATTGTATATTTCCATTCAGTCTGGAAATTTTCATAATGGTTTAATTTTATGGCTGCTAATTTGGATTTTTCTTCTTCGCTGTTGCTTTTGCAATGGCTCCAACACAGGTAGGCCAATAAAACAATTAATATTTCCATCCAGTGCGGAAATCAACATTATTCTGTATCTGTTCCTCATTAGGATTTCTGTAATCTTGTCTTTTTTATGGGGAGGTGACAAATGCATTTAATATTTTCATTCGATGTGCAAACTAACATGAAGGTGTAATATTCACAATGTTATACATTTGGGTTTTTCTGTTCCTGTGGTCCTTTTTTAATACCTTCAACAACAATGAAATTATGTGCATTTGCATTTAATTTTGATATTTTCCTAAAGGCGTAATTCCATGACATCCCGCGGTCGAATATGAATTTTACGAGTACACCACGACAATAACTAAACTGAAGTGACCACCTTTGGCTTTGACAGACGAAGCGGACGCAACAATGCGTTCGGTCATAAAACGGATCGAACGCAACGGAGGTTCGCTAATTGATCCTTCACTTTATTTCGCGACTACTGCTGTTCACCAATTTGGCATCTCGGTTCCCCGGTACTTTTTGGTATTTGATCGCGCCGCGCGTAGATCTGGCAGGTTAAAGTCGTTTTACCGCCGCGAAGAAATCTGGCAGGCTCGTATAGTTGATTTTATCGGTGGTGCAGTTACCGATCTGTCTATTGCTGCGTGACATTGACAGTTCGTGTGTTCATGTGTCACGTGACAGGTTCGGTGATGGTGTTGTTAAATTTCGGGCTCTAGAAGTGGCATGTGTGTACATTGACCATCAGTTAATAATAAAAAGTAATCTAAATTTAGAAATGTAAGAATGGGAAAAAATGTCTAATGACTTTAATATTCGATGAAACTTTCTGCATTGCATAGGATTACTTGACGGGTAACAAATAGTGATTTAGCGACTAGAAAATACAGTTGGGGAGTTTTATAATTTCAAAGTAACCGAGAACATTGTATTGATGCTATTAGTTTATGCTAACTATAGGTTTATGCATGTCAATATCGGTTGTGAAGCATTTCCGATCGTGTTTTTAATATGCCGTTCACACTACACTTCTAAATCAGGTAGATTTAGAATCTGTCAAGTTAATCAGGTAAGCGTTCACACTACGCGACGTGATTTAGAATGACGAGATTTAGAGAGAGAAATGTCATTCGAATTTAAGTGTACATTTTTTTTGCGTGAAAGTTGTTGAAAATGGTGCAGGAACTTGCAAGAACATTTTCTTTTCACTTTGCACAACTCAGATTTTCCTTTTTTGTTCAATTTTTGCTATTTTAGAACGAAATTCGAATGACATTTCATTCAAATCTACTCTCGCTCTCACGGACGGAATTCAGCACGCCCTGAGAACAATTCAGCCGGGAAAAATTCACAATAGTACCTGATTTGTACTACTTGATTGACTCCAGACGCCAAAAAAAATGTATGGGTAATCAGGTAGATTTAAGTTGATTTAGCTCTAAAGCGATCAGCTGATCGAAATCGCCTGATTTAGAGTCTAGTGTGAACGGGCTATAAGAATACTGCATTTAACAAAAAAACTTCTGAACGAAATTTTGAATTTACCAGAAAAAGAAGCGTTACCTGGGCGCACAATGCCAGTCCCTTATGTATTATTTGCAGATGATGCATTTTCATTGACAAAACATGTAATGAAACCATACGGAACTGATTTAAATTAGAGATCTCCAAGGAGAGTATTCAATTACAGGTTATTAAGGATTAGGCAAATATGTAGCTGAAAAGGCGTTTAGAATACTTTAACCCGTATTTTTCGAAAACCGTTAGAAATCAAAGTCGAAAGCACTAGAATAGATATTAAGTTAGCTTTTGTATATCTTTATGATTTCCTTCGTTTGCAAACAGATTTAGCAAAAATTTATTCACCTTACGGGCGCTTTGATAATGAATATGCAAGATCTGGAGAACTTATTCCAGGCACATGGAGACACTTAACTTCAGGAGATAGTGGTATGAGTTTTCCCAGATCAATTCCGAGAAATGCTTCGACATTTGCAAATGACATACAAGAAGAATTCATGAATTATTTTATGCCCTTAGGTGCTCTACCGTACCAAGATAAATTTTTGTAACGTTATAAGTAAAATTAATATTGTCTATACTTACGTTATTTATTTGGCTTACTCCGTCATCTATCGAATCTTTGTTTTGCCATGGTGTCAAAGAGTCCAGTCAACTTATGCTTTACGGCTAGAGCAGCGTAAGCATCGATTCTTTTTGCTTCATTGTAGTAGAATTCTGCATAGATATCCCATATAATATCCCCAGCAGAATTTGCCATAATTTTACGCTTATTTAGCCATTTTTTTTACTAAGCCATAAATACGCGAAAAAAATTTCGAAGTAGATGGAACGGCACACGATGAAAATGAAACTGGTTCACCATGTAGCTGCGACTTTTTTTTTCAAATAAGTGGAAAAAAGTGTGTTTGTAAAAGATTGATAGGATGAATAGATGATGAATAGATCAATAGGATGAGAAAGATGCAAACAGTGTTTTTCTTATAAGAAGCCAATTGATTTCCTAGCAACGAGGTATATAGGATTTATGGTAATGCTGACCATTTTCAAAAACATTACCGAATTTTTAGTTACCGAAGCTTAATCTAGAAGATAGTTTTGTTTTGACATAACAATAGATCCACAATTAACATGATCTTTGTCTTGATCCGATGACTGCCTTGAAAGTGATAGGAATTGAATGATTTTAAAGGTTTCCTATCATTATACGAAAAGTTTGAAAACTTTCCAAATCGATTCATTTGTTGCTTGATTCAGTTACAAAATAACTACCATTTAAGTGCTGAATGGTATCACCTTAAAGTAAAAAATACGGAAATTACCGTAGGCAGGCCTATATGTCGTTTACATTTTTTTATAAAAGTGGAAAATTTTCAGCAAGCTCGTTCGTCAAATTGAAAGGTTCCGGTGAGAAACTTTATCGGGCTTTTGACGGAAAGCGTAAAATAACGGTTTATGCTCCGTTTTAGTAATAAAATTCGTGCCTTAAAGGATTTGCTTAAAGTAGCGAATACTGCTGTGTATAACAAGAAGTGCTCTATCATACGAAGACCGGTTGTGGCGGCTACAAGGAATAACGAAAGTGTTCACCAAGAGATGCGCTAGAGTCGGTAGAAGGGGCAGGGCGAACGAACACCGAGAAAGAAGAGACTTCCAAGAAGGAACGATGACAAGGGTGTGTGTGTGACGACGGAGATACAGAGCAGCAGCCGCATCAGTCGCGTCAGGTTAAATTCGACGCTCACGTTTTTGATTCATGTTAAAGTTAGAAGTTTGTACTTGAATAAAGTAGTTTATTTTGGTAGTTAAAACCATCGTGTTTTGTGTGTATATCATTAGAGTTTAGAATACAGTTGGGAAACGTCAATCCCCACATTGGTGACCGGTGACGTGATACTCAAGAGCAATTCGAAAAAAACGAACCAAGACAACATGGCGGAAAGCGATCAAGTATTGGAGTCGGTACCGGGAAATGAAGGGCAACATGAGATGAAACAAGAAATCGTGGCGGCGGTAGCCGCAATAAAGCTGCCACCATTCTGGCGGCAAAATCCAAAATCGTGGTTTGATCAAGTGGAAGCAATTTTTGCGGTGTCGCATGTCACGAACGACGCTAGTAAGTTCCGTCATGTGCTCGCTAACTTGGAGCCTACAATATTTCCGTATTTAAATGAAGCAGTAAGCAGCCCTCCGGAGAACGGAAAGTATGTTACACTGAAGGAGAAGATTATAAAATTGTTTTCAGAAAGCAAGAGTGCTCGTTTGCAGAAGCTTCTTAGTGGTGACGTGCAGGAAGCAAAGCCATCATTGCTTCTTGAGAGGATGAAAAACTTAGCTGAAAACGATTGCCCAGAACAATTCCTGCGACACATGTTCCTGCGTCAGCTACCACGCCGGATGCAAGAGGTATTAACTCTTAGCAATGCACCGAACTTGTCGGCGCTCGCTCAACAGGCGGACGAATTGGCGATGTACAACCACCCTACGATTGATGCAGTGGAAAATCGTGGGCAGCCAACTGCAGAAGCATCTGCACCAGCAAACGAGAGCGGCACAAGCTTGGATATTGCGGTAGAAGCAATCATGAAACGCATTGATCACAGGTTGGCTCAAGGCGAGAGATGTCCACAAGAGGTATGTTTTTACCACAGACGTTTCGGGGCAGCAGCGCGCAGGTGCGAAGGGATGTGCAGCTTTAGAAATAAAAAGGCGGGAAACGGAGGCGGCGCGAGCTGGAGGCGGTAAGCGAGCGCTGTTTCAAAACCAACCGCCTGCACATGTGGGACAAAAAGAGCAACATATGCTACCTAATCGATACAGGTGCGGAAGTGTCATTAATGCCACGAGGAAGCTGCCGAGGAGCGGTAATACCATCAGACCATCAATTGTATGCGGCCAATGCTACACCTATACCCACACATGGAATCCAAACATGTCAAGTTGATTTGGGCCTCGGCACTACTCACATTTGGCAGTTCTATGTTGCAGATGTACGAAAACCCATTATAGGCGCCGATTTCCTGGCACATCACCATATAATAGTCGATGTTGCGAAGCGACGAGTTATAAGCGGAGTTACAGGATTAAGTATTCAAGGCAAGCTATCGCCAACAGGAACTAACATTTTAACAATCAGCAAAGCGAATGAGCTTCATTACTTGCTTAAGGAATTTGAAGATGTGACTGGCCCACGAGGAAATTGTAGCATAATTCCACACGACATAAAACACCATATTGAAACACGTGGCCCCCCAATAGCAGAGCCGCCACGCAGACTAGCACCGGACAAATGGAGAATAGCCAAACAGGAATTTGAAAAAATGATGGAGCAAGGGATCTGCCGGCCATCAAGTAGCCAATATGCGAGTCCGTTACATATGGTAAAGAAAAAATCAGGCGAATGGCGTTTGTGTGGTGACTATCGCCGATTAAATGCCAACACAGTTCCAGATCGCTCACCGATTCCCCACATTCATGATACATTGTGGACGGGTAAAGCCGACATATTTTCAACAATAGATTTGAGAAGGGCATATCATCAAATTCCGGTGGCCGAGTCAGATATTCAAAAAACAGCAATAATAACGCCGTTTGGGCTGTTTGAATTTCCGATGATGGCGTTTGGATTAAGGAACGCCAGCCAAACATTCCAACGGTTCATGAATAGAGTCTTGCAGGGGCTGCCCTTCGTAAAATGTTATATAGATGACTTGCTAATTTATTCCGAGGGTGAAAAACAACACGTTGATCACGTTAAAACAGTATTCAAACGGTTAAGAAAATATGGATTATCCGTAAATTTGGACAAATGCTTATTTGGACGAGCATCAGTGGATTATCTCGGCCACAGAATTAATTCGAATGGCGTCTCACCATTACCAGACAGGGTACAGGCAATAATTTCAATTAAGCAGCCGCAGAAAAAATGTGATTTACGTCGTTTCCTGGGAACAATAAATTTTTACCGCAGATTTATTAAAAATTCAGCGGAGGTGCAAGCACCGTTAAATGAATTAATCAACCCTACAAAAAGAAACGACAAATCAGCAGTTGTGTGGAACTCAAAAGCCGTAAACGCTTTCGAAGAATGCAAAAAGAGATTAGCAAATGCAGCATTACTAACACACCCACGAGACGGAGCACAACTGCGGCTGTTGACGGATGCATCTGATATTGGAATTGGTGCAGTAATTGAACAGAAAATCGGTGGGGATTGGCAAGCGTTGGGTTATTTCTCAAGGAAATTACAGACAGCAGAGCGGCGGTATAGTACGTATGACAGGGAGCTGCTGGCCATTTTCAATTCAATAAAATATTATCGCTATTGGCTAGAGGGACGGAATTTTCATGTGCTAACAGATCACAAGCCATTAACATACAGTTTTCAACAAAGGTCGGACAAGGCGTCACCCAGACAAACGAGGCAGCTGGGATTCATTGGACAGTTTACAACGGACATTCGGCACATTGCGGGTATCAACAACGAGGTAGCCGACATGTTGTCCCGAGTGGAAGAAGTGGAATTCCCAGCTGCCATTAGTTCACGCGAGCTAGCACAGGCTCAAGCAGACGACGATGAGCTGAGGCAGTTGCTGAACTCAGAGACGGCGTTGAAACTGCGACGTGTTCGCATTGATAGCTCCCCAAATTTGGTGTTTTGTGATTTTTCCGCGGGTATACCACGGCCATACATACCATCAGAATTCAGGCAGCGAATTTTCGAATTTATTCACAATGCAGCCCATCCCAGTGGGCGAGTCACGAGCGAGATGCTGAGGAGAAAGTTTGTATGGCCACATATTAAAAGGGACATTCAACAACGAGCAAAAACATGCCTGAGCTGTCAAACTAGTAAAGTCGCACGGCACGTGCGTACAGAATTTACGAAATTTTCAACACCAAACCAACGGTTCCAGCACATACACTTGGATTTGGTTGGACCGCTCCCGGTGGCCGATGGGTATAGATATGTATTAACAATCATTGATAGATTCACGCGGTGGCCGGAGGCGATACCGTTAACCGGTTGCGATGCAGACACAGTTGCTGCAGCTTTTTATCGGACTTGGGTGTGCCGCTATGGAGCGCCTGAAACAATAACAACAGACCAAGGGGCACAATTCGAGTCAAGAATTTTCAGGGCTCTTACAAATTTGATTGGGTGTCATCGCACTCGTTCGGCAGCATATCACCCACAAGCTAATGGCATCGTAGAAAGGTTTCACCGGAGCCTAAAAGCGGCTCTTATGTGTCGCAGTATTGAGAAATGGACAGATGCACTCGACACAGTATTGTTTGGCCTCCGAACAGCTCTAAAGGAAGATTTGGGATGCAGCGCTGCAGAATTAACATTTGGAACAACATTAAGACTGCCGGGAGAATTTTTGTTTACGAACATTGACTCACCAGATCCGTGCGAGTTCGTCGAAAAATTTCGAGAACAGATGCGGGCACTTCAACCAATGCCAACAGCACACCATGGGAAGCCCAATTTATTTTATTACAAGGCATTGCACACATGCTCACACGTATTTCTTCGCAAAGATGCATCGAAAAGATCATTGGAACCACCTTATACAGGACCTCATCAAATCGTCAACCGCGTCAATGAAAAGCAGTTTTTAATCAAAATCGATGGGCGAGAAGTTTTGGTACCAGCAGATCGGTTGAAACCAGCATTTTTAGTACGGGACAACGAACAGGAAACGCCTCGAGTATACAGGGGAGCGTCACAAATACAAAAGTGTCCGCAGCTAACACCTTGCAGACACTTGGAGGGGAGTAATGTGGCGGCTACAAGGAATAA
Source organism: Nemotelus nigrinus (assembly GCA_947369275.1). Taxonomy (NCBI): domain Eukaryota; kingdom Metazoa; phylum Arthropoda; class Insecta; order Diptera; family Stratiomyidae; genus Nemotelus; species Nemotelus nigrinus. Next base: position 79,956,995 of record OX376372.1, read on the forward strand.
CGAAAGTGTTCACCAAGAGATGCGCTAGAGTCGGTAGAAGGGGCAGGGCGAACGAACACCGAGAAAGAAGAGACTTCCAAGAAGGAACGATGACAAGGGTGTGTGTGTGACGACGGAGATACAGAGCAGCAGCCGCATCAGTCGCGTCAGGTTAAATTCGACGCTCACGTTTTTGATTCATGTTAAAGTTAGAAGTTTGTACTTGAATAAAGTAGTTTATTTTGGTAGTTAAAACCATCGTGTTTTGTGTGTATATCATTAGAGTTTAGAATACAGTTGGGAAACGTCAATCCCCACACGGTGACCGATTTGTCGTTGTTCCAATACAGCACTGATTGTAACTTCTGATGCTTTTGTGAAAAGCGCAAGTGGCTTACCATGTTGATAATGTTCCGACTCTGGTATCCAATCGATTAAGGGTTTGTCTCCTTGATTCTAGCGGATCCGGTATAGTTTGGTATCATAGGTGCGTCGGTGTTTCTTTGAAATCCGTCGCCCTCTTCTCGCTTCGGGGTAACGGACAAAAAGCGTGTTTTCAGTTTCGAAGCGAGTGGCGCCCTACTCACCCCTTTCTCGCGAGCAAAGGCCGCCTGAAAACTGCTGGCCTGGTGTTCCTGCCGAGGTAATTGAAACTTTGGTCACGTTATTCGTCTATAACGGTAACATATCATTTAATTGCTTTCAACTAGTTAATCCCTGTCCAATTTTAATTCCACATATATTGTAGTGTTTCATTGGTTTTAATTGATTTTGTACGAAAACTGTATTATGGTCATAATAAGTTATTATTCTGATGGAAGTTGTATGGCAGACTATATTCAGGTTTGCATTATGAAAGCCAACACAACCACTTTTGCAATTATCATTTGGACATCATAAAACCGAGTTTGAATCCTACATTTCTGACGTCAGGCATCGAAAGTCACTCGACAATTCACGATGATCTATCATGAAAATTTTCTAACGCTGTTCTGACTAGTTCCCAAATAGGCAAGAGTATGTAAGAACGGGTATCAAGGGGTACCGTTTGATGCTCCGAAATATTTCTCAGATTACACAATGCTTTCAACCTAACCACATATATATGGATTAAGTACTGTGTAGCTGTGGACATGAATATGCAAATTAATGTATGATAATACAATATATAAATGGTTAAATCTATTATCAGAGCCTGAAGTTGTAGTGCTGATTTGAAATTCTAACTAGTCATACCCGTAATGATTTCGTTGCCTGTTTCGTCCAGAACTTCCAGAACTAACCAGAACTTCCACACGATCTACAGCTTTGCTACCGAGACACGTTTCAATGTGAATGCTCTTAGCATCCAGGTTACCTATTTGCAGCTCTACGATTGTTTTCGGCTTCTCTGCGTTCATAATGTTGACTTTTGCTGGTAGTGGTTGGATTCTATCACTACTGACGACGTACCTCAAGTATTCAACTTTTTCCTTACCAAAGTGGCATTTACTTGAGTTCACTTTAATTCCATATTCAGCTAGCTTTGAAAATAACGTATGTAGATGTCTTTTATGCTCCTCCAGACTGGTTGAGGCTACCAAGTAGACAATACAAAAGTCTAGGTTTCGAAGCACGAGGTTTATATACCGCTGGAAGGTCTGTGCGGCATTTCTCAGCCCGAATGACATATACAGAAACTCGAACAAGCCAAATGGGATGATCGCAGCGGTTTTCGGTATGCCTTCAGTTGCAACCGGAACTTGATGGTAGGCTCGGGTCAAGCCAACAGTAGGAAAAATGTTTTGTCCATGTAAGTAGTAAGCAAAATCTTTAATGTTTCTGTATGGTGATGGTATTTAAACGACGGTAATCGCCGCAGAGCCTCCATTTTTGCGATTTCTTTTGTACAAAATGAATTGGACTGGCCCATTGACTGTTGGATGGACGTCATATGCCTATTTCTACGATATGTTCGAATTGTTTCTTGGCCGCAGTGTATTTTTCCGGCGTCAAACGTCTAGGGCGATCAGCAACTGAAGTGTCTCTCGCGACATGCATCAACAAGCCAGCAATTTTAGTAGTAAGCTTATGTAAGTTTATGTAAGTAGTATAAATTAGTCCATAAGAAGATTGGTAGTTTAAGCACTAAACTAGATTCAATAAAAACAACAATAAATAAAAAACCGGCATATTTATTAAAACCTCCGTACAATGTGTTCGAAACTTATATGCTATGCTCTAGCATTCGCAAGATATTCTTTTAATGTGTCTCGGATTGCAAATGCATCTCTGGGCGCATTGAACCTTCTGAAAAACCTGCATGTTTCCAAGGATCTAACTTCCTTCCGCCATAATCCTTCAACTCTTGTGTCATCGTTAAAACTGTCGACGTATTCTGCAGGACAGTATTCTCCATCATTCATTTTCACAAAATTGTGTAGTACTACCACAGCTTTAACAATTTTTTCCGCGTTATGTGGGAAGCAATTTATAGTATTCAGCAATACTCTCCATCGCATCGTCATTATCCCAAATGTGTTTTCGATTTTAACACGAGCTTTGGATAAAGTATTGTTGAAAGCAATCTCATTCTCTGATAGAGGCGTTTTTAAATAAGGTCTCATTACGTTTGTTTTCAATGAAAACGGCGCATCACCCTCAAAGAAAAACGGTGCCATAACATTGGAACTGGGCAATAACTCATTTTCAGGTAAATCAATAGTTTTCGCCAATACTGCTTTCCCAAATGAGAACTCTTTAAAAACACCACCATAACTCTATCCTCCAAATGCGCCAATATCAACAGCTGAAAAACAGTAATTGCTGTCGCAAGCAGCTAACAAAACAATACTATGATATTTCTTATAATTATAGTATACTGATCCGGCATTTGGAGGACACTTTATTGCAATATGTTTCCCATATATTACACCCACACAATTTGGTAGTCCAGTCATCGAATTAAAATCCGTCGCTATACTCCGCCACTCCGATTTGTTAGGTGGTGCAATATATAACCCATGCAGCTCTTCCCAAATAGCTTCGCAAGTTTCCAAAACAATTTTACGAGCTGTGTATGCTCCTATTCTGAGCATCCAAGCTATTGTTTGGAAATTTGCACCTTACATCAAAGTACATCAAAGTAATTAAAAGGCGGAATTCCGGTGAAATAGATTTCCGCGGAGAATGTCTCGTCAACTTGTTTTCCAACAAGTTCAACATCAGATTAAACTGTACAACACCCATGCGACTAAATTTCCTAAACTCAATGTTATTTTCCTCTTTGAGTATTTGGAAAATGTTCGTGTAAAATCCATGAAGCTCACGCTGTTTTTCGCAATTATAGCTTTTCGTCCAAATCCTCTTTCTTCTTCTGTCCAACAATCTCAAATTATTATAAATAGCACAACCCGCTAATACAAATAGTTTTCTTTTCATTAATTGTTTTTTTCAACATATTAAATAATCAAAATAGATGCACAATCGAAATATTAAACCTCAACAAATTAATCTGAAACTAACTGTCAGAGCACTGCACTCCTTTCAATGTGCTTTGCAATGCGTCCACTGGTTCGGCACTGCACTGCATTTCAATGTAATTCAGGCTTTACTCTCCGGCGTATCAGGAAACGAGCCGCCAGCTGCCTTTTTAACATGTCGTATTTGTTAAACGCTGGCGGCTTTTCCACGATGTCGGCTACGTATTCCAGGATGTTGAAGTCTAATCTGGAAACGTTGGAATTGAATTTTGCATTATTTGTTTATTTATATTTACTTATTTAAGGGGACGCTCCCCTGAATTTGAGCAAAAAAAGACAAAATTTGTATTTTTTTTTTGTAGGAGAATGAAAAGGCCTACGAACTTCTAATTTAGCAATTGGATTGGTTTATTATCGCAAATTATGAAAATGTAAATTAATTGTAGAAATTCAAAATGGCGGCTACAAAATGGCGATTTCCATCGGCCTCTGCGCGCGAATCATGGCCCCACAGTTTCAATCCTGCAGCCTCTTGTAGTGGACTGAAATCAAAAATCGTTATAAGTACTTGAAGATAATCACATTTTTTACGTTTTGAACTAGGGTCAGCAATTTTTACGAAAAATTAATTCCGTAATGATCATTTGAATCATAAAGTCCAATTTTTCCCTACTTTTTTTCACTTCAACAACTTTAAAAAAATATAAATAATTATAGTTGATAGGAATGGCTAGTTCAGAACATATAAAAAATGATATACTTTCAAATGCTTTTTAGTTTTAGTAAATCGGATTGATAGAACCATTCCGTGAATTGAAACTAGATTGGAAAACATGGTTTCGAGAAAAATGCGTTTAAAGTTTTTTTAATCTTTGCGGTGGAATAACATTTTTTTTTTGATGAGTTTTCACGACCAGTATTTCATCTTTATGGTTTTCAGGGTCGCTGATTACGAATTTGAAGTCAAATTTTGAAAATTCAAAATGGTGGATCTAAGAATGGGGGTATAAAAAAATTATATGTATCAAATTTGAACCACAATGTCTAAAATTTGCTTTCGCGGCTGACAAACACGAATGAATCATTATTTTTTTTAAAAAAAGAAGACAAAAATTATTCTGGTGTAGCAAAAAAAATATTTTTCAATGCAAATTAAAAAAAAAAAAATCTCAGTTTTTCAATTTCCGCGAACACTTAACGGCATTTCTGTTGATTATGCTGTATTACACTTACATTACGATCTTAGTCGCTTATTCCTGAGCCGTACATGATCCCTTCCTCTACTTCGAACTGCTTCTGTTTGGCTTCTTCCTGGAGACGATGTGCAAGGCGGGCGTTTCGAGCAGCGGTTGATATTCGACGCTCTGCTTCCAGGATTCTCTTGGCGTTGGCATCCTCGGCGTATCGGCTGGCCTCGTTTCCGATACTTATGTCCATTGCACTCATGATTTTTAGCAAAGCAGATCTTCCCTCGTTGAAAATGCACGCAGCAATGTACGTGCAGATGTTGATGACTTCATGTCCACAATGAAGGTGCTTCGGTGCCATTCTCCACACGGTCGCGTTAAAAGATTCGTTGGAGTTTTGAGTGTTCGCTCCAACGCAGCGCTCCAGCAGATCCGTTTCGGAGAGAGCCTTGTATATTGGCTTGATGGCTTTGGCAACATTTTCCGCGAGGGGGGTTTGTGTTTGAAGATCTCCAGGTTCCCTTCTGCCTCAGCAACTCGCCACTTGCACCAACTATTACCTCCTTCGGGACACAAATGATGTTTTGGATTCTCGCCAGTTGAGCACTTATGAAAGTAAGTAGCCCAGATGGCATCTTTCATATGAGACGAGGAATCTGGGTTGCGTCTTATCGCCAAACCGTAATAGACCGACAATTCTGCGACCAATTTATCTGTCAATTTTCCTACCCCTTTCCCGCCGAGTCCTTTCGTATTCTTTTTCAACGTGCGAAGTCGATTTCCCATGCGCTTTTGAACATGACCCACGCACTCTTTCTTGGTCACCGGGCAGTCTTCGTACGGGTTCATTTCAATGATGGCCTTAAACGTTTTAGTGTCTCCATCGCCAATATAATTTTTATATCTAACGCCCAGAAGACTTTCTGATCTGCTGAACAATTCGCAAACGCCGTCCACCTTCATTTTACCCGCGCTTCCGGTGTGATTCGCTGTGCAATCTTCGACGTGATTTTCCTGCCATTCTACATACTCCGGAGTATCTTTTTTCAGTGACCAGTTTTGACACGCTTGGCAGTACGATGATTTCACAATCACGTCTACAATTTTCGCTGTGTACTTTCCAATTAGTGAAACCAGGCCAAACAACGACGAAAATCCTCGCTTCTTCCAGGAACCATCACCAGAAATCGACAAGTGCGTCGGCTCGTTCCCAGCTGCGGTGTTGGCTGCAATTTCTTCCTTCACGGCCTTTGATTGAATAATTTCAAAGACAGTCTTCGATGCGGCGTACAAATTGTCCAAGAAGTTGTAGTACATGTGCCTGCTGAAGGAGTTTTTTATGTCCAGGAGAGAGCAAAACGTCTTAACGCTTTCTAGCCCACATCCAAGAATGCGAAAAGCAAACAAAAGGCGCCGGTTTATTTCATAAACGTTTTTCGACATTGGGGACGAATAAATTTGGCGCTTTTCACAGGAACAATCTACGACGAGTTTGAACCCCACCCCAGGTCCAGCCATGCGTCCGAATTTCACTGCTCCAGAACACGACTTGCAAACTAAAAATTCACTCAACGCATTGAACACTAGCAGGAAATTGCAAATAACGTAGGTGGAATTTTCGTTCAGTTCAATATCGTTGTAGTCCATGTCGTGCAGTTTTTTCGCGGATGAACTGACGTGATCCGCACTTCCTTCTCCAGAATACCGATTCCGGTGGAATTTTCTCTTCCGAGGTCGAGATAATGGCGGTCGAGCTTTCGGCATTTTTCGCGAAAAGATAAAAAAAACTTTAGTAACAAACAAGTAAAATCTCGAAAAAACTCGTGCGCGGACGCGGCGTTTCTCAGGTTACAATACACGAAGAAAAAAAAACCGACTAGTCACCGTCCAGACGTCACTGGTTGATGTCCGGTAGATAAGAATGCGTCGCGACGGTAATCAATCGCTTCTGGACATCAATCAGTATTGTCCCGACGTCACTTCATACCGCCCTTGAAATAAATGTGTGAGACATTATCCAGTTATGTCTAGAAAGCCCCTATCAATTTCTAGACATCACCCAGTAATGTCTAGCAATTACCCATCTCTTTCTAGACGTCAGTAGATATATCTACTGACTCGTGGATATATCCATATATCAAAGTATACGCTACTTCTAAGGAATATGTGAATTTGGAGACTAAGTTGTTTGAAAATAGAAAAGCGCTGATGAACATATTTATATTATAAATAATATTATGGTGTTACAGATAATAATTACAATTTTTATCATCATAAAAATTAAAAGTCCAGACAAGTTTGTTGCTACTAGCAAATATGGGATAAATAAACAAACGCTACTTTCTTTATTGATCACTTATAAATAAATAAACATCTCAAAACCCAACTGAACTTTACGGAAGTACTAAAGTATTACAAATAATTTGAATTAAAAATAAAATTTCCACCAAAACTGACATTTGGAAGTCTTTTTTCGGCTATCGTTATAAAAAAATATCTCACTCTACACGGACAGAATGTATTCATAGGCAAAACGGGCATATCGCGTACAATTATTTTAATTTCCTCATGCCTCAATACCATACCCTATTCGTGTATCGCTACATACAAAGAATAGAAAGACGTTAGACGTGACACAGATGTGTTTGAGGCGCTACCATTCGAAAAATATTCATCGTATCAAAAATTCCTTTGACACACATATTCTACGGATATGTAGCTTTCGAGTTTTTGCACAAAAAAAAAATCGATTTTTTGGTCAAAAATCAGGGGAGCGTCCCCTTAATCATTTATAAAGGGACAACTGTCCATAGAAATAATTACACAGTAGCTGAAGTATATATTAAATTAAATACTAGCATAGATACTTACTACATTAAGTCTAAAGAGGAAAATCGTTTATAAGAACATATCCAATATAGATCTTTTTAATCTACCCTTAATTACATTAAATACCAGATAAGAAACAAAAACATTTCTGATAGCTTTCGAGCGTTCAATTGGTGAATTTTGTGCATTATTAGTTTTACAAATCTGAATCTGTTATTCATACCCAATCTCTCATATATTTTGTGTGATTGATGTGACCCAGCATCAATCACACAAAATATAAATTTTAATAATCAACGGGAAATAATAATACTACAATGTAAATATATTTTTAAAATAATATATATATATATATATATATATATATATATATATATATATATATATTTATATATATATATGTATATATATATATATATATATATATATATATATATATATATATATATATATATATATATATATATATAAAGAATATATATATATATATATATATATATATATATATATATATTTATATATATATATATATATATATATATATATATATATATATATATATATATATATATATATATATATATATATAAAGAATATATATATATATATATATATATATATATATATATATATATATATATATATATATATATATATATATATATATATATATATATATATATATATATATATATATATATATATATATATATATATATATATATATATATATATTTATATATATATATATATATATATATATATATATATATATATATATATATATATTTATAGATATGCAGTTGAACTTCGATAACTCAAACTACCATCTGCCTCTAAAATAATCCGAGTTATCGAGATTTCGAGTTATCGAATTATACATTCAAAAGCTTGAATGTAAGATATAAAACGCAATTAGAAAGGCATTTAGAAAGGCATTTAATGATTTGATCATTTAAACTTCCTTAAAATATTCTGTAATCTGTGTTTGATGTTCCATATTTTTGTTGGAATTTTCCAAAAAAGGTTTCAATATAAATTAGGGCGTTATAAACTGCTACTGTCGTAGGTTTATTTGTTTGTAAATACAAATACAAAACTTTGAAAGTGCCTTCAACTGATTTCTTCATCGGTTTTTGAACAATCAAGCATTCTATGTCCTCCTCATCGCTCGCAGGCTCGTTGGTTAACGTCTCCATAAATTCCGTACGAATATTCTCGATTACGTCGTTATCACTTGGTAATTCTGTCGTTATTAAATCTTCATCAATTTGTAAATAGTCGCGGAAAAAGTCTTCATTGTCCGGATTGATTTGTTTCGAATATCAAGAATATCAAGATTCGAATATCAGCTACCGTGACGTTTCGCTTTTTTCTCAAGAAATGAAATGGCATATCGTCATCAGCCCCCCATGCAGAGTGCGGACCAAATACCGCTTTGCGAAAACAATTAGAAATGGTCCCAAACTTAACATCGACCTTCCACTCTTTGGTCACCTCATCTATACAGTCTTTCAATGTAATAACACGTTTCCATGTCTTTTATGATTTTCTTCAAGATTTTTCGACGATAATTGCATTTTAATTTCTCTGTTACTCCTTGATCGAGCGGTTGTAGTTTTGATGTCATGTTTGATGGGAAAAAACGCAAGTTCAATTGACTGTAACTTGCATTGAATACTTTGAGGATGAGCCGGACGATTATCAATGAGTAAGAGAATTTTTCTTCCCGCTTGTGAAAACATTTTATCTGAATTCAAAAGCCATTCCTCAAAGTATTGGCCTGTCATCCATGCCTTCGTATTTGATTTATAATCAACTGCTAGCCAATTAACTCCTCGGAAGCAGCGGGGGTTCTTACTTTTTCCTATTAGCAGAATTGTAAGCTTCACCCAACAGTAACGTGACTCTCTCCTTGCTGTGCTTCCTTCCGTGACACTTTTCGTTCTTGAAGGTTAAAGTATTATTCGGTTAGCATTTAAAAAACAACCCCCGTTTCATCCGCGTTGAATACATTGCGCATTTCATACTTTTCCAATAATTTTGGTAGAACAGTACGTTTCCATTCCTCGCAATCTTCATCCGATACGTCATTACTCTCACCGCACATATTCTTATAACAAATAGCATATCTGAAACAACGCATATCACTAATACATTTTTTTTTCTCGAAAATAAATTCCATTATCTTACCTTCGCTTCCAATTATCCAACCAACCTTTGACAAATCTAAAGCCTTTTCTTTAATTAGTTCCCCGGATATGGGCAAGTTCTCGTTTCTGGCTGCTTTAAACCATTTAAAAACGGTTTTATCCAAACTTTCATACCTGAGTTTCCTCAATCGTTTCACATTATATGAGCCACTTTCTATAGCATTTCTAATTTTTTTCCTTATTTTTCAAAATAGAAGAAACAGTACTAGTCGATACTTCATATTTAATTGCCAAGTCTATATTTTTTTTTTATTTGCATCACTTTTCGACTCGTTTATTAGCTTAAATTTATCTTCTAAAGACAAACGCTTCGATGTCATATCTTAAAATACAAAATTATGACCAAAACAAAAAAATCGTTTATAAATAATCGCTCAAAACTAGAATAAATCGAATTCACTAGAAAACACGACCGAAGTTTATCGCACCAAACGCAGTCAAAGACTGTTAGCAGAACGCTATTTTGTCGCAAATATTGCTTTGAGTTCACAAGCCCCGCACAATACAAT
>OX376372.1:79967372-80020300 GCA_947369275.1 Nemotelus nigrinus
TTAGGCCAACCAGGCTACTGCGCACCTAACGCTGAAAATCTCTCATGGGTCGAGACCCAATAACAAGCCAAAAGGGTTCACTTTTAACGCAACATTTTTATTCAAACTTAAACGGGTTCATTATTTAGTGGTTTTCTTAATTTAAAGGCCTTGTACATATATATTCGAATTCCCTTTAGGTTTCATGTTTCATTGTCATATTAAATCTAATACAAAACTTCTTTAAAAAGAAATTGATTAAACAAAAAAATGTTCTTCTTTGTTTTCATTATACGACTTGCATCATATTAAATTATAATTTAATGTTAACATGTATTTCTTATGCATTTATGTTTTGAAAACCGCTAATCTGACGCAAATACGTTCCTTCGTAGTTGAAGACTCGGACCCACTTCCTTAATGGCGAAATAGTGTAACGGACTGTACCCGTAAAAGATTCATGTTTTCAGCTGAGATGTTAGAAAACAAAGACGAACGAAGCGCTCTTCCTCGGAGCATGATTGTTGAATCAAAGTTGAGGATTTGCACGTGTAAAAATGTGAACGCGAACCAATCAACCACAAACGGTCACCTCTTTTATCGTTTTGCATACGACAACGCCAAAACAGCCATCATTATCCTGTTTGCCTTGAATTTCACTAATTGTAGTGAAGGTGGCGGTTGCTGTTTTCGAGTTGCAAGTGGATACAACATGCTATTTATTTGAAAACAAAAAAAAAATAAATACATTACGTGAGCTGCTCTCTGTCCCTTCGCCGGCGTGTGCTATGCGAAACGACCCCTATCATCCAGCAAAATGGATCGTTGGACATAAAAAAAAAAAATGCACAATGTTCGAGCTCCCAGCGGCTGCTACTTATCTATCGACTTTTCTAGACAGTCCGCACCTCGAACAGAATTTCAATTATGAAAACTTTCCTTGTATTTTTCATTTGACGGTGAAATTCGACTGTCATGCATTGCTTACACAAAGGCACTACAAAAGTCACAGCACTTGCATTGTTTTTCTTTTCTTTTCTTTTTCTTCTTTTTTGATACAGATACATTTAAACTCGGCGATGTAGCAACACACTTTCACCAAATTTCAGTACAAACACTCACTCTTTTCGCTTTCCGTTTCGCGAGTATTGCCTACATAATGCACCAAATCACAAAACTAAAATCATCGAAATTTCGATAAACCGCGTATTACACCCAATATTGCAAAATTTACAATCGATATACCAATTACAAAATTTTCGAGTTCTGACCATACTAGATCTGATCGTCCACCAAAACAAATCGAAAAACGCCCGACCCACGTCCGATGACCGCTCAATTGCAACTCCCGATTTCTGCCCAGCCAAGCAATTTTCTGGCGATTTTATTTCGTCCAGGTTCCAAGAATTTTCTCGGAAACTTATTGCGTGTACTTGGTCGCCTGAACGTTTTCCCACGTTCAATATTAGCGACATTTCTTAGATGGGGTCCGAGCATTGAATCCATGTTGTTGTTAGTGGTTTTTTTTTCATGCCGGGCAAAAAAACGTCGTTGTGAGTATTATGAGTCGCGGCGGTTCGAATTTTCATCCAAATTCAACAACAACAATTTCGGGGTTCCGAGCTCATTGCCAGTAATTAATAGTAGCTGAGAATGAACTCCGGAAATCCCAAAGTCTTGTTGTTATTGGATTTGGTAGAATTTCCGAGCCGATGGCTTTTCGATAGTAATTATGGGCAAAATGGAATATTGACGGTTAAAGAGGCATATGCATGTGGAGATGCATATGCGAATTAGGGTATCTATGCATGTTGGATTTGCATATTATGATATGGGTACATATGCATTTTGAGATGCATATGTGAATTAAAGTATATATGCATATGGGATTTGCATATTAGGATATGGGTACATATGCATGCTGAGATGCATATGCGAATCGGGGCATGTATGCACATTGAATTTGCATAGGTCCCTAAGGGTACCTTTACACGTGACCATGCACAGGCCGAGCACATGTCGCCGAAGGGATTCTGGTAGGCGGATGCTACATGTTCCTTAATGCAGAAAGAGAACGCTGTAGCTGAGGAATCTGGTCTCATGGCCAGAATAGTGGCCCCAAGAGGCTCGCGGAGTCCCGTCAGAAATGTGTTTAGACACATCTCTGAATAGAGGTTTCGTTTTGCCGAAATAACGCTCTGATCCGTTTCATGAATGAGAATATGATTATTTAGAGTTGAAAGTAGCTCGATTATTTCACTATAATAGTTTTCTACTGTTTTTCCGCCCTGTTACTATTATATAGTTCTCTAATTATCGAGGTTTGATTTCTTTTATCGCTGTAGTGAAGGTTTAGGTTTTTGTATTTCTCCCCAATCCAATGAGGTGCCATACTCATTGAGTACTTCATTGGCGAAAAAAAAATCTCAGGAACGCGCCATCCGATTAAACTGAAATTTTCAGGATACATTGGTGTATATGTAGAATGGTGCCAGGTCTCACAAAAAGTTAATAATCTTTAACCCTTGGTGCCGGCGTCCATTTTAGTGATATTTAAAATATACCTATTTTTCTGTCAAAAAATAACTTTTGCAAAAATAAAGTCTATGTAATGAATTCTGAACGTGTTTCAAATGTGAATATGATAATGTTTTTGAAATTTTTAACCCTATGTGTGCGGTAGGCGCCTAAAATGAGATTGGGAAAATTTGAAAATTTTTGAATTGGGATAACTTTTTATTAGATTATCAGATCATGATGAAACTTACAGAACCTATTGATGTTGTTCAGTTGCACATCTGCATAGTTTTTGATGAACGTGCTGGTAACCCTGTAGCTACGGCAGACGCTGAAAGTGAAAACATTCATACCAACGAATCTTCTAAAATATGTCAGTTTCTCAGAATGAAAACCAACTTGTATACAAATATTATGCTTTGTCAAAACAGTCAAGGAAAAACTTTTGGAATTTTCATGTCGGACAAGAACGGTAACCCTTTCCAATTTACCCATATTTTTAACATCAAAAACTTCTGTTCACGGGAACTCACGAACCAATAATCAGATGCGGTTGAAATTTACAGACTACATTGGACTTACGTCGGACCAGGTCTGATAGAAGCGATTTTGAATTGTGGACAACCCTGTGCCAGTGGTGCCATCTTAAAAAATTACAAAAAAAAACTGTTTTTTGCCCTTTGAATTCTGATTCAGTTGCCAGATTTTCAGGAAATTGACACAGTAGCTGAACCTTACTCTAAGCCGTATTTGATATAAATTTGGTTGAAAAATTCAATTGGTGCTGCCAGCTATGGTATTTTTGTGTCTTTGGTTTTGAAAATTCGCTCAGGAAAATAAAGCTTTTTGCCCTATAACTTCCAGTGCAGTCATGAAATCAATACGAATTTCATACGTTTAATGGAATTTATTACATGCATTATTCAGGTCAAATTTGGTTGAACAGCCATGATAGGATTGCCAGCTATTGTTGGTTTTGCGTTTATTTCCAACATCTTTCTTAAGCGATTTGATCGTAAAATTTTCAAATGGTAATGATATTGTAGTGACAATAAACAGCAAATATTAAGTTTTCGATTATTTGAAAAATGCCGCGGCTGGTAACCCTACATTTCTTTATACTCCTATAACTTAAGCTAAACTTTTCAAGCTACGTCCATGAGTATTATTAAAAATTTTATTAAGTTCGACAACTCCTTCTATAAGGCTTTTACAAGGATTGCAGACACCTCTTTCAGAAAGATAATCGCACCATGCTTGTAAGTCTTGGCTTTTATCTATTTTTCAGGTGGTCATTCTCAAGGATGGATTTTTTTTCCTTAATTTAAAAGCTATGTAGATCACACTCATCACACTCCAATTGTTGGATTGGATCTTGCGGTAATCGATCTTCTGGTTCATCAGCATCTTCTAAATGCTTCATAAGTGAAGCCTGAGCCTGAAATCATATGTATTATTAGGAACAACAATATTTGTTGCCGTCAGTTGCGCTAGTGATAAATTGTCCGGCTCAATGTTAGCGTTTTGCGGCAATACTTGTTCGTTTCATGCTGTTTTTGGACTTGAAGGAGCTTACATACTCATAAAGTCCTCCGGACGCTCTCATGGTGACGAAAAATTGCTCTAACGGATCCATATTAAGGCGATAAGTCAGCAAGTATGACACGCCAAAATCAGCCCTTAGATCTTCGTAGCGCATTTTCAAAGCATTTATATCTGAAATGAAATGTAAAATAATACTCATGGACGAATGAAATATATAATTTATTTTATAAATACATGCTTGATGAAAACGGCAGAATCCAACCAATTTTTCCTCTTCAGTATCTGTTGACCTTTTCAATGCAGCCGAGTTGATATGAAAAAAAGCTGCGTAGTTAGTTTGACTTTCAATTTTTGTGCATCATTTGCGTCTAAGTGTTGGCTTGTCATTTTGTGAGCAATATAAAGGTCAGACCTATGTATTTTCAAAAACAGCTCTATTAACGGGCTTTTACAAATCAGCGCGCTGTGTAGTTTAAAACCAGAATCTATAAAATGATTTCGCAATAATTTAATTAAAATTCGGTGTCTTGACAAATTTTGATTTGCAAGTCCCAAACCAGTGATCAACGCTGTCGCCCGATAAAGTCTGCAATATAATTTTTCTATAATTCCCCGTGTAAATTACACAGTTAGTTTGCAATCGCACTCATATAATATTGGCTGTTTTCAATTGCCAATCAAACCTCAGGCCATAATAATCTGCACATAATTTGCAGGATGACAGACGCAAGTGTTGATTCTGTCATACTCATACTGGCTTCTTATTTCCATCTCATCAGCAACTAAGATGCACACGTTTACTTTAATCGTAAAATCTGTATCATTCATTTGCGTAATGATTGGTGTAATAATGCCAGGTCTCAAATTAATATTTTTTGCACAATTATAAAGTGTAGATATTGCGAGGAGAAGAAAGTTTCTTTTTAACATGAGGCGATATGCTCGAGGTCTAGTTGAATGTAAGCATATATCACTAGAAATATCTCCAACGACCATTTAACCAGATTCTCTAAGTTTTCGAGTTTTTTTAATCGTGAATATTTTATTAGAATAATTCGTGAATATTTTTTAATATTTTAATTCTTCGCCTTCAAAATGCTATGCTATTTTGAGCACTCAGTTTCCTATTTTGTTGCTGTCAGCTTCCTTCTCATTCGATATTGTCCAATGACATGATCGACTTCCATTTGCGTACACTAGTCAACCAGTGACAGATTTGCACTGTCCGTTTTTGTTTCAGTATATGTTACGCTGAAAAGTAAAACAAAATACAAATATTGTCTAAAATGAGTGCAATAAAAAGTTGCTTCATATCACCCGAATTCGGCATTCCAGCTGAAGTCGCATCACCAGTATTCAATTTTTTGTTCTTTAATTTTGCTAACCGTTAATATTTCCAAACATATTTTTCCTGATTTTGAAAGAAAATTATATAACAACCACTTAATCTTCATATTTCTTTATATAAGTTATGTTTTTACTCAATCAAAAACACGCGAGTTCGTTTTTGAGATCATACGATCTTATTTATTTCCAAATTAGAACTGAACTTTACAATCTACTTCCTAACTATATATACTATTTTAGGTTGTGCTACTTTACATGTGGGTCAAAGTGCATTCATGTGCGTGTTACTTACTATCTCTAATGACCTTTGGGTCATGCCATGGTATTTTTCCTATGGCGTAAAATCTTAAATCTATTTACCCAGTGACACGCAGGTCAAAGTTGGTTACATGTGCGATGCATATGGTCATCCTATGGTATAGCTTATCTCTTATGACGTTCGGGTCATGTTTATACATATTTGGAATCATGGGTATATGTTACTACCCCCCTCCTTAAACAGGTTCGTCTCGAATCTGATGGTTTTTAGTGACAATGCGTACGATTCTTTCCACTTCCCTTTCCATGTCGAATTTTACTTCAGCAGGACTTACGTTCGGCTGCTTGTTGCGGCATTTCAGGTACACGACAAGCATACAAATCATAGCGGCTAGTGCTGTCATCAATACATACCACATTTTGTTCACGGATTTCGCTTCTGAGTTAAATTTATCGATCTTCTGCAAATTACGTAGATGCATCTGGTGTAGGTAGGGTAATGTTAGCGAAACTGAATGCTGTGAAACGTTAAGTGCAAATTTCCTTGGAGTTTGTGGAATAGTTATGGATTCATTGATTGTAGCTTTATATAATGTGTCGTTTATGAGAATGTCATGGTTAAATTGGACCAAAAATGTACCTGTGAGGTTTACCTTTTGATTACCCTCAGTTATAGTCACAGTTTCCTCATTTATTATAATAGTATTTTCATCCACCATTTCGACAGGAGCAATGTGATACGACGTTGTTGTCTTGCACGTGGCGGTGTTGCTGTTGAAAATCATCTTGAGGCATTTGTTGAAGTGATCGATTCTGCAGATTGGTATTCCCCTGCCCTCGCGGCAATTATTTAGCGGAAATGCTTCCTTTTTACATTCGGCAACTTGTTTACTACTTAGGTCTAATATTGTATCGTTATGTATGACTGGATGTACAATGACAAGTGGGCAAATATTTATTAAATTTGGTACTTTAATTATGTATTTTAGTACATTGTTATTAATATAAATTTTTACATGTGACGAAGAGACTAATTCATTAATTGTTATGGGTAATTCTTCCTTTTTTACAATTGCAACGACTTCTTTGTCCGTTAAAATAGCAGGATTGACAATATTTAACTGTGCTAAAGTAACTGAATAGACAGCGTTTGTTAGTAGAGAAATAACTCTTTGGTTTCTAATTGAAGCTATTTGAAAAAGGTCTGGTAGTTTTGATTCACTATTATCATAATACTGATACTTCATTGCATTAATTTGTTGCGTCAGTTCGTTTATTTTGTCTGTTAGCTCAGAATTAATTTCTACTTGTTGATTCTCAGCATCTATTAGTTTAGACTGACGTTCGCCAAGTAAGACAAAATCGTCATGATCTGGCGTACCAGCTATAAATTTGATAGCGGAACCGATAAAGTCAATAGACCGCTTATGTCTATCATTACCCATTGTAATAGATTTCAGTAATCTTGAAATTTCGCTCGCATCGGCATCCATAGACTCCTTTTGTTCGGATACTCCAAACATATTCCTTAAATTAGTTACGTCCGTCAGAATTTCTTCAAAATCTGTTAAGTTGATGTTGTGTATAAAGTAAATATAATGTTCGTAGATTCCCACGTCCCCACTTTGGATTGGTATGTAATTTGAAGAGGTGTAATCAAAGATTTTGCAGTGGACGGTGGCGACCAGTGAGAATCTGAAAGAATGAGATTAACGGATGTTATCCTTGTGCACCTGTTTACCATCTACTAGTACTACAGTACCTAGATCTTTCTGCACTACCTTTCTATCGTACTTGTTTGATAATTTATTGCCGCGACGATTGTTCGTCTTTACGTATATCGTTTGTCCCTCCCTGAAGACTCTACTAAAACGTTTCTTATTAAGATGATCGTTTTGCAATCTTTGAGCTCGTGAGAGGAATTCTTGGGTGTTTACTCTATTCGAGTCTGAAATTCCCCAAAGAGCGTCGATTGGCTTTTGTTTTGTTACAGAGTGAATAGATCCATTATACCTTATCACAGCTACCTGTATGATTTCCTTTAGATCCGTAAGTTGCATTTCTTTTTTAATTAATCTAGACATCTCACTTAGGGTTGAATGGAATCTCTCCACCTGTCCGTTGCTTGTGCTGTGCATAGCTGGAATTCTTTGATGTTCGATTCCAAAGTGGTCTCTTATGAGGGATTGAATTGCACTAGAGCAGAATGATGGCTCATTATCCGTCACTAAAATTTTCGGATTTTTAAAGTGCCCAATCATTTTAATAATTGGTATTTTAAGATCCACTATAGAACGTGAGTCAACGTGTTCTATTAGAGCAAATTTTGAGAACTTGTCCACACATGTTAAAAAGTAGAGATTCTGTGTGATGTATATATCCATATGCAATATTTCACCAGGATATTTGGGTATTGGTGTAGGCTGCAGTTTCTGCCTTCTCGGGTATCTTTCGTATTTAGATTCTGCACAAATTCTGCAGTTAGCTACGAATTTTTTTAAATCCTTACGCAGGCTTGGAAAGAAATATGCATCGAGTATTTGAGCATAATTTTCTTTGTACGACCGATGCGCTCTGTTATGCTCTAATGCAATTGTTTCGAGCTGGTCATTTTCGTTGATTAAGTCCATGACTAATTTTTCGCAATGCCTGAATCGGGCTGAAGAGAAACGTTGCATGATTTCATTCTGTACTTTCCCTAAAATTTCGAGGGGACAATGAACGCCATTAACTGCCTTGGCGTCAATCACCTTCTCCAACTTTATGCATAAGCTCTCTAAATCAGAAAATTCTATTTCGTGACGCAGATAGCCATTAAATAACCGAACTGTTCTTAATTTTGTTCTTTCACCAATTCTAAGAATGATTTGGTTTTTAAAACAATTCACAGGAGTCGGCACCGACCTTATGACTTGGGAAGACGAAACTTCGCTATTTGTGCAGTTTTCACTAGAAGGTTCGTTACCTGAAAGATTTTGGATATATTGACGGGACAGTGCATCCGCGACAAGGTTTTCTGACCCGGGTTTATAGTGAATTACCGGAGCAAACTCTTCTATGAAGCTTTTCCATCGTTTAAGTTTGGTATTTGGATTGCGATCAGATATGGAAAAAGTTAATGGTTGATGATCAGTGAATATGTGGAGGCTATTTACTCCATAAAGATAATTTCTCAGAGACTGCAACGCCCATACGATAGCGAGCATTTCCCGTTCGTTGGTGGCATAGCTCTGTTCTGTACTGCTAAGTGTTCGTGAAACAAATGTAATTGGTTGTTTTTCTTGAGACAACACGGCACCAATGGCTACCGATGAAGCATCAGTTGTTAGCTCGAAAGGCTTGTTAAAATCGGGAAACCGCAAAGTAACTTCGTCTGACACTAAGATTTGTTTCAGCTTTTCGAAAGCTTCCCTAGCATCCTTTGAGAGAGAAATTTTCTTTTTTTCAGATTTCCTCGAACTCACATTACCATTTTCACCCCGTAATATTTGTGTCAAGGGTTTCGCTATTCTTGCGTAATCGCGTATGAATCGTCGGTAGTATCCCGATAATCCTAAGAAAGATCTAAGGGCTTTAATGGATGTTGGCTCCTTGAAGTTTAAAATAGCACTCACCTTATTACTGACTGTTTTAAGTCCATTTTCAGATACGATAAACCCCAAAAAATCCAATTCTGGTTTAAAAAATTTGCATTTTTCTAACGAAATACGCATGTTTGAATCTAGTAACTTTTTGATTACGATCTGAATATCTTTTAGATGGCTTTCCATATCACGAGAAAAGATTATAACATCGTCTATATAGACGTAACAACGGACGCCAATGTCATCACGCAGTATGTCGTCGATCGCTCTCTGGAAAATGCTTGGAGCGTTCTTTAAACCAAATGGTAAACGACAGAACTCGTATTTACCATTGTTCACTGAGAAAGCGGTTTTTTTACGATCATTCTCCGCTAACAGGATCTGATGGAAACCAGACTTCATATCAATGGTAGTGTAATATTTTGACTTGCCTAGATTTGCCAATATGACGGAAGTTTCCGGGATGGGATATCTATCGGAAATAGTTTTCTCATTGAGCTTCCGAAAGTCTATCACAAGGCGAAGTTTTTGATTACCTTGTTCGTCCACACCTTTTTTGTTCACCACCCATATGGGATTGTTATATGGTGAAGAACTCTTCCTTATGATACCATCGCGCAACATTGTTTCTATTTCTGAGTTGACAAACTTCGCTGCAGTCATCTGGTATGGATAACTTCTGGAATAAATTGGTTCATCAGTAGTAGTTTTTATTGTAGCAACTACATTAGTATTGTACGGTAATGCCTCGTTTGGATCCGCAAATACCCTCTGATGTTTGGCTATAATTTCTTTAAACTTTTCTAACCCTTCTTTGGGAATAGAATCGAGATCTATACTTTGAAGAGAATTTATTTGACAACTTACATCCAAAATAAACTCCTGACTTTCGTTTTTATAACGAAGAGTGCTATTAGAAGAATCAATAACTCCGTTAATTTTTTTAATAAAATCATAGCCTATTATCCCATCCATATCGTTTATAGTGGGAAGAATGAAAAAATCTGAAATTTGGCCAAAAATTTTTATTTGGCATTTTGACTTGATACGAGTTTCCCCGTGTATAGATTGGACGTTGAAAGTATTTTTAATTTTCGATACCCCAACTAAAAATGGAAAGTTTTTTATATAATTCCTATCAGCTCCTGAGTCTAAGAGGAGTTTGATTTTTTGTCCATTTATCAAGACATGTTCAATATAAGGGAGATTTGCTCTCGATCTTAAGATCTTAACACCATTGTTGTCTGAAATTTCTTTCACTTGAAAAGTATTTAATTGGTGTTTTTTTGAATGAAAATCGTACTTGGAAACGTGAAAATTACTGTTTCTTTTCGGATTTTGTCTGTATCTAGACGAAGATGGGTCTACTTCCATCGGTTCACTTGAAGTTTGAGCTTTCTGTTCTTTATGGATGGTCTTGTATTGTGGGCTCCTACCTAAGCCTTGTTCCCTATTCGAGTTTGCGAACGATGTAGCAAAGTTATACCTCTGTCTGTTTGATTCTAATTCCTGTGCAAGGGCTAAGGCAGATGGTAAATCTGATGGTTGACTTGCGAATAGCACATCGCCAATCGACCGTTTAAGCCCAGAAATGAATATTCGTAATGCATCACTGCGATATTTCTCATTGAGCGATTTTAATATATCACTATTATCCCCATATTGCATTATAGCCTTATTTGTAATGGATGTCAATTGTTTCTCGACCATATCATAAAATTCTGATATGGACAACTGACCCTGTCTGAGAGTAGACATTTCTTGTTCTAATAGATATAATGGCCTTTTATCCGAATATGTGTGGTCTAATCGAGCAATGATAGCATCGAAATTCAGTGGAGTACTAAACGACGACAAGACCATATCGGCTGATCCCGTGACTTTATTGCGGATAATAGCAACTGCCTGATAATAAATATCAGAGCCAAGGTACGATTCATACGGCCTTATCGCAGCCCTCGCTGACTGTCGCCATGATGGATATTTCTCCATTATGCCACTAAATTCTTGCATCGATTTAGGCAAATCGAGCCTCAATTTACAATTAACCAGTCTAGATATGCTAATATCCTCATATTTTTCTACAGATGGACACGGTTGCTTTATTTCACTCAGCGAGGCTTGAAATTCGTTCCTCAGCTGATTGGCTACGGCATCAATTTCATCTCGCCTTGGCACAGACGGACCTGGCTGAGATCTTAACTCCATTATAGAAGTTTGAAACTCTTGCCTCAACTGATTAGCAATCGAAAGTGTAATCCTTTCCACCATTTCAGTGATAGCCTCAGCACTTAAAGACATAATAACCACTGTCTATTCACTTTTACAAAAATATACAAAATATAGTGCAGTTTTATAAAGAACACTGGTTTCTATGTGAGAACACTTAAATATATAGATAGTTGAATCTTACTCTAATCCAGTACATACATGAACCAAATCTTCATTATCTGCTTCGAATGTCTTTCGATAGTCGACAAATACGCCACTCTATTTCGTTTGCTGTATCAGGTTCCCGAATCACACGTTTCCGAGTCACAGGTTTCGAAATTCTACGTTCTTGACTTTCACGTTTCTTTGATTTTCACGACGTATTTCGATTTAGACGATTCCAAATATCTACACATTTAACTCAGTACTGTGAGTTTTTCTTCAGTCCTTAATACAAGGATTTTTAGAAGACCGAGTTGGGCGCCAGTTATGTTTTTACTCAATCAAAAACACGCGAGTTCGTTTTTGAGATCATACGATCTTATTTATTTCCAAATTAGAACTGAACTTTACAATCTACTTCCTAACTATATATACTATTTTAGGTTGTGCTACTTTACATGTGGGTCAAAGTGCATTCATGTGCGTGTTACTTACTATCTCTAATGACCTTTGGGTCATGCCATGGTATTTTTCCTATGGCGTAAAATCTTAAATCTATTTACCCAGTGACACGCAGGTCAAAGTTGGTTACATGTGCGATGCATATGGTCATCCTATGGTATAGCTTATCTCTTATGACGTTCGGGTCATGTTTATACATATTTGGAATCATGGGTATATGTTACTTATATACATATGTATATCAGATTACAATCTTGGTCTTAAAATATGTCTGACACTTTGAAAGTTAGTTGGTGTTATAAACAGGTATTAAATGGCATCTTCAATCAGAGATCCACTATTATCAGCTACAAACAGTATTTTGAATGGTAATTGTTCAGGGCTAGGAGGAAAATTGGAATCAGTAATCCAGTTGGCTAAAAGATGTTGATCTCCTGAAGCTATTTTTATTTGAACACTTTTAGGTTTTTTCTTGCCATTAGAGTCTTTTCCACCTCATAATACAGGTGTAAGTCCTAGCGGGTAAAATTGTTGTCTTTGCTGATAGTTAAATTTCCACCAATTTTTCTGATCCAAAATGAATCTAGCTATGGGATCAGGGCCGGGGCTTCCATAGGCGCGTATGGAGCAGTCGCACCGGGCGCTGGCGAAAAGGGGGCGCAACTAATCGAAGATAAAGATTTACTCTCTCACCTTCAAAAATTTGATCTTAAGTTATCAGTCACTTAAGTCTTGCTTATGAACTTTTTCCGTTTTAAAGAAAATATGTTCGAATTTTTCTTTCTATTTTAAAAATCAACTCTTCTCAAAAAATAGTTTCTTCTACCCGACAATCCCATCAGGAAGCAAAGCAATATATGAAATCACCATACATGATACAAATGATTACCTGCAATGCAGTCGTATAATAGTTGAAAGCTGTTTTACTTAAAGTTCATGATATATGTACATATGTATGTAAATTACTTGCAGCAAACCCTGCCTTCACATGCAAGAATAAGAACTACCTACACATTACAGGCAATGCGAGAAAACAGTATTAATTTTCCCACAAAAAACATTTCCCTTACCAGCCGATGACATCCCTCGATAAAAAAGAATTAAACTAATATTTCCATCCTAAATTGAAAATTTACATAAAATACTCTTGGACATTACTTTTCTCGTTGGGATTTAACTTAATCATTAATACCCGTACGCAATGGTGCACTATTTAGCACCGGAACATTTTGCTCCTAGTCAATTCCATACGAGCACTATGCCTACAAAAATATGTATCGGTCAATCGATCCGCAGCGAATGGTGCACTGGACGAAGTCTGCGCCACAGAAGTTTTTTTTTATATGAAGTTTTCTACATGGCGAGAAAATGTCATGAAGATCGTATACGTGGGTATGGCGCAAGATCCCAATATTGCTCCATTTACTATGGTATGCCAATTCAGGCGATTTCAGCAAATATTTTGTGATGAAGAGTTGTTTCGCTAAATGTTAATGAACATTTTAGAAATGCGTATTGATACATATTCAATGATTAAGATCAAAATAAAATATCTATGTGGGGAGTATATATGAAAACGGGAGTAAATGTATAAAAGTTTTCTGTGTAACAAATTTGCTTTTCATTTTCCTGATGTTAAGTAACGGTATTTTGCAATGCCAAGAGTATAGTGTTATTAGTACAATGTTAAGAGTAGTGCTTGCATTAGCTGATTTTTCTGTACAATATTTATTGGTAAATTATTGCCTTTGTTGTTGTATTTTATATTAATGAAAGATTGATTATCTACTAGAATGACACCAATTGTTAACAGAAAATTGTCGGATAGTGCAAATAGGAAATGAAACCGGCTCTTAGAGCAGGTTTTGAAAAAGTGTATAGTGTCGCTGGCTTTTAAACCGTTGTGCAAAACGAGATGGGAAAGTAGAATAAATGCACTCAGACCTTTCGCGTTTAATTTAGGCAAAGTTTACGAGGCTTTTGTCGAACTTTCGCGAGGCGATGATGCTAAATTCAATCACACCGCTGAATGCTTAGGTAATAACATTATAGAATTCCAATTTTTGTGTTGCATTTTGATCTGGTGGACATATTAAACAAAATAAATATTACAAGTAAATGTTTGCAAAGTCCTGAAATTTGCTTGGAGACAGTGGTTGAAATATTAATTTCTACAAATATGTTTTTAAAGTAGATACGTTCAGAGAATAAATTTGTAAAGTTTTCAGGTAATGCAAAATCAATTGCTTGTGACTTGGATATTCCTTATGAATTTTAAAGTTTATCTGCATTAAGATCAATGTAAAAAAGAGCTCTTTTCATTACAAATGTAGAGATGTAGCGGTTTTGGATCCTCAGCAATAGTTCAAAATTGATTTTTATTTTAAAATACTGAACTAGGCAATACAATCATTTTCTGAAAGGTTCGACCAAATAATTGTACAGTTGCTTATATAATATTAGGAAAATTCATTGCACCCCAGATATTATTTCCCAAGACTGTCAGTTTGGAGGAAAAATTGATTTTAAATAGTCAATTTGATATATGTAAGTGTATCTGAGCTTTTTGAGGAGATAAAAATGTTTTCTGTAGTTATGCTTCCTGACAATTCACCAACCAAAGTGTTGTCTTTTATTTTTGATTGACATTTGGAAACAAAGTGTCGAAGTGCAGCTATAGCGTCGTTAATATTTTTAACCTCTCCTATTACAGTCGCCACTGGTGCGCGTAGTTTTTCTTAGTTAAAGCTGATCTAGAATTACATGAGGTCAACTATGTCTCAAGAAAGATTAGTGGACTTAGCAACAACAGCCGTAGAAGAGGATTTGTTGGAAGAGCTAAATTATGATAAAATCATAGACCAATTTGCGAAAACGAAAGCAAGAAGGGTACAGTTTAGCTAGTAAGAATTAAATTAAGCTTTTCTCTTATCATTGACTTAAGGTCAGAATGAATTTTAACTTGGGTCTACAGCTCCTACGATTCTTATTAGCGTATGTATGTAAATTTATCACAAATTGAAAACATTCTTTTAGTTGTGTTTTATAAATTTTACTTAATGCTAAAATATTTATTTTTGTATATATTAATATCATGTATAACCTTATGGGCTATGCGGACTAGCCCTACTACTATATATATATATATATATATATATATATATATATATATATATATATATATATATATATATATATATATATATATATATATATATATATATATATATATATATATATATATATATATATATATATATATATATATGCCCGTAATTCCTTAGTGTACTCACACATACGGGTATTGTTTGATTGACCATGAGGTATATTCCTTTAGGATTCATTGAATGTATTGCATAGGCGCAACATCTGGCTTTTGCACCGGGCGCAGAAATCATTCGCCCCGGCCCTGCATGGGATATTTTACATTGACAGACCAAACTGTGTCAGAGGTACAAAATTCTTTCTGCTTTAAGTGCAAAAATCCTGCTATAGAAAATAACTCTTTTTTCCGAGCTTCATTAATTAAATTTGATAATTTTACACTCTTTGTTTTTTTAGCCTTGAAATTTTCAGAGTACCATCATGTCATAGACCAAGAACCATCAAGACTGCTGTAAAATACAAACCAAAAATTGTTTATTATATGTTCGATTTGTTTTATATCTTGATTTGTCTTTGTACTAATCATTAGTATAATTAAATAATTTGATACAATCTCCTGCAATACAGGTGTTGTTAACAAGTTAGGTTTGAAGCGTGAGCGAAAACCTTCATTAAATTCAACAGGGTGGTAAGAAGATCTACATGACCTGATATAATCCCTTGGGAAATTATAATTTTCGAACTTTTTATATGTAATTTCAGTATAAAAACCTGGACTATTAGTGATTTTAACTTTAAAATGATTAAAATCTTGAAGACTTAGGATTGGACCATCCAGTTGAATTAAATTGTTTTCTAAAATTTCAAAATTAACAGATATGTTTTCATATTTGGCTTGACATCCAATTAAAAACACCTCAGTATTCCCTACTGTGGAATAATCTGACCTTAAAGTGTATGAATTCTGAAATGAGTTTACAAATAGATTCCAAACCACCCATAATGAGCTCAAGTTAGAAGCATAAAACTTTAGTATAAAGAACTTAATATTTTGATAACAACAAAGATCTATGAGATTCCTAGCCAAAATTAATCCCTTAAGGGGAGAATTCCACCCAGCCCCTTCAGCATCACAGACTAATAAATATAGGTCTGTTAAGTTTTCTTTCAAAAACTGAAGAGTATTTTGTCTTAGTAAATTACTAGGACCTTCCGGGGTTGACTTTTGTAATATTAATCGATTCATAATTCCCGGCTCCAAACCAAAAGCTGCAGGATAATGAATAGTAATTCCAGTGGATGATAATTTCTCAATTTCATACAAGGAATTATAGAACAATTAAGAGTGAGGAAAAATGCTGGACATTAAGACGGTGTACCCTCCTATTCCATCGGCAACACAATCAACAGTTTCATTAGTTTGAAAGTCTAGATTGTGTTTTTTTATTTAAATGTTGGATGACTGATAAAAGCTTATAGGAGGCAGTAGTTCCTAGTAAATAAATTTTATGAAAATGGTTCACCAAAGATTTGTTGTCAGGTAAAAATATAACCTCTGGTAGTTGGTAACAACTTATTAATTCCGAATCTTTTTCTTTTCTTGTTTTTTGGATCAAAGGTTTAACTGCAGTCTTCAAGGCGGAAATCTGACTTGGAAAGATCAATCAAATGTTAATGCTTTGAGATACATGATCTGGCTTGGTTCTCAGCCCAAGAGATTTAGCAATAACATCTGTAGTAGCAAGACACAATCTCATTTAAGATATCTCTGGAATAGTTCTCTTTAGAATAGGAATTAAGGTTCCGTAGTGATATTTTAACTGGGAGTTTTTAACAAGGATATCATCTCCGTGATTTGAAAATAAATCCTGAAGTCCTCCTCCTATATCACTTGAAGATCTAATGGGAGATTGGGTTTTCAATATTAAGAAGGACTCTCTTAATAACGTCAACTTGACAACAGATTCTCTTGAAGAAGGAGCAAAACACCCATCTGAAAATAGCATTAAAACTTGTGGGTGTAAAGGATACAAATTAGAATCTAAGACTGGAAGTTTCAATAAATCTTGAATAGCAAATAGTAATACAGCTGGAGATAAAAATTGATGAGCAGAATAATATAAACATTCTTTAAAAAATCTTGATTTCTCATGATCTGAGGGTGGAACGCTTTAAGTTACGAATATTTGCGGAAAGTTTTGGCATTTTTCCATTATATTGGTTAACAGGTAGTACAAACGCAGAATGCAATGTGAGACCACGGATTGCAAACGCAGATTTCCCACTTGGCCCACATAATAAGGTTTTTCAGCTTTTTGGATTGCTTCCAGCAACGCTATTCAAATATTTCAGTAAGTTTCAGTTTGCTCTAATCAAAACGCTTTTCCCTACTCCAGCACTTCCAGAGATAAACTCGACAATTACCCGACCACATTTAATTTGATGCAAGACATGCATGCAATATTTTCTTTGTCTGTCATTCAACTTCTGCATTAAACGATAGTATTCCATTTCTGGCAAGATATGCGGAGTTGGAAACGTAGCATATGCAACGCCAGGTGTGTTCTCATTTACTGGAATACCAGCATCTACTAAAATATCCCCTTCATCAGTTCCATTGTCAAATATGGCATATCTGTCTTCTCTCTCGGTAGCAATGAAAGAAGTATTTAGTGACCCATCGTCGCTAAATCTATCTTTCTGATTTTCAATTGCAGCATCATAATCAGCCTCAGTATTGAAACTATCATCCTCGAAGAAATATTTTTCCCTATTCTGAGTAATAGTTGATAAGTTTCCATAGTATGTCTTCTTCCAATCAACACTGACCAAGTCAGCTACTTAATTTCTCCATGGCCAAAAGAGCATCAATTGTTCTCCAAAGTAATTGTTCTCATCTTGCTCTTGCTTGAAGTTGACAAATCTTATTGCTCTAGCTTTTCGACGCTTCCTTTATTATTTTGTTGCTCGTAAATGTTGCCAGTTGTCTCACACTCGGAATCATCATCATATTTGTCATCAGTTTCGGCGTCTTATCTATCTAGATTTGTACGTTTTGTGTTGAATTTAGTATATAAGGATACAAAATCTGCAAGACATAGGTATTCTAATTTTTTTGGCCTTTGAATATAGTGATCGAGATTATTTTCGATAAAGACATCAGAGCTTTCATTTGGCAACTGTCGCAGACTTTCTTTACAATTTATAAAGCGAACGTGTCTTTCAGGTAAACTGGTGTTTATAAAAGTGCACTCTCGCGAGGACTTTGACAAAGGCATGCCCATGATATAATAAACTGCCTCTTGTGCGCTAAGCTCCGACCCATTCAGGAATGCATTGCCCAAAAACTTCAATTTCTCTTTAATGCTATGGCTACCTCCCTGGATTTGCTCCTTCGCATCTCTCAATAATTTTGACATCCTCCGGTTGCTCTTATTTATATAATTCAAAATATATTGAATGCAGGAATAACAATCTATGATATTGGATTTGAATAGACTCATTATGTCAGGATTGAAATTATTGATTTTGATTTCCCCTAGGCTACGCTTTATAAATACTGTTGGCTTTGTCAACTTCATTCTTATAGCATCAATGTTGTCGTTTTCTTCGATATTTTTATCGTGCAGAAAAGTATCGAAGTCAATGCATGGCGGATTTTTGAACTGCGCACATAAGTATTGGCGAATTGATCTAGGTATAGAATTCAAGAATGCCCGTCGGGGATCAGTTGTTACGAGCTTCAACGGGTTAAAAACGGATGTAGATCTCATTGGGAAAAAAGGTATGCCAAACCTACACCCGACCTGTCCACTTTTCATCTTATGCTTGCAAGTGAACGAACGCTTATATGTTTGGAATGTTGATATATTTTCACTTGAGACACTGGAGTTACTTTGCGAACAGCTAATAAAGCGATCAATAAACTTGACACAGACGTCATAAGATTGCTCTTGATCATTGTTAAAACGAGGAGCATCCTTCAACCACAATAAGCAGTGGCAGTGAGGACTTCGTCTCTTCTGGAATTCAACCCGGATGTAATAGTCTATTACATGAAGTTCCCCAAATAACCCTCCCGGAATTGTAAGCAAACGAAAAAGTTCTGAAAATTTGTGATCAAAATATCGAGCGCAAGTCACAGGATCCTTCTAAATCAGCCCCCCTTTTTCACTGAATGTCAACTTTGCAGCCTGCTCTTCAGATATTTCGACTCCATGAACAACTCTTTTCAGTATTACTAACAATTCTAGCCACTTGGTCTCTGCTGCTGATATTGTCAGGAAAATGTGTGGTACGCCTAATTGACGAACCATTGCCATGACTTCTTTCATTTTGCCTAGCCAAAGTGTTGGAGAGCCTCTATCTGCTGCGAAATATTTAAAACCAGAGTCATTATCAATTAAAAAATTTACAAACTCTTCTTTGTTTACATCACCGGCCCTAACCGGATTAATCGTATTCTTTTTTTGACGCAAACAGAAAGAAATACTGTCACAATTTTTCTTTATACGTAACTTTGAGCTCACATAAAATAAAGAAGCGACATCGCAAAATCGCCTGTCAGCTCGCGTCAGCCGCAACTTACACCATTGCTGGTATGTTAAATTTTCCGGACATTAAATCAACTTCCCTCCAAAAAGTTGAATAAAGCTCATGCATTCAGCATATTCATCAAATAAAATAGATAGAGGTATTGCTCTCTCTCCTGGCGCAAAGACAGTGGCTCTATTTTCTATTAGAGTTTCATCGTCTTCTATATTAAGAGGCTCATTGTCTTGTCCATAAGCCTCTACTGCATCGTCTTCAGCCTGATTCATTCCGCAAGCTTGAAAAGTATTACTAGCTTCTCTTGACGCCTGAACATCCCGTAAAAGTCGATCTTCATCAACTTGAACTCCTGCAAAGCGATACACTTCACTATCTTGCAGAAATGTTACTGCTTTTATTATAGCAGCAGGGCGAATATTTTCGGACAGATAAACACTTTTATGAGAAATATTCTTTTTCAATTGAATTGCTGGGCAAGATTTTGATGCATTTTTCTACATGAATAGGTATATTGACAGCCGTCCCCTTTATTTTAAACTGCCCATCAGAAGAAACCTCAACTATTTTCATAAACGGAATTCGGGGGCACAAAAACCTTTGTTCCAAATTGGTTAGCAGTTGAAGTTCATTTGGGATTTCGGGAAATCGAAGTTCCTTGTGGAATACAGATAGTTTAGGAATGTTTCCCACTTTAATGTGAGCCCAGCAAGTATGGCAAAATGAGAATGTTTGCATCACATGTGGGTTTCTCACTGAAATATCCATATCTGAGCTTTTATCTACATTGCGTGCTTCCTTGGGTACATTTTTATGGAATCCGCAAACCACAGACGATCACATGAATCACACGCAAAGCTAGGTCCTGCTTTCATTTTTAATAAAAATGAGGCAAACTTTAGGGCTCGCCTTTCACAAAGCTTTGCTGCTTTATCTTTCGCTTGGCACCTTTCGTAAAATTTCCTACAAATTTCACGATGCCGAGCAGCACATTGTGTGGTAGCTAAACGTTTTGACTGATTTTTTCTTGGCAGTTCTCGCTTTTTTAGCAAACTTCTTGCACTACGCAGTCTTTTTTTTCACTAGCAATAACCTGCAAAGAATGTTTTGTTTTTGCAATTTTGGTTTGAAGCCTCTTTTTCTGCAACAAATTTAATCTTTCTAAATGAAGTTTCCGAGAAGCTGGACATGCCAGTCGCCGCTTTTCAGATTCTTGCAATCTCTTGCGATGAATTGTTCGCGCATTAATACAAGCCAAACGCTGTTTTTGACAATATACAATGTACTTATTTCTTTGCTTTTTTTTAATCCCCAACCGAACGCTTTGCAAAAAAGATAAGCGCTGTTGTATCGCGGCCTCTCAGCCGAGCCGCCGGCAATGCAGCATATTTTTTCTTTAAAGTACTCCTCTTAAGCTTGCCCAGCGTGCCTTATTTTGCCGGCTAAAGGTCCATTCACTTTGTCCAGCACGTAGCTTGTCAGACACAGCACGTGTCAGGCAAAATAAGTGGTGTTATTTCACATATTCAAGCACTGAACGTGTCAGATAATTTTTTCTCTTGTCGTATGTCGTAGGATCAGGTACAATCAATTCGTTCAGAACTATTGAGTAGTTAACAGTTGAATAGTGAACAGTTGAGTAGTGAACAGTGTGTACTTATAAAAATGTTTGATCATCTATCGATTAGTGATTTATCAGTGATAGCGTGCTTATTAGAAGAAGAGGAAGAGCAGAAAAGAAAAACGCTTGTTAAAAAAAACGCTTCGCTGTTCATCCGATATTGAAGCAGAGAAAAGCGGAAGGAGAGTACTGGACGTTATTTAAGCAACTGGTAGACGACGAGCAAAAATTTTTCCAATATTTTAAAATGAGTCATAACCAGTTCGAACTACTGTTAAAAAAAATAAAACCAGCGATTAAAAAGAAAAATACGACCTTTAAAGAGGCACTGTCTGCAAAAGGAAAACTCGCAGTGTGTTTAAGGTAAGTCACACATATAATTTATTCAAGTAGTAGTTAAATATACACATGATAAATCTTAAACAGTTGTAAAAAAAAGTGTCTCGCTGGTATTCGTTCTTCTGGATGATTCGAATATATCACTCTTGTTGCGATACGTCTGTTGGTGCAAGTGAAGTAAAAGAATCCTCCGCAGAGCCAAGATTGCAATGAACAGACGTTTGCGAAGCATTACTCGATGAAGACGACGGGTTGCTTAACACGTTCCCTGTCCACTGAATCACATGTGACTCAGGAAACGAGCTTTTGGAATGCACAGCTACGTTCATGAGTCATATGTGGCTCAGCGGACACCTACAACTTGCATTGAGAAAAACCAAAACATTTACCTGAATTACATATGGTTCATGAGCGTTCAGCGACTAAAAAGTCTGTGTACGCTCCTGAACCATATGTGTTTCAGGTAAGAACTACCTACTTCTATTTTGTCTATCAACATTTTTCTATGCTTGGGGTGTTTATAGAATCATATAAGAACAAATTTCAGCAAAAAATAATTTGAACTTGCGGAGCAATGTCGTTGTTTTGTTCAGGACAGGGAAAGTGTTAAAATATCGATTTCCATTTTGGAGATGATCTCAAACACTTTTGCTTTTGCTAAAGCCTTTTCACGGGGCGGAAAGGATTTCACCGTTGCGGCAATGCTAGTGAAAAACTTGTCAATATCGTCCGTGTTGTTTTTGTTCTCCAATATGTACTTCATAAGTACAGCTGAGGGTGTCTCTTCTGTGCAGAGTCGCTTCCTTCTGTTCCTCATTTCTGTTGGACACCTTGCAGGAACAGATGCGATGCTCTACGATGTAGAAATGTCGTTCGGTGATTCTGACGAGTGTTCTGGGTGACGAGTATTCTGCTCCAAGTGATCTTCTTGGCCACCACTGTCATCTTCCACTTGTAGTGTGCACAATGTTGGCCTTTCTTTGAAGTATGGCAACAGAAAAGACATCTCGTCTTGATACTTCCATTTTTTCACTGGCGCATTTTCTTGGCCACTACGTGTTTCTTTTTGCTTTTTTATTGCTCGCCTATAGCAATCCCTCAGCAAGGTCCAATTTTTTTGCAGTCTTTACCTGAAACAAAACATTAAATGAAATTTTTTTTTCTAGATTTCTGACAACAGGAGACTCGTTTGTGACAATTGCGTTCAGCTACCGACTTGGAGTTAGTACTGTTCACAGTATTGTCATGGAGGTATGCAACGCAATCATTAAAAGAATGATTGTAGAATGCATCCCTCTGCCAACAAAAGAAAAGTGGTTAAGCATTGCTGACGATTTTTGGAGAGTATGGAATTTCCCGAATTGTATTGGAGCAATAGATGGAAAGCACGTCATTATAACTGCACCAGCAAATAGCGGATCGCAGTTTTTTAATTATAAAAAAACTTTTTCGATTGTTTTGATGGCTGTTGTCGACGCTAACTACAATTTTATTTGCATCGATGTGGGAGGATATGGAAAAAATAGTGACGGAGGCATTTTCTCGAACTCGAATATAGGAAAATCATTGGCCACGAACACTATGAATGTGCCGATGGAAAAACTCCTACCAAATACTCGTATGTTACTCATACGTTAATAGGTGATGAAGCGTTTGCTTTAAAAACCTATCTTATGAGACCATATCCATCTCATCAACTAAACATTGAGCGGCGAAAGCAATTTAATGAAAGGCTGTCTCGCGCCAGAAAAGTTGTCGAAAATGCATTTGGTATTTTGTCTCAAAAATTTCACAAAACATTGCGTCACGAAGTTTGTCAGACTCACCTAACCAAGGAGGGAATGCGCCGATCGGAGCTTTCGATGTTCGAGAAAAGTTTGCTCAATTTTTTAACTCATCGGTTGTATGTTTATAATTTTTTGTATTATATAATATGTCTATTTTGTAAGTTAGTTAGTTTGTAACCTTATTTTCGTGCAAACGGTGTATTTTTCAAAGAAAAAACAGCAAAGATATACTTCAAAAGAAAAATCTATTTTGTGAGAACACATAAAAAAATAGCGAACAATGAAATTATTTTACGGAAAAGATCTTAAAATAACAGGTAATTCGAACATTTTAACTCTATCTTAGTTTTTCTTTCAAAAATGTTGACCATTAAATGTAAAAAAACACAAGATAAGCCTCCTGTCGTACAATTTTATTGTCAGTTATTCCAAAAGTATTGGAAAAGAAGTTAATTATTTTCTTACCATCTACTTGCAGTGCTTTGCCAATCTCGTCCCAAGCTGCATCTTTTTTGTTGTTGTCACTGTATCGCTTATCAGTGCAATCGTATAAAAAAACAAACTCCCGTACACACTCAATTAATTTTTCGCTATCCATCCTATGAACTTTTTTTTGTCCGCCAAAAAAGAATATGGATGAGTTTACGCGTGACACCAAGAATTTATGCCGCAGGCTTTACAATTTACCAAACTCACTGATCATCACAATTCCTGGTTTTTGTTATGGTAAAACGTGGAATTGTTTCTATCTAAAGAAGGTAAAAACTTGACGCTAAATATCAGATAATTGTAATGAACAATACAAACGCATGTACTTTAATTGCATTTTATTGCCCTACCTCTTATAAAAAATACGAAAAGAACCAAAAGAAATTTAAAATATCATTTCTAGCTCGTTTGTAATTTTCAGTTCCTATGAAAAATAGTATATCACAATACATATTTCCATTGTTCACCTAACTGAGTTTTACCTAGGCTAGGACAAAACGAACCAGCTACCAATGCTATTGATTGTTCCTAGTATTTGTTATTATTACTTTACTTACAGCCTGGTCCGAATCTAATTAAATAGTAATTAAGTCTGCGTTCAGGTA
Source organism: Nemotelus nigrinus (assembly GCA_947369275.1). NCBI lineage: Eukaryota > Metazoa > Arthropoda > Insecta > Diptera > Stratiomyidae > Nemotelus > Nemotelus nigrinus. The sequence continues at coordinate 79,991,932 of OX376372.1, forward strand.
CAAGAAAAACCATTTGCAAATGGTTTATTTTTTACCTGAACGCAGACTTAATTACTATTTAATTAGCGTATTTACTAGCGCATCGGAACCAGTATAAACACTACTGTTCGAAGTCTAGTAGAGGGTTGTTCTTCAAACATTAGTCAAAATGACAATATTAACAGGTTTTCTATGCTAAAGTCATGTACACTGTACTCTTATCAGTTTCAATAACTATGAGATGTCCAGTTATTATGAAAACAAATTAAAATTATGTTAAATCTACTTAACAGTTTCTCAATATGGGTAGTTAATCAGCATCATCCATTTGAGAAACAAGCCATATTGTTACCCTCCCCGCTTATTTGAGGGGGTAGTGACCCTCGGCTTGGTCCGTTTGGGTCCCGGGTTCGCTCAGGAGACTGGGCGTGGGCGCCACTCACTCACCCCAATGATGGACCACGAGCCGCCGAGTGAGCTTACGGCTCACCGAGGTCAAGAAATCTGGGAAGGGGGGTCGCTGCGGCGAATGGCACGGCCCCTCTATGTCTTCCAACCACCGATCTAATCAACCACGTAACACGGACCGTTCTGCCTCCTCGTACCACGAATATGAACGACGCCGTAATTTCGAATCAAAATATTTATTTTATACAATTCCCGTATCCTAGCGTTTATCGTGTCACAAAATTTCTTCTACCGTTTCGATATACGTAAATTCCACCACTCCACTATGATAGACTATCTAAAGTTTATCTTATTCTACGATGACTTTAAATGCGAAAGACAATCAAAATAAAGAAAACTTACATCTATTTTCAATTATGCACTAACCTCCTTCTTCCTTGTTGGTCGCGCTAGTAGCAGATACAAAACAAAAGTCCAACCCCGACTCCAGCCGAGTCCCGGTTCAGTTGTGGGTGAATTTCTTCAAGGCCAGATTCATTTACTGCTCGCCTTCGCCGTCACACAAAGATTCTTCCAAGGTTCCCAGTTTCATCAGCACGGGTGGAGTTCTGAACCCCAGACCGCCCGGTTCCTGGCCAGACGTGCTAGCCTCTGCACTACAGGGCCGGTACGAGACGAACGGTCTTATTGCCACTTGACCGTCTCGCCGTCGGTCTCGAGCGTCACGGGAAACACGGGTTCGAACCCCGCCGGAACCCGATTTCGATTTGCCGTTTTTTTTTTTGAACGGAATTCCTTTTTGACACCCCCACCGACACACCAAGGATGTTCCTCGACGTTCCGATAATTTCCAAAATTTAATATCTGTTCGCCTTCACCGTCACACAAAGAGTTCTTCGACGCACCTGATAATTTCCAAAATTTAATATCTGTTCGCCTTCGCCGTCACACAAAGAATTCTTCGACGCACCTGATAATTTCCAAAATTTAATATCTGTTCGCCTTCGCCGTCACACAAAGAATTCTTCGACGCACCTGATAATTTCCAAAATTTAATATCTGTTCGCCTTCGCCGTCACACAAAGAATTCTTCGACGCACCTGATAATTTCCAAAATTTAATATCTGTTCGCCTTCGCCGTCACACAAAGAATTCTTCGATGCACCTGATAATTTCCAAAATTTAATATCTGTTCGCCTTCGCCGTCACACAAAGAATTCTTCGACGCACCTGATAATTTCCAAAATTCAATATCTGTTCGCCTTCGCCGTCACACAAAGAATGGCCAATTTTTCCTCCATCAGGTACCGCTGCTTTCTCTTTTCTCATCCCGGTCCCGTACTTTCTCCTTTTACAATGTGACCGGGTGAATGTCCTCCTTTCCACACGGGCCGGTCGAATCCGATAATTTACCGTGGTCGTCGTTAATCCACCCCTCGATTTTGTTGATATTTTGATTATGTATTTTTCCGAGGTCGGTTGATGTTTCAGCTGTCATTCTATCGGTGGATATCAAGTTGTCAATCAACCTGTGATCGTCGAAAGTGAATTTTCCGTGGCTGTTTCTGACGAGTGTGGTTAGTATATTTGCGTAACGAATGATCGGGAGTGACTCTGCGGGGATTAAGTACTGGAGGATTCCACTGATTAACTGTGGCGGACGTATTCGGCGATACCCTGCAGCTCCAGCGTTAGAGGGCTCATCAGGGCTCGTTGAAGTGGACGTCGGCGGGTGGTAATCAGATAAGTATTTCACTTTCTGCATCCCTCCTTGTGCATCCAGGACACGATGCTTTGTGATCATTTTCTCTGTCCTTTCCAGGTCGTCCGATACTCGCCTCAGCGGCGTGGGCTGCCCCGGACCAAGCAATCGCTTTGGGGCCATGTCGCAAGTTGCCCGTTTCCTCGACGGTCTCTGAGGAGTAGTGACGCTGCGGAAGAGTGGCGTTTCGATTGCTACCATCAAGAACAAGTACACGAAAATAAGAATCCAACTGTGAAGCCGGGAGTGGCGATTTATTCGTCGGACGATGATGAAAGGTCTGATCTCGAGACGCGACGTAGAAAGGATTACGCCGTTTGGCGGCTCTTTGAGCTCCTTGGGAGGGGACCGCCTGGATACATCACCAATCCGGTATCCGGTGCGTAACGTAAGTATGATTAAAATTAACTTATCAGCTAGGTGGTTAGCAACCGACAGGTATATAACACAAGTCGGGTGTTACCGCGGCCCTAACAAACATGCCTACTGAGTGGTGGTCACAAACTCCTACTTAGTGGAGTGGTGGATTGCCTCGCCATGACTCAGCCTTCCCCGGGGAAGGCTGTATTTTTTTTTTTTCAAGGTAAAAGCGTTCCTATTGTTACCACGTAACAATATGTTTTAATAATATTCTACTTTTATATTAATAATATTAATTAATATTACTATTAAGGATATTGTACCAACTTATTAGTATTCTACTTTCCATGTTATTTTAATTTAATTGAGAATTTCTATAAATTTCTTAAAATGCTCACCTGCACGGTTCCTAAAAGCTTAGTCACTTCTACAATGGTGAAGTATGCCGCGTTGAAAAGTCACATACAAACAGAAGTTAAATAGGCTTCGAACTTTTCAAACCCAAGATCCGAGTCTTTTAATGCCAAAGTCCATTTGATCTGCAAAAATTTCCTGATCTGATCTACTAATCCGCAAATCAATCCGACACGGATTGATCAGCCTTCATCCACTATTAAATCACATTGTATCTCTTATAGCTACCAACGAAACTGTTTCAGACACGTTCCAGCACCAGCAAATATTCTTCCCGACAATCCGTGCTGGACACGATCCGTGTCTGCGGGTGCTGTTACGAACACGTTACGCTGTATGTGAAAGTGTCCATACAAAACATGCTAAAGAATATCTGTCGTGCTTAATGATGTGCCGCTCCCGGGAATATTCCCGAAATGGAAATATTCCTGTTACATTCCCCGGAAACATTTCCACTTGGGGAATTTAACGGGAATTTAAAACTGAGTTTAAAGAACAGTGCCAAGATAACGTCTGATTATTAGTTTTTATTATCTTTAAGTATATTGTTACGTAATACCCGAAATAAGTTCAAAATCTAATAAATTCCCGGTAAGTTCCCCTGATTGGGAATATTCCCGGGAATTTAAGGAACATTTCCGGGAATTTAAGGAACATTTCTGGAAACTCAAAATCAAAACGGTTAGTTTTTATGTGGTTTGGGGTTAACATGAAGCTACAGAAGTCATAATCAGTAACTTATTTTTCATTTTTATTCATTATAATGGAAAAAAATATCGTTTCAAACAAGAAAAAAACTTTAATCTCAACATAAAATATTTCGATCATAAAATTAATAATAAAATTAATAAATAAGTAAAGTATACAATAATTCACTCTACTTTTCAAGTCGTTGACTGAAAGGTAACTGGAGTGGTAACAAAATAAGCGGGCGAGAGGAGGTGATGAAGTGGCACGCGTCCGAAATGCCCATTGCACCGCGCATCGATCGCGTCCTCGATAAATTTGAAAAACAGGAAAAATTGGTATTGCTGAAAAAGTATTTTCAAATACATATAAATGAAGCAAAAGTAATCGACTTGAATTGTAAAGTAAAAATATCTTTCTTTATCTGCAGGTTTTTGTAGTTTTTTGTAGTTTTGTTTGCAATAACATAAAACACAACAACCTAAAAATTATAGCTTGCTCAATCTAATTTTTAGTGAACGTCACAAAAAGCTTTAAAAGCAAAGAGTGAATGAAACAAACATTTATGTAATTTGTTTAAGTTCCCAATGTTTCGGGAATATTCCCGGTACATTGGAAAATTTCGGGAATATTCCCCGAACGGGAAGTTTCCGACTCGGGAATGTTCCCGCGGCACATCATTAGTCGTGCTTGACACGCTACGTGCTGGACAATGTGAATAGACCTTAACGCAGTCTGGCGTGGGTTCTTGGTTTTGTTTCTTTGGCAAAGAAGGAGACTTTTGTGCTGCGGCACGCGAACATCACACTTTACATCACAAAAACATGCAAGGACAGACAATGGTGAGGTGAAATCATTTTTTTTTTTTGTTTAACAAATTTATTCAAGCATCGTTATATCCAAGAACATGCAGTAAGAGAAAATGAAGTAACAAGAATATATAATTTCAAATTATGAGACAGAGGTCTCTATAGATATATATATATATGTATATATATATATATATATATATATATATATATATATATATATATATATATATATATATATATATATATATATATACACACATATATATATATATATATATATATATATATATATATATATATATATATATATATATATATATATATATATATATATATATATTTAGATATATGTATATATATATATATATATATATATATATATATATATATATATATATATATATATATATATGTATATATATAGATATATATATATATATATATATATATATATATATATATATATATATATATATATATATATATATATATATATATATATATATATGTTATGAGAACTAAATGATCCTTAAATGAAAGAAACAAAAAGGAAACAATTCAATAGCTGATTAATTCAAGAGTAACTCACATGAGTGATATAAATCCTATTTCTTTCTAATTTCCCAAACCCGGCCAGGATTGGTTTACACCAATCATGACAGAAAATTTGGTTTTTTTTCTTTGTCTTTCTCAACACAAACTAGAAATCTGATATTCAAATCTAACTGATTACAGTAATTCAATGAGCCACAACAATAGTAACAGTAAATTGTAATAGATGAAAATATTGTATATAATAGGAAAAAATTGTATTAAGTGAGATTCATATACAAACGTAAGCAATTTCGAATTCAAGTAATTAACTTGTCATGTTCTTATCCAGTCATACATTATGCATAATACGTAGATATTCAAATAGTGTTAAATTGCTTGCCGAATAAAAATTTACTTATATAAGAAAGATGTACTTAGCTGTATTGTTCCCAATATGATGTGTACTTTTTCTTATTTGCTTTCCTTTTGTTTTATTTTAACCTATCGCCAACTCGATCAACTGCCCACTTGGTTGCTTCGACATATTTTGCCTCAGACGCCAACAAATTAGCCTTCACCACCAGCAGCGATTCCCTTGTTCACCAACTTCTCTTGAATTCACGCAGATTCGTTCTTTTCCAATTCAGTTGTTCAGCCTCCAATTTTGATTTCAATCCAGACACTTTTCAGTTTTCCAGTTTGCGATACTTTTTCAAAGTTCAAATACTTCTTCCCAAATCAGTTTTTCAGTTCGCAATACTTTTTCAAAATTCAAATACTTTTTCCCAAATCAGTTTTTCAGTTTGCAATACTTTTTCAAATTTCAAATACTTTTCCCCAAATCAGTTTTTCAGTTTTCAATACTTTTTCAAATTTCAAATACTTTTCCCCAAATCAGCTTTTCAGTTTGCAATTTTGCTTTAATTTCAAACACCTTTCAAATAACGTTCACACTTAATTTCAAACACTTTTTACAAACTTAGTTTTCCATTACTTGTTCACACTTAATTTCAAATTTTATTCACCTCGCAACCAAGAGTACGACCTTACACTTTTCAGATCTCCAAACCAACAATGCCCTTTTTCTTTGTTCCCAAATTTTTCAACGAACCGCAAGAGCGGTTCCTTTCCAAATTTCCCGTTTGAAATGCTATTTCCCGCACTATTAGGGCTTCACCAGGCCTGTTTGTACAAGCATGTGTAGGGACAAGTTTGGACACACTGGCGCGGCATTACCAATTGCCCGCACTGCATAACCATCGTCAGTACCCAGAACTAACTTCATCTGCATCAGCCGACCGAGCAGGTCGTGCCGCGAACGCGTTCATTATTTCTTTTCTATCTTTTAGTTTATATAGTAATAAATTGTTCCCTTCGTTTTCTCATTATACTCGTGTTTCATTATACGACAACTAGTAGCGCATTTGCTACATTGGTGACCCAGACGTCCTGACGACCGGCCCAACTACAGCCCTGACGGTAATTACGACGCATCAGCTTGCTACAAAGAGGACCGACATTGTCGCCGCGGTAGCCATTTGGCATGCGATGCCGCACCAATTAGTTTACGCGAGGCCGGACATTGTCACCTCGGCGCTACATTGGTGCCTTCTATGACGAACGAGAAAAGGACATCCTGGCAAGCGTCGCCTCGGCAGCCGCATCAACTCGCTGCCACGAGGAGCAACGCCGTCGTCTCGGCAACTGGCGTAGCAACAGATCGCCGCAACGGCGAGCTATTTGCTGCGACAGCGTGATGTTTACATCGCAGCTAGGGATTCCAATCCCGAACCATATTTTCAATCCCGGGATTACGGGATTAAAAAATCTCAAATCCCGGGATCGCGGGATCCGAGATTCAAAAAAAGAAAACAATAAAATAGGGCAAGTTTTTCATAAACAGGTTATATTATGAAAAAGGTTATATTATTATATTAAAACTACAACAATAAGTATGCTCAAAACTGTATAAAAAATATTTTACTGCATAATTACTAATTTACACATTGATGCAAAAAAAAACAAAAACTTTAGTTATCCAAGACGTTGTTATGTTATGTTAAAACAAATGCTATGTTATATAAATGTTAACAATATAAACAAAAACATGAAAAATTCTGCCAAAGTTCATTTGTTTTTCCGAAAGTAACATCGGAGCAATAGCAAACCATCCAGAGTATCGTCTCCAAGCCTGCTTCTAAATTTATTCCCGATGTAAGACGCCGCGGAAAAAACTCGTTCTGACTCAATGCTTGTTGGGGGGACAGTCAATAAATATTGGTACGCCTGCTCCAAATTATGTCCGCGAAAGCTGCCACTTTCGAAAAGATTCATTTCTTCTCCTATAGTTTTAAATAGATCAGTTTGTTCCGGCATATCACGATCAATTGCTTTCATACTTTGATCTATTTCTAATTGCAGCTCTTCTTTTAGCGTCAATTGACGACTACCTTGTCCCGATTCAATATGAGTATATGGTGGGTTTTCCTCATTTCTTTGGCTACCAAGCAAAGGGTTCAGCCTCTGGATAATTGAAGTAATTTTTGTTTTAATATTTGCGTTGCTTGGTTTCGAAAACAGTGATTCTATTTCACTGGGTAAGCTTTCGCTGGCACAACTTGGGTTCTGGAGATAGCTTAGCATACCAAATAGCTCGGTACACTGACGCTCTTTTATTCGGTCCAATACTGCAATTTTCATATCGTTTGCGAGAATGGACCGTTTTTCTCCTAACTGCTTAAATAAAAACCTTAACGAAGCACTAGCAGTGCATAAATTTGCATCTCTGCGACTTAAGGCTTCCACTGTCAATTTTACAGGAAGTAAAACTTCAATTATTTTCTGAATCAAATCAAACTCAGCTGCTTCTAATCCATCTGGATATTGTAGGTCTATTAATGCCTTCTGTATACTGTTTCTCAAAATGAAAAACCGTTCGAGCATTGTCAAGAGACTATTCCACCTTGTTTTGCAGTCCAGTAAAAGAGACAGTTCTTTGCCTTGCTCGGATTTTACATAGTTTTGGAGAATGGTATCATTTTTCGTAGGAGATTTTTTAAAATACAAAACTACCTTACGAACTTTCTGTATGCACGCGCTGATGTCATAGTTGTTTGTTAGATCTAGCGTGTCTTGCAGGCGATCGGGTTCAACATAGAAAGCCGATTCAGGGCCGTCCAAATCTTCGTGGTCGTCGTCCAGACTATCAGCTGTTTCATCAACTCTAACATCTGGAATGGACCTCCTATTGTAGAGAACATCGCAAACTGCCAAGTGGATGCTATGCGCCAAACAAATATGTTGGTCTGCATTAACTAGTCTGCCTACTTTTTGCATCACGTTTGGCCCATCAGTTACGATGGCAACAATATCTTTTTGCAGACAAACATCAAAGTCAGCAAGACGCTCTTTCAATATATTTAAGCAGTTTTCAGCTGTCATTGAGACCCTTACTCGTACCAAGCCCAAGCTCCAGTAAGAATTTACTGAGTTGATGTTTATATTCATACAGCGCCTATTTGCAGTTGAAGTCCATTCATCAAATGACAAACTGAACCGTTCACCTGAGCTTCTGGCCTGTCTTATCTCACTTTTTATTATTCGTTTTATCTTGCTTGCGTAGCCAATAACCCTGTTTCTAATTGTTGTTGAAGATTTTGGTAAATCTACGTACCCATTCGCTAGTAACAATTTGCTCAAATCATTGGAAGTAATGAATACGCTAAATGCAAAACCATCCAAGGCCGTCATACAAGCTAATACAGCGTCAAGAGTTTCATCCGATTTACTGAAATATTCAGATATCTTTCTCTTTGCTGGTGGCTGCAGGTTCTCTTTGCACATTTGGTTTGTTGATGCCACTGGCTCAGTTATGATTTTAATTCCGTGTTTTGTTAGCAAGTGAGTGTGTAGGCCTTTCGTCGATCCCCCCAAAGTTTTAAGTACCGATTGACACTTTTTACACTGAGCACTTTTGCTATCTGTGGCCACCAAAAAATGATACCACGGAGAAGACTTATCTTTGTCTTTCTTGTGTTGGACAAATTTCTCAGTTTTCGACATTATAAAATATATCTGTAAAACAAGTAAAGTTATGCTACAGTGGGCGAGATTTACTTAGTGAATTCAGAATTTCGACTTGTAAAGAACAAAGCTCCTTTCTAAAGCCAAAAAATGAATCGGTAAAAAAATGGATCGAACTCTCCCAATGCTAGCAGTAAAATCATTGGAACAGAAAAATTGAATGGAATTTTCCACAATGGTCAATTAATATGCTAAAATGTATGTGACAGCAGTCAATAAATATATCTCCAAATGTCTTTTTTCTCAAAAGTAAAATTTGTGTCAAATATGTTCACGATGTAATCATCATCAGTCTCATCAGTTTTTGTGTAAACTTCATAGTTTTAAGCACTATCTTTTCTTGTATCGTAAAAATATTTGACATAATTTTACTTTTGTGAAAAAGAACGCATTTTGGCAATAAATTTTTTGACAGATGTCACATTAATTTTAGCACATAAATTTACCGTTGTGGAGAATTCTACTCAATTTCTCTGTGCCTATTATTTTACTGCTAGCATAGATATAGAGAGGAATGGATACGAAATGGGCCGAGAGAAATGAAGCAATTTTCGACCTCTGGTGTAGTTGTGTGAGCGAGAGGTCGCAAAGTGTTTGTATGACGAGGGCGGCGTGAAATATTGGAAAATTAAAGGGCAACTTTTTTGGTGCAAATAAAAATTTGTTAATATTGATGTAATGTAATTCACGTCAATAGCGAATCAATGAGTTTCGATTTGCATTAAAACTGTGCGTAGTATTTTAATTAGTTGTGCGGCAGCTGAACAGGTTTTTTTTTTATGAAAATGATTGGCTCTGAGCAGAGCTGAAGTCTGTTCGCGTACTTTCAGTCACAGAATTTTTGTGAATCATGTGGTGGGGGATATTCAGGAAAAGTACGAAAACGCTCTGATTGCATTTCCGGAAAAGATTCAGTTGTCGGTTTTTGTGAGAACAATAGTAATTAGAAAGTCATTCTAAGTGGTGATAAATTATCGCCACAAAAATATGCGATCTTCAAAACAACATTATGCAAAAATATGTTGCTTGCCGCGCACATTTGGAAATTTTTACTCGCGACACGCGTTTCACATTTTTCACTGTTTTTCAATAGCTCAGACTCTACTGAAATTTACTGAAAGAGGCGAAATTTTCAGCATTGAGTAAAACGAAGTACATAAACGGCTTCAAAGCACGCGAATAGACCTAATTGTTGCCGTGTTGCCACATAACGCAGATCACTTAGCATAATTCCGTGAAAAAAAACTTCACTTGGATTTATTTGGTAGAGAAATTCTAAATTCAATTTCAGCGGCACTGAGTCACTTTATTAGGCTCAAAAACTATTCAAATAAAACAATCTGAAATAAATGTTTTAATCTAACGAGTATTAAAAAAGTTTCAAATTATATATACACTCAAGACATTTACGCGCAAATAATGTTAGAAAATTCTCGGCATCCACAAAAAAACAAACAATTTATAGAGGTTATTGATTTGTGATCTGGTTCCCTTCTAGTCTATAAATCAGCATAGACAACGTATATCGTCTCTAAAGCTAAAGCCGATAATATTTTATTGTATTATTTAAAATGGTACTATTTTGTAATTTTGTAAATTTTGTAAATGCGCTCAAGCTGTATAGCCTTTGTCTGAAAAAATCACTTCACATATCGCGGCGTCTATTTCGACACAAGTTTTACTTGCAATATTTGCTGTGGTAAATTCAAATATTGTTTACTTACCGGAAAAAAGAAATCGCCCTCGCACTGCGTTTATAATCACTATCACAATTCACAACACTACACTTCATTTTGCTCAATACGAATATTAACGCTTCCACTCGCCGTAAATTTTGCTTTCAAAATGTGCGAATACAGATTCTTCGCACATTTCTTGTACGAAATGATCCTTAAGCACATGTTTTTAATTACCTTTTTGCCCGACAAATCGTCCCAACGTCATATACAAAACTCTTCGCACTTTTCTTGTAACAAAAGGATATATTTCTTTCAGGTAAAACATATTTTTTCAAAATTCATGATCCCTTTGTTTTACATTATGTTCCCACCCTACAAATTTGTCCCTACATCGCATGTAAAATCTTGGCTTTTTTCAACCAAGGGGACGTATTTATTTCAGGTTAAATAGGTTATTTCCCGAAATTAGCGATCCTTTTGTTTTAAATTATCTTCCCACTCTACAAATCGTCCCTCCATTGTATGTAAAATAATCGCACTTTTTTGTAGCAAACGGACATATTTATTACAGGTAAAATAGGTTTTTCAAAATTAATAAATTACGTTTCCACCCTAGAGATCGTCTTTACAAAGCCCAGGAAAAAGAAAGTAAATTGATATGCTTCATACGAGAGAGTGGCAAGAGTGGTATACATGTTTTTTTATATGAACGAGCTCATAGATTTGATTGCCATAAATGCAAATTTGATTCCCATAAATTTGATGCCATAAATGTTCGATCGGGTTTAAGTTCGGTAATAGCATTTGGACAGTAACAAATAGTCCAAAGCCTACATTGCTCCAGATACATGCGAAAATTGTATAAAATGCCTTATTTTTCAGCACTTTGTTTAATATTTCTTTTAAGAATACCCAGGCAACACGTTTGATCCATCCTACCATTCACAAAATCTATATATAGCATAATGTTTCCTCCGTTGTATTTTACAGTGGAAGTAGTATGTTCCCTCCTAAACTCTGTATTAAACATTCGCCGAACATATTGCCGCTTATTAGATTCAAAAACATTAATTTTTACTTCAGCAACAAAAATTATGGACTTTCAGAATTATTTTGGCTTTTTGCGCACTCTTAAGCGAAACGTTATTTAACAAATCAATTATTTTTAACTATTATAAGGTTAGCTTCCGCCATTCTGCCCTTTAAATTCGCTTTCTTTTTTGAATTTCGAATAATTTGAGTAGAGACTTTCTTTTCAACTCGTTTGTTCACCTTAATTTGTAAAACTGGGGCACTTAATTTCGGGATTTTCATAATTTTTCTGATAATCCACTTTTTTCACACTCAGATAAGATTTTAGGCCTTTCTGACCGATGCTTTGTTTCAAAAAATTTGGTTGATTTATTTATTGTTATTACATTTCTCACTGTATGTCTTTTATAATTAATTTTATACCTATGACGCAAATAATGCAACAACAATAATATTATTTCTTGATTAGCCACCTTATTCAACGTATTTTCTATTAACATAAAAAAGTAAACTATAGTGTAAGAAATACCATTTAGAAAATTTAATTTGCAGACAAACACAGCCATCAAATCTAAAATTCTTTAAATTCCCTAAAATAGATATATTTGAAATCAAACTGAAATAAAATTTTCGCGACCAAAACACTTGCTAATTTAATTTCAATCAACCGGTTTGCCTACCAACGTAACATAAAACATCTACATGCGTATAGATCATTTAGCATCATAATCTGCACGCAGCATTCGTAAATAGTAGCTCAAGTCAATTACGAAGTTTACTTCTGCTACTTTAAATCGTTCATTCACACCGGTTTTCATCGTTCGAACAATTTTCTTCACCTAAATGACGTCAATTCATATAATTGATCAAACTTAATGCCCCTACACGCTATCAAGCTTTCCCCGCCTATGAACAAAAGCAATCAATAAAAATGGCGATCGGGCGGGTTGACACATGTTTTATTTTCGTGTTTTCATCAATTAAAAGTATAAATGTTTAGATTGATCAATAAACAGTGTGAAAGTAAAAAGTGTTTTGCACCAATTACTCATAGGATTTCGCCCTAGAATGTGTGATGTAAGAACAAATTCAATTTGAATCAATGTACCTCTTTTTACCGGATTTAGGATAGAAAGCTTTCGAATTGTGGAAAGAAATGGTTGTTATATGTATGCAAGCAACATTTTCGACCTCCCCTTACAAAATAACATCAAATTTCATTCAGAAAATTTGATTAATTTTGAAATTACTGCCCCATGTGACACATATTTTATTTTCCCTGCTATTCCAACTAACCCGAAAATCGACCATGTTCACAACAATAGAAATGTATGGAAATGTTTGTTTACATAGAGAGTCAACAGCGCAGAAGGGTATAGTGTGCGGCATTGAGGGGAAAGCTTTTTTGCAGAGAGTAAGTTGCATATGTAGTAAAAATGCTTCATTCACGTACGGGTTCATGGATTATCATTTCGTGTCCATTCTTTATATGTCTATGACTGCTAGTATTGGAAGGAGTTCGATCCATTTTTTTATCGAATCTCCGTATTTGGGTAAAAAGTGAATTACGTTTCTAAAGGTTCTATGTGAAGTAACTACAACGTATCTTGTGTTTGAAATAATTAGCTTTTGTGTTGTTGTTTAGATCCGTACTGCACTGCGAAATTTACTTAGACGTTGTTTAATTTATGTGACGTAAGTCTGAAGATACTAGGCAATTTACATTTTGAAGTAGAAATTTACATAAAGTTAAGTAGAATGAACAATTTTATGTGACTTTCGTTACTTTTGCTGCCTGAAATTTCATTAATTTGAGTAAAATGAGCAAGAGGACGTTCCTCACCGCTGAAGAAAAAGGATAGATAACTGCTTATAACGAAATGGGCTTATCGAATAGGAAAATTGCTCTGAAGATATCGACAACTGAAAAGGTTGTTAGGACATTTCTGAAAAAGGTTTTATTGTAGGTATGCAACATTGAATCCAAACAAAATTCAAAAATGTTGAAGAAGTAAGAAATCCGAATAAGAAAAGAACAACTAAAAACCGACTGAGTACATTTCAAATTGTTTCCAAATTGGATTTACTAATCAAAGAAATTTCTATGGATTTTAAGTTAAACGCCAGACAATATGTTTAAAAAAAAAACATGCAAAACCACCTCGATTGACAGTGGCACATAAGCAGTCTTGTCTTGACTTTGAGGAACAACATATGAGTTGAAAAATCAATAGGAATATGTGATATTTTCTGACGGGAAGAAATTTAGCTTAGCTGGGCCGGATGGGTTCAGCTATTACTGACACGATATAAGAGCTAATGATCGAACAAGGATGAGCAGAAACTTAGCAGTGGAAGTCCCATGCTTTTGGTTGCATTTTTAATTGGGGAAAAGTACATGTGTTGTGCTAAAACAAAAATGAATTCAATAAAATACACATAGATATAAGAAGTCGCTTTAAGACCTTTTCTAGAAGTATCTGAAGAAAGATTCTTTATTTTTCACCAGGACAGTGCTGCTGTCTACGATTCAACCCACAAGAAGAAATGGTTTTCGTCACAAAGCATTCTTTTGATGCAGTAGCCGGTTTTAAGCCCGTACTTAAATCCAGTTGAAAACATCTGCAGTATACTATTACGTGAAATTTATGCAAATGCAATACAACCAGAGAGCTAGGAAGTGAAATTTTTATATGCTGGAATGAGCTTCCCATGAGCATACTGAAAAACTTTAACAAAAGATTTAGTTTTTTATTTCCTTTTTTAATTAATTAAAGTGACTCAGAAAACTTCTGTGCAGTGTAAATATATAAACTGGTCTTCTTATTGGGCAGTAAAAATATATAAACTGGTAAGAAAAAGTTTCCGAGCGGGTTATAATTCGCTAAGAATTCTATTCAAAACTCTTACCCACTAAATTGAGGCAATTTTCTATTATTAAATATTTAATGAAATAAACAAATTCAAACGTTATTTTAAACAAAAAACAAAATTACATAAAAGCTCCAAGAAAAGACGTGAAAAAGTGTCCTAACAGCTGTAATGATAACGTCCCTAACACTGTTGTGATAACGGTAAAAATTGATGTGCATATTTATAAAAGACACTATACCGATAATCTAATTGAAGGCATAAAAATTGGAAAGATATTTAAAATTTATTTTTAGAGAAATAAAAAGATATCCAAAACTAAATGCTACTCAGTTAACTGTGAAATTGAAAGAATTCAACCAAAAAGAAGTTTACACGTCTCTAAAAGCGTTGAATGCAAACGAAACGAAGAAACCTTAACTAAGTGAAATCAATAAAATAAAGGGACTTTAACTCGCAAAAAATTTCTGAAATAAAGAGGTACGAAACGAAAGTTGACGGAAGTAAGTTTAATTTGTTCGGATGTGATAAAATTCAAGAAAGAAAGTTGCGGCAATTCAACAAAGAGTTGCGTATTAAAAGCGTAAATTGTACAGTAAAGCACGGCGGAAAAACTACAATGATTTAGGGTGCAATAAAATATAGATGTGTTGGCAATTTACTCTTATTGACACTACAATGAAAAATATATTTACTTGACACTTTTGAAAGAAAATTTAAAACAATGCCCCGAAAAGTTTAATACCACAAGTAATTTGTATTTTTACCAAGATAAAGATCCCAAGCACAAAGCTTGCATTGTTCATCAGTGGCTGTTATACAACTGCCCCCACGTCTTGAAAACCCTAACTCAAAGCCCAGGCATTAATACTACTGAGCACGTCTAGGCTCGCTTTGGTAAAAACATAAGGCAAAGGGGTGGAATTTAAAGTATTCCTAAGCTTAAGAGAGTGCTTAAAAAGAGGATAGGAACTAAATTCCACAAGACCATAAAAAATCTAGTAGAGTATATGCCCGATAGACTAGAACAGGCTATAAAAAGAAAGGGACTTCACACTACATATTAAGTAATAATTTTCACTCAATTCGGAGCTGGATAAACGAATCATAGAAACTTTCCCAGGAAATATTTAAAAGTATTCGGAAACTTTTTCACATCTTTTGTGGAATTTTTACGTAATTTTGTTTCCTGTTAAAAATAACGGTTGAATTTGTTTACTTTATTTTGCTAACATGCTTTATTATAGATACGTAAACAATAATTTAAAAGAGGAAATTGGTTCGTTTTAGACAGTAACAGTTTTTAATAGATTTAAGGAAGGAATTATAACCTATTCGGAAACTTTTTCTCACCAGTGTATGTGCTTTTTTATATGATTTGCATGGATTTGTTCTGTTTATAGATTATTGTTTTAAACGAAGTTTTTACCACATTTCTAGCGTAAATATTTGAAGTACGTCGAAGCAAATTGCGCGCACTGTAATTATTCACTATGCAATATCTCTCACAGGACACGTGTTTAAATAGCTTTTAAAGTAATTACGAAAATTGCACAGTTTACTTACATGACACACACAAAATTGCACAAAACCGCACTACTAAAAAGCTGTAAGATACGCTCGAGCTTATCTCTTCTATATGAAAAAAAAGTTGTGATAACAAATCTGCGATCAATCCTGCTCCTTGACGTGATGATTCTCTACTGAGTACCATATCTACCCACTCCTGGGTATTTAAGAACAATCCATGTCTTACTACTTATCCTTATCTTTTATTGTTTTATGATATCTGATTTTTTAAATATAGGTTGAATAATAAATATATAGATTCATGTTGTAAAATCTGATGCATAAAAATGCAAGTTCTTCTGTGTCAGTAATTATGTTTTCACAACAAATCTTAGGTTAGGTAATTTACCTCTTTTCTGGTTCTATTACCTGTTTTATGATTGCTTAGGGTTTTTTTTTGTTTTGAATATTAGATTTTCCTAATCCTCCAAACAAGGGAAAATAATTCGTTTAAATCATATTATGATTGCTTAGGGTTTTTTTTTGTTTTGAATATTAGATTTTCCTAATCCTCCAAACAAGGGAAAATAATTCGTTTAAATCATTTTATGATTGCTTAGGGTTTTTTTTGTTTTGAATATTAGATTTTCCTAATCCTCCAAACAAGGGAAAATAATTCGTTTAAATCATTTTATGATTGCTTAGGGTTTTTTTGTTTTGAATATTAGGTTTCCCTAATCTTCCATCAAGGGAAATAATTTGTCTCCTGGAAGATTATATTCGCTATTGTTTGGTTGGGTAACCATTTAGATGGAAATGATTAGATGCGAAATCGTCGTCAGGATGTGGCGCGATATACACGATTCGTCATTTTATGATTGCTCAGGGTTTTTTGTTTTGAATATTAGGTTTTCTTAACATTACAAACAAGAGATAATAGTGCTTTCCTTAGAATATTATATAATCTATGGCCAAATTACAAATTCTTGAATACGACATACACGATTTCAGATTGCTTGCGATGGTTTTTTTGGTACCGTGGCCATGCGCAAGAAAATAAACGATACGGCGAGAATACAGCAATCATGCAACTGCAGATTTTTAATTGAGACCATAACACCAAAGGCTGAGTCGTGCATATAGACTCTATTTCCACTTTTCGAGTCTTGCCTTAATATGATTGCTGATTAAGCTTGAATCCGGGCCAATTTCTGATCCCGAAAATCCCGGGATTAGAAGTCATCAATCCCGGGATTTTCTGGACCAGAAATTGACCGGGATCCCGGGATGCGATTCGCTAATCGCAGCCCATCGAGCTGCCCACAGGGCCCCCTACGGCAGATCAGCCCCCATCGATACGGCAACATACACCGCGCCAAATCAGTGCAAGCACTTAGGGGGGAGTGCTGTAGGGACAAGGTTGGACACACTGGCGCGGCATTACCAATTGCCCGCACTGCATAACCATCGTCAGTACCCAGAACTAACTTCATCTGCATCAGCCGACCGAGCAGGTCGTGCCGCGAACGCGTTCATTATTTCTGTTCTATCTTTTAGTTTATATAGTAATAAATTGTTTCCTTAGTTTTCTCATTATACTTGTGTTTCATTATACGACAACTAGTAGCGCATTTGCTACACATGCGACGCCATCTTTGCTGCCATAAATTGGTGGGAAATTCCAAGAGCTTTCGCTGAACAGCTGGATCTGGCCATCTCATCTGCCAATAATGACTGATGTGGAAAGATCGGATCACAACTGTCAGTTCACCAGTTCTACATCAACTACATTTTCGAATATAGTTCGTGATATGAACAATTTCAAGACAGTATTCGTTACAGTTGGGACAACAAAACTCGCTTCTCTCATTAAGACATTGGTACAGAAGTACTTAGTATATTTTGCGAACTAGGATGCGAGACTATGACAACTCAATACGGAAAAGGCGATAGCAGTCTCCAATTAAGTGTGCTGATTTCAATGGGCTGCATATAAATGCATACCGTTTGAAGCCAAATATTCTTGATGATATTCGTAATGCGGATTTGGTGATAAGCCATGCCAGTGCTGGTAGTTGTATGGAAATTTTGCGTCAAGGAAAACCACTGATGGTAGTTACTAATGAAGATTTGATGGGAAATCATCAAATTGAATTGGCAGAACGGCTGTCCGACAATGGAAATTTGTTCTATTGGACGCCGAAAGAATTGCCCAAAGTTCTATCGACTAGTAATTTTAGCTGTTTGAAAAGTATTACATGTTTTCAGACATAGCTAAGAACTCATCTACCTACAACAGCGCGCAAGATGAATCTTTCTCTTTGACTTGTCTTGCAGTTGTTTTCGTTGGCAAATTTTTAGTCTTTCCCTGTGAAATTTTCTAATTTTATCAGTATTAAATCTCTTTTGCTGATAATACTTATTTTGCATACGTCGTATTTTGGCCTTTCTTTCAATTGCTTCTGGACTTAGTTCCTTTTTTTCCAACTCTAAGGGATTTTTTTTCTCTCTTTATAATGAATTCTGTTTTCTCTACGAAATGTTTTAATTGATTTTAAATTTCTTTCAGACCTTTTAAATCGTTTTATTTTGTCGACGATTTCGACTTTTTATGTGGTTGAATCCAATAAATTACATTGAGAAACTTGCAGTTCGGATAAAACTTTTTGAAAGCGACGACGCGTCTTTGGACTTTTTTTTGCTACTTTAGGCATCGTAAATACTCTTTATTTTAAAAGAACGTTAACGTAAAGTTGCTTAGTGTAGTGGGTAGAACACTGGCTCTTTGTGTGTGAAAACTCTCGTTCGAACGGGAGTACAAATACAAAGATTGTAAATTTTTATATGAAACACCCTATTAAAATCAACCCGCAAACCTGTAAGTATTTTTTTACAGGAAGTGCAATCTAACTATTGACTAGATATGAAAACTTATGCTTATAAATTAAATATTTTTCAAATTTATTCTAATAATCTACTGAGATATGTCTAATGTAACTAACTGTGATGTTTTTTGACCAGCGCCGTCAAAGTGATTTACAAATTGTTAATGATATAAAACCATGCAACACCCACTTTAAATATTGCGCACTTTAAAATTTGACCGCTTTTTTCATAAAATGAACACAATTCACTTTTTTTCTTCACTTTTTTTCACAATATTCCACTTCACCATTTGGATATAAAAAATGTTAAATTTGCGAGGATGCAAAAAATATGAAGTAAACAATTTATTTTTACTTAAAAAAACTCAATTTCGCTAGCTATATTAAATTTATACCCAAGGCTAGTTATACTTAATTTCGCTAGCTATATTACTTCTTACACAAATGTGTATCCTTGTTTAAAGAGGAATTCGCTCTCGTCTGAAATGTTTTCCTATTCACGATAAAATTTAATGTAACCTACAAACAATTTTTATACTACCTGCTAGAGAAACTTGTGTAAATAACTACACTTTAATTGCTTTTTAATATTGACCTTTGGGTTTTACCCGATTTTTGCTGCAGCTCAGAAGAAAACATTGACATGTTTTCTTCTGTAGTTAATTGTTCTGTTTCTGGTTAAAAAGCCAGTTTTTAATTACCAATCACCGCCTTTGGAAGTCTATTAGACAAACTTAATTTTGAAATAAGCCCTGTGCTCTGTGAATTTTCGATATAATACCTGCGTAGTAAGTTATATGGACATAACAGTCCCTACGAGTACCGCCTGCAATCGTTTTATAAATTCAGAAACAAATTGTTCCTGCTTATGATGTTCATGATATGAAAAACTAGCAGCAGTTTGTCAACACAAAAGTATATCACAACTGCTTCATGTTCAGAATCATTTAGAATGAAATCTCATTTTGGTTCAAAGGCCGTACTATGAATTCTAGAGATGAAAAAAATTAAGGGCTGCCGCCAAAAATTTCGAAATTTGAGATGTGTTGGGTTGAACATATTTATTGGTTAACTTTATCCTAAAGTGCTTGTCATATGAAAATTTGTTGGTAATGATAAAAATTCAAAGTGTTGGCAATTATTATTTTCAATCAGTACGGCAACCAAAAATTTATAGAATATGCTATATATTTAGATCAACTCATGTCGTAAATTTCGTTTAAATCATATGACTGAATCGGTGGAAGCATTTTAGGAGTTGTCGTGCGCAAGATATTCAAAATTTGAGCATTCTTTACTTATGGGGGAGGTAGGGAAGGGATGGGCACTTTTTCACTATTTATTGCAAAAAAAATCAGATTTTATAGATAATCAACTTTTATTGCCAATTCTTATTGCACCACACATTTGGCTAGATATAATTAAAGAGCTTTCTTAAAAATTACAATCAGTTTCAACATTACGAGATATTTTATAAACTAAGTCAAAAGTGCCCAATGCTCCCTATGGTAGGGAGGCTTGGACATACCCTGTGGGAGGCTTGGGCACGGCCTATAAATTACTTTATATCCATAATAGAATTCAATAATTAGTTAACAAATATACTATTATTAAACTATATCAATAATAGAAACCAGATATAAAAGTTAACAAATAAAAAACATCTTAAACAGTATCTTAACTTATCTGAGATTGGGTATAACCCATAAAGGACTATCGAATGTGTACTTAGAGCTACCACGTTTGGTTTTATTGCATGTCTTTGGTACTGGCAATTTAGTTTTGATGTCGTCTAAAAGGACACTAGCTATGTCATCTACTTCAGGAAAAAAAAGGTGCTTTTTATCTTACTCAGCCTCATAAATTTTATAGTAGCCATGGTAGGACTAATGTCTTCGATTTGACCGACATAGTGCACAACAGTCTTTTTTGTATTAAATTTAACAAGAACGAAATCATTTATTTTAAATTTTCTGTCAACGATTATCACATCATCTTCATCAAACTCTTCTTCTGCCGTTTCATTAATAAAAGATTCTCCGGAACTTTCATCGAGTACAACATTTTCTACATCACTATCACTGCTGCTCATTTGCTTTTTCTTTGCTCTATTCGATGTTAGTTCTGGTGGAAGTTTAGGAATCTGTTTCTTCTCTGTATTTTTAAGAACCTTTTTTTCCTGTCTCTCTCTTTTAGCTCTGTTCTTGGTTTGTCTTTCTTGTTCTGCTAATTCTATGAGTCTCTTTTCAGGTGTGTCAGTCAATATCCTTGTCTTTCCTTTCTTCCTTACATTTCTAATCAGTTTTCTAGGACTAGCCTTTGGATATGGTCTCACTATTTCAGGGGTTTTATTTTTCTTGGTTTGTCTTTCTTGTTCTGCTAATTCTATGAGTCTCTTTTCAGGTGTGTCAGTCAATATCCTTGTCTTTCCTTTCTTCCTTACATTTCTAATCAGTTTTCTAGGACTAGCCTTTGGATATGGTCTCACTATTTCAGGGGTTACAACTTCAGCGACTTGAATTGTAATTTGATCTATAGCAAATGACGTGGAAGCATCAGCAACATCAATGTTTTTGTCAACTGGATCTACTTCAATTTGATTTTCTCTTTCAGACTGTTCTGGAAGGACTTGAGTTGAAGTTGGCTGGATTATTGGATCATTTCTGGACGGTAACGCTTCATCAGTTACAGGTGCATCGCGATCAGTGACAGCAGCGCAAAGAAAATCTTCATCTGTGAATATATTTGAATTAAAAGGCCATATCCCAGGTTTTTCAAATCCTTTTTGTATGTTTTGTGGTTTGAACGCTAGAGGTATAGCAATGGCTGCTAGTTTGGGGATATCGTAGATTGTTACGGTTTTTCCTGGATTGCTGACCATCCAGTCTGTTAAAGCTTTATTGTAGTAATTTTTTAGTGGTCCATACACTGTTAAGTCAAGTGGCTGTAGCTTGTGGCTACAGTGTGGTGGAAAGGTCAGCAAAACAATGCCAACTTCTTTACAAAAGTCTAAGACGTCCACAGCAATATGGCTCTCATGATTATCAAGGAGCAACAACACTGGATTTTCAGGCGTCGGTTTGGCATGTTTCGCAAAATGATGCATATATTTAACAAAATTTGAAGATGTCATCCATCCAGATGGATGTGCTGAGCCATCTGACCCAACGGGGGCATCATGAAGCATTTATTTATTTATTTATTGATTTAATGTCTATAACAACAGATCAAGTCCAATTACGCAATAGACAATGATAAATAAAAATAAAAATATAATATAATTCAATGATAAATAAAAATAAAAATATATATAAAACGAACAAGAGTATCATAATTCAATAGATAATAAGAATCCAAAATTTAAATATGCAATTAGCCAAGATGAGCATGCATTAAACAGAATAAGTAATTACTTTATCTTTTAACATGTTTTTGAAAAGCATCAAGGTCGGTGGTAGGGAACCAAGTCTGAGTTCGTTATGCTGCCTAGGTAAACGTAGCAGCGGTGAAAAGTAATATGTATCAGCCCGTGCAAATGGAACATTAAACGTTAAAGTTGATCTACATGACCGATCCAATACACGGACGGAAACCAGGTTGCAGAGGTCTGATGGGACAAGTCGATGGTGTAATTTAAATAGAAGGCATTCATCAAAGAACAGCCTACGAGATTTCAGGGATGGAATTTGCAGCATGGTAAGTCTCGCACTATACCCACAGTAAGTCAAATTGAATTTGAAAAGCAGAGTGCGGGTGAACCTGCGTTGTACAGATTCAACCGCATCAATTAAGTACTGAAAATGTGGGCACCATATTTGACAACAATACTCAAGGATACTACGGACAAAAGAGCAAAACAGGTGTACACAGGTGGAGATATCGGTAAAATGCTTAGAAGATCTAAGTATAAAACCCGAGAGCCTGGACGCTTTGGCAGTAATATGCAATATGTGTTGGTCAAATAAGAGTTTAGTGTCGAAAATAACTCCCAGGTCTTTAAAACAGAATACAGCATCGAGAGAGGTACCGGAAGCGCAATAAGAAAACACTAAGGGGTTAGTTTTACGCGTGAACGACATTTGGCGACATTTTAAGACGTTCAGAGTAAGATAATTTGCACTACACCAGTTGCCCAAAGTGTGCAGATCATTCTGTAGCTGAAAGCTGTCTTCAATTGTATCGATTACTCTGAAAATTTTAAGATCGTCTGCGTAAAGAAGGGAGAAGGAGTTTAGGAGACCTGGCAGATCATTAATATAGATTAAGAACAACAAGGGGCCAAGTATCGAGCCTTGCGGAACACCAGAGGTGGGATAGAAGGGAACAGAGGAGCAGGAATTAACAGTAACAACACAAGCACGTTCATAAATGTAAGAAGAAAACCAGGAGAGCAGCGGTCCATAAAAGCCATATTTCTCTAATTTCAAGAGAAGAAGCACGTGATTAACAGAGTCAAATGCCTTAGAGAAATCAGTGTAAAGAACATCCACCTGTCTTTGCTGATCGATGGCAGAAGCCACAGTATTGCTGAAAGATAACAAATTGGTAACAGTGGATTTACCCTTGACAAATCCATGTTGCTCCTTGGCAAGGAAAGGCTCGAGTAGAGGATAAATTCTGTTGTAGACAACTCTCTCAAGTAGCTTGCTAAAGCAAGGTAGAAGCGATATTGGACGGTAATTGGAGATACAAGCGGGGTCACCTGCCTTAAGTATGGGAAAAATGTTGGCTGATTTCCATATGGAAGGAAAAACACCAGAGGCGATGCTTAGGTTGAAAATAATGGACAGGGGTACACAAAGTGAAGAAGATAGCGACTTAGTTAGTATATTAGGAATACCATCAGAGCCAGAAGAAGCGTTAGAATCGAGACAACTCATTAAATATTCAACTTCTAAAGGGTTTGTACGAAACGACGAGAGCGCTCTAAGGTTAGCGCGAGACGACGAGGGAGTGGTGAAAGAAACATGTGGAGGAGAAAGAGGGTTTTGTGGGGAAGAAAATGACGAGAAAAAACGAGCAAAGAGCTCACAGGTCTCTTCAGTTGTAGCGGCAGAAGTTTCATCAAGAAACACATTTTGAGGAATGACGGGGGATTTTTTCAGTGAATGAATAAATGACCAGAAGGGTTTGGAATTGTTGGAACTAATAGAAGCCTCAA
Source organism: Nemotelus nigrinus (assembly GCA_947369275.1). Taxonomy (NCBI): domain Eukaryota; kingdom Metazoa; phylum Arthropoda; class Insecta; order Diptera; family Stratiomyidae; genus Nemotelus; species Nemotelus nigrinus. The sequence continues at coordinate 80,016,108 of OX376372.1, forward strand.
TTCTGGCAACGTAGGCACGCATGGCTTCTTTAGCGACCCTCTTTGCATGAGAGCGTTGCTTTTTAAACTCAAGCAAATCATCATGCAAAGCGGAACGTTTAAATTTGGCACGAGCAACATCCTTTGCCCTAAGGGCAGCAGCAACTTCAAAGGTGAACCAGGGAGCATCATTGGGTCTCCTGGGACGACATGTGGGAGTGAAGCGAGGAATGAGATTAGCGAGGAAGACATAAAGCCTATGGAGAGCCTCATTAACGTCAGAGCAGCGAAGAAATGAGTGCCAGTTAATATGATTGATTTCGTTCGCCATTCCAACAAAGTTGGCTTTAAAGAAATTGAAGCGCCGGTAGCAAGAAACTGTGGATCTAAGAGGAAGATTGAAAGAAATTTCTAAAAGAACAGGAGGATGGTAAGGGTCGGGAGGGACATAGGGTAGAGCATCGGAATCCAAATCAACAGAAGACACTGGGATATTAGAAAGAATTAGATCCAATATTTTGCCATTTTTATTAGGTACCGAGTTCAATTGGGAAAGAGAACATAAAGAAATGAATGAAGATAAAGTAAGCGAAAGACTGTTGCTGGAAGTGATGGTTGAAAAAGAGGTATTCCACTCGATGGAAGGCATATTGAAGTCACCACATAGCATTAAGTGAGCGGTAGGAAAACGGCACAGGAGATAAGATGAGAGCTCTGCAAAGAAAATTTCATAAAGTGAAGAAGGACTGTTACAGGGGATATAGATTGAGGCGATAAGTAATAGTGAAGCAGGAGCAAGAGAGACACGAACTAAAATACACTCCACTGAAGATGTAGTTGTAAAGTCACTGCAAACCGAACTAGAAAGAGATTTGTGGATGCCAATAAGAACACCTCCACCATCAAACTTGCCAGAGATTGAGCGATCACGATCCTTGCGGAAGACAGTGTGCTGTGGTAAAATCTCACTATCAAAAATATCATCTGTCAACCAGGTTTCCGTAAGACAGATAATGTCATCAGAAGATAGGGCAGAAGAAAGACTAATTTGATCAGACTTGGTCCTCAAGCCACGGACGTTTTGATAGTACAGTGTTAAGGAACGTTTTAAGTTTGAGTCTTCTTTCCTGGTCTGGATCGAAAATTTTTTCGCGGAATTTTGGTGAACTCTTTTACAAAGACTCCAGGTGGCCAGAAGTCGCACTTTAGTAGGTCGTTGATGCCAGAAGAAACGGTGATGCAGAAAGAAGCAATGGTTTGCTCCTGCAGATTATCCGGAGTCAGCTTTTTGCACAGCAAAAGAGGTGGTGCGTATCCAAGCTTAGCAGCTACGTACTTTTTTACTGTTTCGGTCGAAGTACGATATGCCAACCGAGAAACAAAAACTTTAAGTGGAGGAGTTACAACCTCCATGTCCGGAAGCGTAAGCAAAGCAGCAGCAGATGCGGAAACGAGGTGACTCGTCGAGCTGCTATCCCGCAGTGAAGAAGGTGCAGTTTGCACAGTCTGGGTAGCAGATAAAGATGAAATCGTAGGTATCTGGTGACTCGTCGAGCTGCTATCCCGCAGTGAAGAGGGTGCAGTTTGCACAGTCTGGGTAGCAGATAAAGATGAAATCGCAGGTATCAACGGGCTCAACAGCTGCTGATGATTACCGGGCGTGTGTTGAGGGACACGCCTAGATGTTTTAGCTATAGTCTGAACCTGTGAACGAGTACGAGCAGCGGTGGGCGATCCAGGTGGGCTTAACGTAACGCAGTCATCGATCAGTGTTCCTTGCGAGGACCCAGAGGGCTGCTCAATGTTAGCAATAGAGACCAGCTCATCGACCTCCCTGCTGGTGCAGCGAAAATCTTCCGCTAGTTTAGTAAGTGCTCTGCATAGAGTATCAATCGCTGACTTAGCAGAACGAAGACGCGAAGCGTAGGACCCCATGGAATGTTTCCTGCATTTGTCGCAGAACCAATATACGCCCGAATCATGTTTTAAGATAACATCCGTACATTTACCCGGAAGGGAAACGCATTTCGAATGGAATGTTAGAGCGCAAAATCCAGCGCAAGTAATCATTGGTGACGTGTGTTTTTTATCCAAACACTCAGCAGCATCGCAGTGAAACATAGTAATTTTTTTATTATTTTGTAACGTAAAAATAATTAACACTACACACGACGGGTTAAATAAAGATGATGATGTATAAGAGTTTATAAGTTAAAGTTTGAGTTTTAAATGTACGCCTGAATCTAGGCAAAAACTAAATTTGAAGCAAATACACCCACTTAAATCAAGGCACGAGTCATAACAATTTAGAAAAGCACTGGTTTCAATATGTAAACACTTTTAGGTCGAGAATGTAAATAATTCTTTGAACAGCGTAGACGCACTTCGCACTTTGCACGGGAAAAGTCAGTGACACATCGCAAAGCTCTAGCCGAGAAACGGTTAAAATGCAAATTCGAATGTCTTTTCTTAAGAAACTTAAGAATAGGGGGTAGTGTTGCACGAAAGCACTAGACGGCGGCGCGTAGGAGTAACACAGCTAGCATATGAAGCTAGGCGTGACGAGGAAACGGCGGGCGGGACGGATTAATTGAAGAAAAACACGGAGCCAATGACGAACAGTAGTGCACTCGGTTAACTACGAATCAACATGTAGGGTTTGAAATTTACTCTCGGGAATATAAAGTATGGAGGTATTGAATTTCCAATACCATTGATTCCACAGCATATTGTGACAAGTGAGCCTCTCTCTGCAGATGTTGCTTGTCCAACTTGTTTCGAGCCTTTTGAAGCAATCACTCTTTTTGTACGCTGAACAGTCGTCAACCCTGTTTCATCTATATTATATATAGCTTCGGGGCCAAAATGATGTCGCTCAAAGACGGCTTTTACATTTTCGAAAATATTATCCACATTTGTTCTGTTAAAACTTGTTGCACGTGACAACGATGTAGCTTCTGGTGTCCGTATTGATAAGTGAGATTGCCTGTTTAGAAATCCCCTTATCCAGTCCTTAGATGCGATTGTTTTCTTGGTCCAATTATCGGGTATATTAGTTATCTTTCTGGCTACAGCATAGTCATAGGCCAATTTACGTGCCTGTATCTTTGTCAACCCATAATTATGTTTAGAACAAACTATCATGTAATTTGACAATTTTTGTTCTTCTTCGTCAGTGAAGATTTGTGAGGTTATAAATCTGTGCGAAGAATCCTTTATAGAATCTTGTTTTAGGTACCGTTGCAAACTTGATCTAGGGATTTCATATTCATCAGCTGTCGTTTTTATTTTTGATCCTTTTGATACCTCTTCTATGGCTCGTAATATTAAATCTTTAGGAATTTCCCGTCGCAAACCTTTCTTTTTGAATTTAAACGGCATCTTTCTGTAATTAACAATAAACCAATAGTTAAAATCCTCCTATACTGAACATAATAGGAGGGAGCGTTGGGCATGCCCAAACCACCCGCACGTCAAGATGCCCATTACTCCCTCTGTATACATTTTCGACATAGGTTACCCGTATTTTTTGAATCTACGTATTTAGGCTTGGATTTCAGTTTAATTTATAGATTAGTGAATGTACAATAGATTAATAATAGAAAATACACATACCTTTCATTAGTTTTCTCTTTATAACGATCCGAAACCGCAACAAAATATTTACTTTTACGAGCGCATAACCTTCAAACGTGTTTGTGTTTGACAACTTACAGAAATGACAGATAGTCTATGGATGAACAGTGTTGCCAGTCGGTAAAGTAAACTACCAAACCAAAAAAAAAAAAAAACTATGATCAAATCAGAATAAAAGGGGGGTGCCCATGTCTCCCAACTGCCCATCCCTCCCCTACCTCCCCTGCTTAATACAGTGTGGCTGCAACTTGAAACATATCACCCATTCCTTATCCAAAGCAACAAAACTCAACTATAACACAGATGACAAAAATGTTCAGTGCTGGCAACGCTTTTTCAACGAAGCAGCAATACGTTTACCATAACTAGCTCATAATTAAATCAACTTATCGTTTGAATTTCGTTCTCATCGCAGTATTTCATTGAAAGTTTCAGCGGTTAAACGCTGTTTGAGGCTGCCGTTCGAAAAATACGGACACGTTCTCGTCAATTGTGTGTGGTTTCGTTATTTTTTTTTTTGGTTAAATAAATTTGTAAAGCGCAACACGTTTTCACAATTTTGTTTGCGGTTTCCAGCT